>CM062613.1:65350866-65832617 GCA_025617555.3 Puccinia polysora
TATGGCCAGGGGCTGGTTGCATGAGGCAACAAGCCAGCCTGTGAGGTGACAACCAACCAGCAATTGAACAGCAAAGGGGCTGGTTCAGCCCTGTAACAGTGGAAAAACCAGAAAGGACCGGAATAGGCTGGTTGTAAGGCTACAGGGACTGACACTGTGTGGGCTGATGTAGTCCAAACCAAGTAACAAGGCCTGTAGAGCCTGTAGAGCACTTTTGGGGCGGAAAATTTTCCTTTTGGCTTGTGGTATCATGGGCTCACAAGAGGCCAATCTTTTGTACTTAAGGAGCTCTTCTCCCTACTTTTTTCCATCATCCAATCAAATTCATCACTGATATCATCCAACGTATTGCCCCATTGTGAGAGCCCATCAGCAATTATTGACACAAGGTGTCCAGCATTTCTTTTGCTTTAAATACTGCTCATTTGCCTAAGCTAATTGCCGGCCATAATTATAAAAAAATCTAGTAGTAAGGATAAAGTTTGAAAATAGTTGGTAGCAATGGAACAGAACTATCTGAGGAAAGATTACATGGGAGATATTTGAACAAAAGAAGATTAAATTTTGTTTAATTTTCAAAAGAACAAAGCAGTTGTATGTGAACAACGCCCAAAAGCTAATAACTCTGGTTGTCAGCAGAAGATTGGGGATGATCAACTCAAAACCCAAAAAACTTCCAGGTTCTCAATGAACCCATCCAACTCTCCGCAATCAAGAACTTGAAGGGTACTAGATAACTGAGGGTGGCTGTACAAGAAAAATCACAATTTTTTGAGAAGATCTAAAAGCAAACAATAACTGAGTTGAAAATTGATAATCTCAACACTTCTCAAGGAACTCAAGAGTAGGCTGGCAGAATGCAGCTTTGGACAAGAACAGAGGTATAACACTCCAGTTTTTAATCTTAATAAAACCTCTTCAATCAAACATGATTGGCTCTGGAAAGATGATCAAGAAAGGATAGGGACCAGTATGGTCAGAGGAAGGGATCAAAGAGTGGTGTAACACACTCAAGAATTCCAGCAGACAGAATTCTCTTCAACCAGCAAGGCTATTTGTTGGTGATAGGATCAGGCCTTAAAAGGGGCAAAGACTCAGAATGAGATGGATCAGGGGGAAATCAATGATATACCCAGGATAATGATAAATTACTATGATAATGGGGGGGGGACAAATGCACACACTCCCATGGATGATTCAAAAAAGGCAGGGGAGAGCCCCTCCTTTTATGGGCTATGGGTCTCTATAGACTATGTAAAGGTGATAAAACACATAGAGTGGAAACAGGAACACAATTTGAAAAAAAATCTTTAACAGAAATGAGAAAAAAAAAGACAAAAAAAATGAGAAAACACAAATAATTCAAAGAATGGAAAGATCTTGGATGGTCAGGGCAGGAGAGCCGCGGGTGGGAAACTGCATGGACAGAATGACGGGCCCCTGCAATTGCTGATTGTGGATGATTGAAAAAGATCAGCCAGAGGTAATCATTGGGTGAGATTGTTTGTTTGCATTGGTCAGATGACCGGCCAAGGTGGGAAATGAGGTTGCAAGATCATTTATGGGAACAACCAATCGAGTAAGGGGATGAGGGTTGTTCCTGTTACCAAACTCAAGTTTTTACCCTTGCCATGCCAGATACTGGTGGCGGTAGTGGCAGAGTTGATGGATTGATGAGGAGAAGTCAAGTTGGAATCCGGTGAGGAAGGAGAAGCAAGAGCAAGGGAGGATGCAAGCAATGTGGGGATGAGAAGTGACCAAGCAAGGTGTAGATGAAACAGGAAAACTTGATAAATGAGGAGAAGAATCCGTGGTTGTGCGCAATGACGCGGAGCAAGGAGAAGCAAGAGTGCCCACACACAATGACGCGGAGCAAGGAAGGGGAAATAAAGCGGCCTCAAAGATAGCTAAAAAATCATATAAAATTCTAAAAATTTTCCGCAATGGTTCTAAGGTGTCCAGATTTGGTCACCACACCGCCCGGTGTGCTGCATGATTTCCTGCCCAGAGTTTTCTGTATCCGCCCGGTGCGCGGCATGATTTCCTGCCCTGCGTTGTCGGTATCCGCCTGGTGTGCCGCCTGATTTCCTGCCCTGCATTGTATGTATCCCCCTGGTGCGCCGCGTGGTTTCCTGCCCTGCGGGTCAACCTGTGTTTCCCTGCATCCGGCCCCCTCCTATAGCTCTGATTGCTTTTGAGTTAAAAGACTGTAGAGCTGCGTTAGAGGAGAAGATCAACCTGGGAGGAGAGGCGGGAGGTACTGAACTCAGGATGAGGCGGTCAAGATGTGATGAGAATCAGTGAGTTGATTGCGTGTATCAGAAACAGTGGTTTAAGTAGTGAAAACTAGAGAACCCATGAAAGTGGGTCTGAATAGATGAAGAACAATATTCATGTGATTCAACCCAGAACTACAGGAAAGAATCAATTCAGGAAAAGAAAAACTGATGTAATGAGTCTAGATATGGACAGGTTGGTAAAAGCATGAGAACACAATAGTGATAAACATGAGACACAAGTCACACACCAAAAAAAAAACAGATAAATCTTCAACCAGAGAGTAATAGAAAGCAATAAAAAAGAGAAATAAACTGGAGATTGTAAACTGGAATAACTATCAACCATACATAACAAGTACCCTAAAGCTTGTAAGGTGAGGTTGTAATAACCCTACATAACAAGTACCCTAAAGCTTGTAAGGTGAGGTTGTAATAACCATACATAACAAGTATCCAAAAGCTTGTAAGGTGAGGTTGTAATAGATGAGAAATTTAGAGTGGGAATGTAAAAATGAAAGATTAACAGCAGACTAAATAACTATCTCAACCATTGCCCCACTCTACCTTGCCAAACTAGCTGCTTGCAAACCCGGTGGGGCCAGCTGCATTCTTGGGTCCATAATGTCCAAGCAGGCCGCAGAACGCCACATCCAATCAAGCCCAACCCACACCAGGTATTCTGAGCCCTGCGGTGCCTACTGCTGAGCCTGCAGCAGCCACTGTTGAGACCGCTGTGGTGCCCCATCCTGGAAACCCTGGACAGTGCGGAGATTTTAATTTTTTTATGATTTTTCCTTATCATCATTCATAGGTATCATTATCAAAAAAAAAAAGAGAAACTTATCCTTGCACCTCCCGCGTCCTCATCCCTATCCGACTGTCCCGCGTCGCTCATCCTTATCCTCGGCTGTCGCGCGGCGCTCATCCTCATTGTTACCGTCGCGTGGCGCTCCTCCATGACTTACCAAACCCATCCTGACTGCACCTCCAAGCGCTTGTCCAAAGCGCTTATCCGTCAATCTCCCACCTCACTCAATCTATCAGTTGTCAAATCTCAAGCCATCAGGATTCACTCAATTGCCTTGAACCAATCTCCTATCTGCCCATCTGCGCTCTCACGAACTTCATCTGTTGTCCTTCCTGGGACTCTCACATCTACTTCTGCCTTTGGACGAGGGTTGGAGAGTGTTGACTACCGCCCGCGGACATCCGCGGCGGTCCATTTCATTTTCCTTTCCCACCCTGTCCGCCTTTGGACGGGATGGGAAAGGAAAATGGTAGTGGAAAGGAAATAAGAAACTAGAGATCACGCAAACAAGATGAAAAGGAATGGAAAGAAAACCATACAAGTTAGACCATAATCAACAGTTGAAGAAAAGTTGGCTATTAGGGTTCGAGTGAGAGGTTGAGGCGTGATCAGATCAGATAAGGATGGACATTGAGGAGATGGGCTGAACAGAATGAAGAGTCAGATTGGATGGTTGAGAGCGGCAGTTGATTTGGAGTCTTACCAGTCAGAGACTTGTTGTTGAAGGGCTTGCAATTGTAGGGCTTGTGATTGTAGGTTTATGGGACAGAATGAGAAGAAGAGGTTTGATGATAAGGAAACTAACTGGGAGAAGGAGATTGAGAGACAAAGAACCAGAAGAAGAAAGTAGACAATCTACCGGTCAAACAAAGAAGAGATTGAGAATTGGAAGTTAAGATGAGAGAGCAAGACATTTGGGGATTCCCCGTTCCGGGGTAAGGCAGAGCGCGCGCAAGGTCAGAAAATGGTTCCCCGTTGAGGGGTGAGCGTAAGAGTCCATGTAGTAGGAGGATTTATGGAAAGTTAACATGTTATCTTTTGGATCCTTGTTTATGGAGAATGCACCTTTCAAGGACACAGCAGAACATCAAACTTGGAAGATGTTGGAACATGGTCTCAGTTTTTGTAGTCAGGTCTCACTGCTCAATGCTTGGAGGAAGCAAGGATTCCTCTTCTTTTCCACCAAGTACAAACCAGTCGCAAAGAAGGTCCAGCCAGTCAACCAACCAATACCTCTCAACCTCAATCCTCCCCTTATGCGTCCTCCTCTATCCCGCAATCCTTACTGTGGTCTATCCCAATCCCTCACTGGTCCATTCATTCCCTCTGGTTGGGTGACTGAAGAACGTCTGAAAGTGGTCAACAATCATCTTTCCTTCCTTTCTTTTTTATGGCATCAAATTTGGTGCAGACTAGGGACAGTCTGCAAGTTGGGGAGAGATGTGGTGCCCCATCCTGGACACCCTGGCCAGTGCAGAGATTTTAATTTTTTTATGATTTTTCCTTATCATCATTCATAGGTATAATTATCAAAAAAAAAAAAAGAGAAACTTATCCTTGCGCTTCCCGCGTCCTCATCCCTACCTGACCGTCCCCCGTCGCTCATCCTTATCCTCGGCCGTCGCGCGGCGCTCATCCTCATTGTTACCGTCGCGCAGCGCTCCTCCATGAATTACCAAAACCATCCCAACCAAACCTCCAAGCGCTTTTCCAAAGCGCTTATCCGTCAATCTCCCACCTCACTTAATCTATCAGTCGTCAAATCTCAAGCCTTTAGGATTTACTCAATTGCCCCAAACCAATCTCCTATCCCCCAATCCGCGCTCTCACAAACTTCATCTGTTTTCCTTCCTGGGACTCTCCCATCTACTTCTGCCTTTGGACAAGGGGTGGAGAGTGTCAACTACCACCCGCGGACATCCGCAGCAGTCCAGTTCATTTTCCTTTCCCACCCTGTCCGCCTTTGGATGAGGGGTGGGTGATTCCGGTGTTGTCGCGCCCGCCCATCCATGGACGGACGCAAGAGATGGTGAAGGGATAAGAAGGATTTCCACCGGCCCGCGTGATCAAATTTTTCCGGTCACCTGATTTTCTTTCTTTTTCCGCTCTATTTGTAGAATCCGTTGTACATAGTCTAACAGGGCCTCCTTCCCATATAATGAGGGGCTCTCCCCTGCCTTTTGGATGCATCATTGAATGATCAGAGCATGAAATCAGCACACCCTTGATCCTTGAGCCTCCATACTCAAACCCTTGATCCTTGATCCTTGATCCTTATCACCAACCAATAGCCTTGCTGGTTGAAGAAAAATTCTGTCTGTTGGAATTTTTGAGTGTGTTATACCACTCCTTGATCCCTTTCTCTGACCATACTGGTCCTGATCCTTGATCATCTTTCTGGAGCCAATCACGATTGATTGAAGAGGTCTTATTAAGCTTAAGAACTGGAGTGTTATACCTCCCCTTATCTTCTTTGGATTTGCATTCTGCCAGCCTACTCTTGAGTCCCTTGAGAAGTGTTGAGGTTATCCTTGCTTCAAATCAGTTACTGTTTGCTTTAGAGCTTCTTAAAAATTGTGCTTTGTCTTGTACAGCCACCCTCAGTTATCTGGTACCCTTCAAGCGCTTGATTGCGGAGAATTGGGAAGGTTCATTGAGAACCTGGAGGTTGGTTGGGTTTGAGTTGATCATCCCCAATCTTCTGCTGACAACCAGAGTTATTAGCTTGTGGGCGTTGTTTACATACAACAGCTTTTGTTCCTTAAACTCTAAGCAGACTTTAACTTCTTTTGTTCAAGTTTTTCCCTGCATAATCTTGTCTCAGATAGTGCTGTTCCATTGCTACCAAACTATTGTCATCTTTATCCTCAACTCCTTGATTCCTCATTTACCAGGTTCTGGAACTTGATCTTGGTTACATTTAAATATTTTTGTAACACTCAGGAGGGCAGCCTAAACAGCACCTTTCCCCTCCACAGAACTGCCACGGTCTAGCACCGTTTTGAGTCTTACATTTGGTCCCCCGGGCCGGGATCAAACCAGCAACCTTGGGATTTACAGTCCCAACTTGAAGAATCAACTCCAAAATCCAATCCGATTTTTTTTTTCTTTTTCTTTTTTTCTTTTTCTTTTTTTTTCAGATCTGATCTGTGGAGGAAACTTGGTCCAGAAGTAAGTCCTCCCAATTGTGCACCATCTGGGCAAGATCCTTATTGTTTTTGTGAAAACTCTACTCTTGCTACACTTGTGAGCCACCTTGGAACTCTGCTTGTTTGGATCTCTTAGGAACCCTTCAACATGGAATATGCTGGATCCTCCTCACCTTTTTGGGGCAAGATGGTCAAAATCAAACCTCAGAACAAAAACTTAGGCTTCAATGGGACCAATGTTGACCAATTCCTGGTGTCAGAGTATTGCCTCTATTGCTATAGTAGCTGTGGAAGATACCTGCAAAAAAAAAATAATAATAATTGCCAAATATCAGTTTTAATGATTACACTGATAATATCAATAAAAAATCAACTGATAGTAAGTTATCAGGAGTAAAAAAGCCACACCTTGAACCTCTAAAGAGATAAGGGTCCTAGCCTTAATAAATAAACCTCAAAGGAGACTTTCTTACACAAGGAAGCTCACACCCTTTATGATAGCCTGAGAAGGACTATAACTCCAATAGGACCTTGGACTAGAGATTGAAGTTGATTGTTTGATTGATAATATAATAAGATTTTGAATTAAAAGGCCCCAGTCAATCCTCTTGGTGGACTAAGTTGGATGGGCTTGTTAATATGCACTATCTGGTTTATAAAATACAATGAGGAATAGGTCTTGTAGGGACAAGACCCTCCTCTTTTATATTGAAAGAGTCCTCAGGGCGACTCAGGGCATCTTCAGGGGAGTACACCACTGTCCTAGATTTCGTCTCCAGTGGCTCAGAGCCCCAAGCAATCATCTCCAATGTATAATAACATTTACATACTCATTGGGGTCTATTTTCGAGGTAAGGTTGTAATTTATTTACTCAGAAGTTTAAAGTGATGGGGGGGAATCACACCAGTCACTTATTCTCCTTCAAGAGGAAGCTCTCAACGCTTCAGAATTGATTTACTTAACCTCTAACTCTCTGTAGATCTATGAGAGCAGGTGTTGAAAGAATTAAAACCATATTATTAGATATTCTTAATCCACATAGATATGTATACTCTGGGTAAGTATTCCCACAGAGTTAATCTGCACCAGGGGAGTTTCCTAGCTTCTGAGTGTACGCTTTTCCAGCATGATTAACTTCTTGAAAGTTATCTACAAGCTGGAAGGAGAGTTCTTAGAAAATAATTTACAATTCACCTAAAAATCTGGGTTATGGTAGATAAGGATTATTACAGAATATAGTTTCCACAGAGGGAAATCTTTAAGGACATTAATTGTACATCCAATTGGACGCTTCCAGAGGATTGTAATCTAGAGTGAAGTTATAAGATCTCTCATAAATTATAATATAAACCTTCAAGGTTTTATTGGATGATTTCTAATATTAAGACATACTATAAAAATATGATTATATGAAACTTTATATTTCAAAAATATGGATATGTAATGGACTAATAAAGGCTTGAACACACTACCTAGGTACTCCGAAGGGTACTAAGAAATTCCTTAACCACTATACTACCAAGAATTGTGAGTTGGGCAGCCTATAGGACACCAATACATGTCTCATGGCTGACACTCCCCCCCTCCAAAAAGAAAATTACTCTATGAGGAATTTTCTAGATCTATTTAAAGCCCTATACTTTCTTAAAATAACGTCAGCATTTTTAATATCTTTAGCTTCTAGCCAAAGATCACTATCCGCTAACATATTTGTGAACCTAACTAAATATAACTTTACATATTTTCCATCTTTTCTAATTATCTTATGTTGTAGTATTTTATGAGGAATATCTTCATCAGTATGTTCCATTGGTGGTATGACAACCTTAGGAACTTTTCTATTAGGAAAGGAATTAAGTGGATCAATAAACCTTTTAAACAAACTAATTGGAAAAGTAGCATTCTTTCTTTCAAATTCTTTGGTTAAAATAACTTCCACTGCATTCTTATCATGAAGTTCTTTTACAGCAAATGGACCAACAAAAGAATCTCTCAATTTTCTATGTCCTGAAATATTACAAAAATTACCAGTAGAGATTAGGACCATATCACCTACTTTGAAATCATGATCTTTATGGCTCTTGTCCCATCTACTTTTATCATACTCTACTGCATCATTAACACACTTACTAGCATATGTTTCAGCTTTATTCATCATATCTCTAAAACAGTCAGCAGAAGGGTGTAAAATTATAGTCTTGCTTAGTAACATGTCTCTAGGCATATGAGGTATCCACCCTCTTTCCAATTCAAAAGGTGAAATAATAGTAGTCGAATGCTTACTGGAATTTTAGGCAAATTCTAAAGCTTGCAACAGAGATACCCAATTGTGAGTATATCCATCACTGTCCTTAAATTCAATGCCATAAGCACAGTATCTCCTGATCATGTCTTCCAATGTTTGTATCATCCTTTCTGCTAGAGCATCAGTTTGAGGATGATAAGCTGTTGAGAAAGACAGATTTGTTCCAAACAAATTAAAAAGACTTTGCCAAAATTTGGATGTGAATTTTGGATCTCTATCACTGATAATATTTCTTGGACATCCTACATCACTGACAATACTATTCCAAAATAACATAGCAATGTCCAATGCAGAGCTATCTTTGTAGCATGGTAAGAATCTAACTCTCTTTGAGAATCTGTCCACCACTACTAACACACAGTTGAAATTATCCTTACCTCCTGGAGGTAATCCGGATACAAAATCCATGTTAATAGTGTGCCACCTTTCTTTTGGTTATTCTATTGTCTGTAACAGACCATATCTTTTACCCGTGGACCTATTTGCTTTTTGACATCTTTCACAGGATTAACAATATGATCCAACAATTTGTCTCCAGTTTGGCCACCATGCTAGGATCTTAACTCTTTCAATAGCTCTATCTTTTGAAAGATTTCCAGAACAAACATTATCATGACATTCACTCAAAATCATTTGTATATGATCATCATGAACTAAAAATATTGAGCAACAATGAGCAGATTTATGATATATCAAAACATCTAAAAGGACAAACCTTCCTTCCATATAACCTTTTTTCCAATCTGCATCTACTCCCTCAATCAGATCTTTTGCACTTGACTTAGATTTCAATATCTCAAGGAGCAAAGAAGTATTCTTATTATTGTTAGATGAATCAATTACAGAGTTCCAGAAGCTTTCAGCAAGATTTTTCATTGAAATGCCCATGATTGGTAATGTATCTTCATTATCCTCTGGGTCATAGGCTGGATTATCAATGTTATTGGGTAAAGCCCACCTAGACAGCCCATCTGCATTTTTATGTATTACTCCTTCTCTATGCACTATAGTCATGCACCCCCTCCATTGCTGGATAGCTATCTGCCACCTCAACATGTGCCTATTAGGTGTCTTTAGATTCAAAAGTGATTTCAGAGCTGTACAATCAGTAATGACCTCAAATTGGCACCCATCCAAATAATAATACAATTTCTCTAAGGCCCAAACCAAGCACAAGCATTCTAGTTGTGACGCACCATATCTCTGTTCACTATCTTTAAGTTGCCTAGATGTAAAGCATATAGGTCCTTCGACTGGTTTATCATTAACAATTTGCACTTGGTGCAATGCTGCTCCTAAACCTTCCATACATGCATCTACATACAATTTAAATGGTTTCTTAGGGTCTGGGTGGAAAAGTAAAGGTGCACTTGTTAAACACTTTTTCAGAAACTCATAGGCGTCCATTCTTTCAGTGGTAATTTCAAAAGAAACATTGGGACTGCAGATTTTATAAAGACTATAGGCTATGATACCAAAATCTTTAATATGTAACCTGCAATACCCTGCAAAGCCTAAAAAGCTTTGCATTTCTTTAACACTATTGGGAGTAGGTTTTAACAAAACTGCTGCCACTCTCTTCTGATCTATTCCTAAGGAAAATCCATTTACAATTTGTCCCAAGGCTTTTAACTCATTGAAACCAAATGAACACTTATTTAAAGAAATTTTCATGTTCATTTTAATCACTTTCTTCAAAACAATTGACAACCTTGACATATGCTCTTCCCATGTCTCAGAAAATATTATAATGTCATCTATATATATGATTAACCAATTCTGCATCAATTCTTCATGAAACTCAGTGTCCATCATTCTTTGGAAATGAGATGGTGCATTTTTGATACCAAATGGCATTCTTAGATATTCAAAAACGCCCAAGTGACAAACTATTCTCAAAAATTTTCTGCTTTCTTCATGTACAACATTTTGGTGAAACCCTTTCAAGACATCCATACAAGTGATATATTGTGCTTGGTGTAATTTACTCAATGATTTGACAATCTTGGGCATTGGATACCTATCTGGTGTTGTGTAAGAGTTTAATGCTCTAAAATCACCAACCATTCTAGATTTACCGTTGTGCCAAGCAATTATCACTGGGGTGGTAATGTCAACATCTTCATTAGCCCCTACTTTTCTGATGACCCCTAATTTCAGAAAAGTATTTATATGTTCTTTAAGCGCCTCTCTGCTCCTAGGGCTAGCAGGAAATGGATGTTTCCTTAAGGCAGGCGGATAAGGCCTTTCAATAGTCAAATTTATTTTAACATCATGACCTACAATGGATCTAAAAGGTTCATCAACAGTAGCAAATGCTTCCTTATGGTCAAATAAAGTGTTCAGCAGACTAATTTTTTCTTGGTCACTTAGTGAGGAATTGATTTTTGATTCATTGACAATTTCATTACAAAAATTATCTTTACCAAGGTGATTGACAGAATCAAGTTGTTTTTGATTAAAATAGAATTTAACACTGTTACCAACAGTAAAATATGAAGACTTTTTACTGTGAAACAAATTGAAAGAATATTCTTTCATATAGTCATTTCCTATTATGAAATAATTCATGGGAGCATTATCAAGTACTAAAAATTTAATTATGAACACAAATGAAGCAAATAATAATTTGGCTTTTACTGTCCCTAAAGAAATCAATGGTCCAGAGCAACTATTTAATTTGATAGCAGGAGCATTTATAACTGATTCTTTCCAATCTGGGAAGAAGCTATCCAAATAGTTTCTGCTTACCAAAGATTTGTATGCTCCACTGTCCAGTAGGACCATACAAGGCTTATCACCAAATTTCATAGTGACTAATTCATTATATGTTCTGATGGAATTTATGCAACCTATGATAGGTTCATCATTATCTTCCAAGGAACTATCCGACTCAGTCTTGTCAATACAATTATCCTGTCTACTAGAACTTTCACTACCAATTTTATTCACTTTCTTTGTTTTCTGCAGGCAAACCCTTGAGGTATGTCCTACTTTACCACAAGTATAACAAGATATCTCTGTATTGGAAGTAGGATTTTTATTAGTAGTTTTCTCCCTTTCTGTTCTGACTAAATTGTTATCTTTGGTTTGATAATTTTTCTTTCTCCCCAAAGATGTATCTTTCACTATGTCCTCTAATATATTAATCAAGTTAGAACAGTCACCATCAACTTTCATACTTTTCTTGACTGCAAAAGAAATTTCACCGTCCATTAGTGAAAGCAGCTTAAAGTTAATACTATCTTGATCTAGAATTGGGTCAAAAGCTCTTAGCCTTTTCTTTTGCCTTGTGACCCAACTAGCAGGACTAGTAACACCAGGTACAAACTTATCATTATTAAATGAAGTCATAAATTTCCTTTTCCAATTTGGTGTACCAAATTTATTGTTCAATTCCTTTTTCCAGAAGCTCCAACTTTGTACTCCAACAGCATTTCTTCTATCTCTTTACCAATCTGAAGCTATACCTTTAAAAAGGATACTCAATCTGCTAGTGATTAAAGTATCAGGTAAACCTGTATCTTCTTGCAAGGTATCAATCCAAGATATGAATTCTTTGGATTCATATGCTCCTTCACCTATGAAATTAGGCCACTCACTAATCTTGGGCAGACCTTGCAGAATATGATTAAATATCTCACTATTGTTTCCTGGTTGTTCATGAGGTGATAAAATTTTTTCTTCACCTCTATCTTTACTCATAACTTGCTTACTATCCTGAAAAAGTGGTACACTATGTCTTATCTGTTTGGTATTTTCCAATTTATTGGAGATCATTAGCATATTTTTATACAGTCTGTCATTCAATTGTGCTATACTATTACTAAACTTATTAAATAACTCTTTAGAGTTAGAGCTCTGCAGGGAAATTTTTTTTTCAAGTAAAGTGAATTTATCATTTACTTTAATTTCCAATAGCTCCATTGAATTGCTTAACTGTATAACAGCTGATGTCAAAGAATAAGTGCTTTCTTTCATGTCCTCAGTGGATAATTTTTTGGTTTTTAAATTTTCATTCAAATCTGCTATCATTGTTTCCAACTTGTTCAAATCCTGATGATGCACCTTAGTTAAATCAAGCTCCATAGTTTTTTTGGTCACATATTCTAATTCTTTTATTGAGGCAGCCAAAACAGATTTAAAATTCATACTAGTTGTCATAATATTATCATATTTATGACCTATGGAAGCAAAACCATCTATACAAAATTTTTCGGCATGTACTACTGCTTTTTGAATATGGAGAGTTTCATTAAAAACAATATCACGAAATTTCTCTAACATTATTTCTGAATCTAAGGAAAAAATTACTTCTTCATTCTTTTGGCCCATTCTCCCTCCAAGAATTGATAACCTCCTTGGAGAGACCTGGCCATCCTCATCATTTCTCCATAAATGGAGTTCCTGTGTTCCCTTCTCTTTCTCATCCTCATATTTCTCTCTTGATGAGGGTGGGATGGACTCTCCAAGGGAACCTGGGAGGTTGATGCTTGAGCTGACTGGTTCACTGGACTCAATCTTTTTACCTTTGATTTGGGTATCATTGGTTTCTTGATCTTTGTTGGATCCCAGTTTTCTGTCTCCCTCATCAGTTTTTCCCTTCCTATTATCTTCAGCAAAGCTCTTTAAGTTGCCAGAGCCTGAGTCAGGTAAGTTGTTTGATTCTGCACATTGTCTGCTACCACTGCTTCCAGATATTTCATCTTGTTCTGGGTGTGGCAGGTCAGCAGATTTGCCACTCTTGGTGGAGGGCTGTCTTTTCTGGCTTCTGAACTCTCCAGCTGGCACAAGGTCAGCTCCCTTGCTCCTAGTAAACATAATTAAATACAAAATCAGTGTTTGAAATTATCAAAATGCAGTACTGATTTTTCTTATTTAATTTATTTAATTTTTATGTTTTTTTATTTTTTTTATTCCTTGAATAACAAAAGTTAACTCACTGCGCGTTACTTCTATTTGTAATGTAGATTGAGATCTCACTGACACCTGATCAGATACAATCTGATCTGGGGCTGACGCAGAGTCTCCTCTGCTGGAAGTCTCCTGCACAAAGCTGCGGGCCCTTCTTTTGTTCAAGGGGAGGAATGAGTCGATGGACAATTGCTTCAACAACACTGGAAGACCAGACTGTCAGTCGTCGATCTTCTTCTCTCTTTTTTTTAATGAGTTATAACTAAAATCCGCGGACTTACTGTTTGGCAATACTCATTGAGTATTTTTGTAAGTCTGCGCGAAGGTTGCAAGAACAAAAATTCAGAATTTCGCAACTTTCCGCGTCAATTTCCAGATTTGGCGAGGTATGTGTCGCAACCTTGACATGTGTCTCCTTTATGGTTTTTTCTTTTTTTTTTTTTTTGAAGAAAGGAAAAAAAAACCTTGATCAGCAACTTGAGACACCAAATGAAATTGTAACTACGAAACACGAGGGCAAAGGCTTACCTTTGGCTACAAGTACTTTCAGTATTAGGAGGACTAAAAAAAAGAAACAATTTTGATTAACACAATGCACTATATAGTATTTTCTTTTTTTTTTATTAAAAAAAAACTTACTGTCTTTGGCAATCACCTTTAATGGTGATCTGAGAAAAAACTGATCAAGCTAAGCGCTTTCTGTACTTCAGCAATCTAAAAAACCAATCAAAATGTTTTTTTTTTTTTTTAAAAAAAAGTTGTTAAAGAATTCGCTTTTTTTATAATTTTGATTGAAATGTTTTTTTTCTTTTCTTCTTTTCTCCTTACTATTTTTTTTTCTTAAAAAAATAATTTCTGGAATCAATAGTACTCACCACAAAGTTGACCTGAGAAAACTTTAACAAGTTACAAGTGTTTTTCTGTGATCAAAATATTATAAAAAACAAAAAATCAATTTTTGAAAAAAAGTTTTTTTTTTAATAAGTTTATTTTTGTTTTCTTTCTTATTCTTCAAAAACAATTCTGCAATCAACCACACTCACTATAATGATTGATTTGAGACAATTGAAACAGCACCAAGTTTTTACTTTGCTTAAAAAATTTTTGTTTTTCTAAAAACAGGAAAACAATTTTCGAAAATTTTGGTCAATTTACTTATGTTATTTATATATTTCTTATGTATTTATTTGTTTTTTTAAAAAAAAATGACTTTTTATATCAAAAAAAAAATTCAATCTTACTGGTTATCTGAGAAAACCTCAAACTAGTAGTTAAGTGTTTAAAGCACTTCAGCAAAATCTAAAAAATTAACACCAAATTTCGAAAATTTTTGGTTATTCTTAGTATATATATTTTTGTTTTTATAAATTTTCCTGTAATTGAAATATAATTTCAATTTGATTAACAGGGATTCTTACTTTAACAGGCCAAAAAGTCGAAAATTTGGTTCAAAAGGAGATGAGGCCCCCAATTGTCAGAGTATTGCCTCTATTGCTATAGTAGCTGTGGCAGATACCTGCAAAAAAAATAATAATCATTGCCAAATATCAGTTTTAATGATTACATTGATAATATAAATAAAAACTCAACTGATAGTAAGTTGTCAGGAGTAAAAAAGCCACACCTTGAACCTCTAAAGAGATAAGGGGCCTAGCTTTAATATATAAAGCTCAAAGGAGACTTGCTTATGTGAAGGATTAAACTGAGTTGATAGACCTGAACCAGGCTAATTTATTTCACAGGAAGACAAAGTAGGATAAAAACCAAAGAACCAACATGGGAACAACTCTTAGGCAGAAATGAAAAGCAACAAACATGAGCAGTATTTCTACAGGCTGGGTTATGGCCCTAGCTTGGACTATGTAGAGAGTAAGCGCGTTCTGGTTATCCAACAAATCCACAATTGAGATTGAAGAAGATTAGTTAACCAATTCCTGATGTTGAGTTGAAGACTAAGTCAGTCATGGAGCCTACCCTACTTTTCAAGATCAAGGATGGTTGGTTTGCAAGTTTGAATTCGAGTGCTGTTCCAGTCCAAGGTTGATGATTTTGAGCATAGAGGTATGGAAGCTGAGATGATTGAGACGAGCCAGACTAGACCAAACAGTTACAAGGAAGAGGCTCCTGGCAAGGTAGTACAGGACTTCTGAGTGACAGATGGAAGACAAATGGAACTTACTCTATAACAGATGACATCTATACACAAGGTAGTCGTGGGACAGGAAAACAGAAAGAACACAAGACATGAGAGAACAAAGGACAATGACTGATGGGTCAGGTGTGGCAGTTGCGTGAGCTGAGAGTTGCACAGTTGAGAAAAATAGTTAAAACGCCAGCTCAAATTAACATCAGGATTGATCTGATGCCCCAACATACTTGGCTAATCAATCCACAGCGGTAGTAGCAGCGGCTTTGGTGAGGGAGTCCGCCAACATATCCTGGGACAAAATTAATTTGATGTCTATCAGGCCATCTTTCCAGTTGTTTCAAAGGCTCTTTAGCTTGATGTTGATGAACTTGGCATGAGACTTACAGCCGAACTTCTTTATCTTGTTGTTCAACCCTTTTTTATTGATGAGATGAATGGGTGAGAGGGGTGCAGTCCTCCAGATTTCACTAATCAGATGATTTATCCATCTACCCTCTAGGTGACCGGCTGAGAAAGAATTGCATTCTGACTTGGTAGAGGAGTGGGCAATGCTTTGTTGCCGGCGACTGGTCCAATAAAGAGGGGAGGCCTTCAGTAGACAGATCAATCCACTTTGCAATAGACGAGTGGTGGGATCATCTCCACACATAGCATCACTATAGATGAAGAGCTGAGCTGCTGGATTCCTGGCACAAAATACGAGTTGGTAATTGATGGTCTTGAGCAGATATCTCCAAATGTGCTCCACCTCTTTCCAGTGAGAGATTCTGGGGTTTTTGCAGAAGCGTGCCAGACTTGACATGGCATAGCTGATATCCGGTCTTGCAAGGGTTGCGATAAAATTGAGTCGTCCAATCGGAGATCTGTAGCTCTTATTCAGCTTCTTGAAAGCCTCAGAGTCTTCCTCAGAGGCAGGTAGAAGATGCAACCCAGAAGTACATGGATTGTTCATTGGTTTGGCATTGAGCAAGTCCATTTCCTCTAGTACTTTCTTGATGTGATTTGGGAGAGAAACCAAAATACATTCCTTACCAATGTCTACTTTCATCCCCAACAAAGTTTCAACTTCATGAGCAGAGGAATCTTTGAACCGCTTGAGAAATTTAGTCTTGAAGCCTTCTACGTCACAAACAACAACCAGGTTGTCAACGTGAAAGAAAAGAGCTGTGACGTTGTCCTTATGAAGATAGAGACATGGATTGCTGTTGCTTTCTTCAAATCCGTTGACTTTGAACCAAGAGCTCAGGGTCTTGTACCAGTTAAGTGGTGCCTGTTTTAGGCCGTACAAGGACTTTGTAAGCTTAAGGAACTTAGAACTTCTTTTTGACCCAGCTGGAGTTTTGATGAACAAATCCTCGTCTAGGGGAGCATGGAGGAAAGCTCCCTTTACATCAAACTGAAGGATTCTGAGGTGTTTGTCGACTGAGTAGGTAAGTAGGGCTTGAAGCGAAGCAACCTTGCCTGTTGGGGAAAAGGTGTTGAAGTAATCAATACCAAACCTTTGGTTGAATCCCTGGACACAGACTTGAGCTTTCAAATTAGTTTCACCAGTGTGAAGATCTTCTTTGCTCCAAAATGCCCAAGTCGTATTGAGAGGGTTGACCACCTCGGATTCCTCGGCGTCTTCCCAGACTCCAAGGTCTTCGATAGTGTTCAATTCCTTCTCTATAGGGGGCAGCCAGACAGGTATCTTCAGGGCCTCTTTGATATTCCAAGGAACAGTTTCATGGTGATAGCCATGCCAATCGGGAGCTTTCAGGTTGGATCAATCCCTCAGCTTGGGCTTCAGGACTTCTTGAACTTCAGTGGCGGAATCATCCAAGTCGGAAAATTCTGAACTGTCCAGCTTAGCAATCTCAGGCTTCAGATCTTCAGAGCTATCTTTCTCTGGGTTGTCACCGGGTGCAGCTGAATCAGTTAGTTTACCGGGTAGACAAGTAACAGTTGATACACCATCATCTAGGGGCAAGGAGGAGTCAAGAGAGGTGGCCTTGAGAAACTTTACATGCTTTGTTTCCATGATTTTTTTGGATTTTGAGAGGACTTTTTATGAGAGTAAGCGAGGGATGTAACCTATGAGAATTCCTTCTTCGCCTTTTTCATTCAGTTTTGACTTGATATTCCTATCGTTGAGAAGATAGACAACTCCGGTGCCAATTGGTTGGAGGTAGTCATCTGGGAGTCGTGTGTTGTGCATCATTTCCCAGGGGGTTGTGCCACCTTTCTCCAACGGTATCTGATTCAATGACAGGCAGCAGCTTTGGATAACTACTTGCCAATAGCTCTTTGGTATTTTGGCAGAACTGAAGACGGACCTCAGGGACTCGATAATGGTGCGATTAGCTTGTTCAGCTTTACCATTGTGCGGAGAGTGATACGGTTCGCTTATCAGGTGGTTGATTGACTTTGACTTGAGGAAGTTTTTGAGAGATTTGTTGACAAACTCACATCCTCCGTCAGAGACAATCTCAATTGGATACCTTAGCTTCTTCTTTGCTTCATTTTCAATTATGAATTTGATTGTTTTGGGGGCGGCATTGTTGGATGGGAGAGGAAAGCTGACAGATATCCAGACTTGTTGTTGACTACTGTGAGCAAGAATCTCATCCTGCCTTTGCTGGTGGGGTTGAGAGGACCCATTAGATCAAGGTGTAGTCTTTCAAACACTCTAGCTGCTGGGATTTGATCCAGGTTAAAGGGTGTTTTATTGATTTAGCTCTTCTTGCATGAAATGCATTTGAATTGATTGGTAACTTCCTTGTCAATGGTAAACCCAAGATGTTTCTCCATTCGCTCAACACTAGCATGATCCAGTTTAAGGTGGAGTTCTCGGAGTTCGACAAGTGACAGATAGCAAGAGTCATCCTTTTTGGCAGTTGTGTACTCGGAGATCGAAGAGGGAGATGGTTTGTTGATTTGAATCATAAGAAGGGTATTATCAACGTTACCAGTCATAAAAAAGTCTTTGGATCAACAAAGAGTGAAGGATGGAGGATCAGTCCTGGAGTTGACTCTGAGCGAACACCCTTTTAACAGGAGGGCACCAAGTGACACCAGATTGACGGTTGCGTCAGGCCCCCATGCAGCATTTTCAAGATGAACGATTTTTCCTCCACTTGAGAGAGTGGTGGTGCCCAGACCTTGAACGGCTATCCCTTCTCCCTTCTTTCCAGTTCTAATGTGTTCATCCCCGGGTTTTTTGGTGAGTGACACAAACAAGTTTTGATCTTGAAACATATGAATGGAACAACCGCTGTCCAAGATGAACTGATCTGAGTGAAAGTCCAAGAGATGATTTGAGGCGCAGAAGAAGGAGTAGTTGTAGAAATGAGACTCGGCCTGAGGTTTCTTCTTTGGAATCCGTTTGCCTTTGTTGGAAGAGGGATATGGACAAAGCTCTGGGAATTCAACCCAGCCGGAGGAAGCAGGATGCGATTTAACAGCCAGATTGTGCTTTCCATTCTCACATTTGGGGGAATCATTGGCGCTTGGCTTTTAAAGTGGAACAGAGCGGAGTTGGTTTCAGGGGGTTCTGAAGACTTTGACTGAACTTCATTCCGGTGTTGGACTAAGTGATTAAGAACAAATTTAACCAACAAGTCCAGGCCCGAGTGCATGATATGAGATCGCATGGTCTTGAGAGTATCTGGTAGCTTAAATAGAATCAGGTAACTGAGGATGTCGTCAGGTAAAATGATGCCCACTTTTTTGAGTCTCCCAAGGTGTGCCTTGACTGAAGTGACAAAGCCGTCTATGTCATTCTGATTGAATCCAAGGTAAAGGAAATTGAAGAAAATTCTAGCTCAATTAGCAGCCTGACTAGAGGCAAAGTGGTTCTTGGCGGCAAGCCAGATCAGTCGAGTTGAATCCTCTTTCTCCAGAGTGATGATGTTGGTATGGGTGCTGGGATCCAATTTAGACATCAGGTATCCAGCCATCTCATCATTGCAGGAATGTCCACGACAGTTTCTGGAGAGTTGATTAGGTCCAAGATCCCTCTCATCTTGAATAGTCTTTCCATTTTCTTTCTCCATATTGAGTAGTTCATTTCAGTCAACAGGGGAGTGGACTCCATCAGAGATTTCAACGCCAGCGCTTTAAAATTGCCATCAAATCCTGGTCCAGGTGATTCAGAGTTTCTTGCCAGGTTGGTTGAGCTTGGGTGATCCATTTTTGGCTTTTAACCATGTGAAGGATTGAACTGAGTTGGTAGACCTGAACCAGGCTAATTTATTTCACAGGAAGACAAAGTAGGATAAAAACCAAAGAACCAACATGGGAACAACTCTTAGGCAGAAATGAAAAGCAACAAACATGAGCAGTATTTCTA
Source organism: Puccinia polysora (assembly GCA_025617555.3). Classification (NCBI taxonomy): domain Eukaryota; kingdom Fungi; phylum Basidiomycota; class Pucciniomycetes; order Pucciniales; family Pucciniaceae; genus Puccinia; species Puccinia polysora. The sequence continues at coordinate 65,370,802 of CM062613.1, forward strand.
CAGGATGGGTTATGGCCCTAGCTTGGACTATGTAGAGAGTAAGCGCTTTCTGGTTATCCAACGAATCCACGAATGAGATTAAAGAAGATTAGTTAACCAAGTCCTGATTTTGAGTTGAAGACTAAGTCAGTAATGGAGCCTACCCTACTGTTGAAGATCAAGGATGGTTGGATTGCGAGTTTGAAGTCAAGTGCTGTTCCAGTCCAAGGTTGATGATTTAGAGCATAGAGGTATGGAAGCTGAGATGATTGAGACGAGCCAGACTAGACCAAACAGTTACAAGGAAGAGGCTCCTGGCAAGGGAGTACAGGACTTCTCAGTGACAGAAGGAAGACAACTGGAACTCACTCTACGACAGGTGACATCTATACACAAGGTAGTCGTGGGACAGGAAAACAGAAAGAACACAAGACATGAGAGAACAAAGGACAAGGAATGATGGGTCAGGTGTGGCAGGTGCGTGAGCTGAGAGTTGCACAGTTGAGAACAATAGTTTACAGCTTACACAAGGAAGCTCACACCCTTTATGATAGCCTGAGAAGGACTATAACTCCAATAGGACCTTGGACTAGAGATTGAAGTTGATTGTTTGATTGATAATATAATAACATGTTGAATTAAAAGGCCCCAGTCAATCCTCTTGGTAGACTATGTTGGATGTGCTTGTCAATATGCACTATCTGGTTTACAAAATACAATGAGGAATAGGTCTTGTAGGGACAAGACCCTCCTCTTTTATATTGAAAGAGTCCTCAGGGGGACTCAGGGAATCATCAGGGGAGTACACCACTGTCCTAGATTTCCTCTCCAGTGACTCAGAGCACCAAGCAATCATCCCCAATGTATAATAACATTTACATACTCATTGGGGTCTATTTTCGAGGTAAGGTTGTAATTTATTTACTCAGAAGTTTAAAGTGATGGGGGGGATCACCCCAGTAACTTATTCTCCTTCAAGAGGACGCTCTCAAAGCTTCAGAATTGATTTAATTACCCTAAAACTCTCTGTAGATCTATCAGAGCAGGTGTTCAAAGAATTACAACCATATTATTAGATATTCTTAATCCACATAGATATGTATACTCTGGGTAAGTATTCCCACAGAGTTTATCTGCACCAGGGGATTTTCCTAGCTTCTGAGTGTACGCTTTTCCAGCATGATTAAATTCTTGAAAGTTATCTACAATCTGGAAGGAGAGTTCTTAGAAAATAATTTACAATTCACCTAAAAATCTGGGTTATGGTAGATAAGGATTATTACAGAATATAGTTTCCACAGAGGGAAATCTTTAAGGACATTAATTGTACTTCCAATTGGACGCTTCCAGAGGATTTTAATCTAGAGTAAAGTTATAAGATCTCCCATAACTTATAATGTAAACCTTCAAGGTTTTATTGGATGATTTCTAATATTAAGACATACTATAAAAATATGATTATATGTAACTTTATGTGTCAAAAATATGGATATGCAATGGACTAATGGAGGATCGAACACACTCCCTAGGTACTCCGAAGGGTACTAAGACATTCCTTAACCACTATACTACCAAGAATTGAGAGTTGGGCAGCCTATAGGACACCAATAAATGTCTCATGGCTGACACCTGGACTCCTATGAGATGGCTGCTGAAGTGGATGGTGCCAGTGAACATGATATGGCTTATCAGTTACAATTTTTTATCTCTTCTGAAGAAGTTATGGAGGTTATCAAATTGCTTGAGGGATTTTAAACTCATAACTGGAGGCTCCTGAAGGAGGCCATGTTGGCCTATTGGGGAAAAATAGATGTAGCCAGATTTAATTTGCAAGACTTGGACGCCCTGGGTTCTCAATGGATCTTCAATGGTGGTATCTCCTCAGCCTCTGACTATCAAGCTTTCAGAAAGTCTTGGGACCCTATCCAGTCCTATCTTATTTGGAAAAATCACATTGATACGTTGGACAAAATTTGAGTGCAATTTTTTCAGTCTTTCTCTCCAGGAGTACAGGAAAGAATTAAGGATGAATTGGCGAAATTGGGATCCATGATCACAACAAGAGATAATTGGTTCAAGCTCCCTGCTTTCATGATTCTTAGGAATACTGCGGATAAAGTGATGAAAGGTCGAACAGCTCTCACCTTTGAAAAACCTAAAATCACTGAACCAGTCCTTGCCCCCTCTTTTCAAGCGCCTAACAAAATCATGAAAAAGATGGAAGCCAATTGCAGACCTAAACCCAATCCTCAGATCCACCGAGAGACATGTACTATAGATGAGATCACAAAATTACTTCAGGCATTTGAGATTAAAATAGATCAGAAAATATCCTTTTTATCCACTCCTAAACCTGCTAATTCTGTTCCTAAATCTACTATAGCTGGTTATTATTGCCATAGGGAAGGCCATGGTACAGGTAGATGTCCTGAACTCCAGAAGGAAAAGGAGGAGAAGTTAGTAGAGCAGAAGGGAAATAATTTCTTTCTTCCTAATGGTGCTTTGATCCCTTTTGACTCATCTTGTCCAATCCGTCATGTGGTGGCCTCATACCAACCACCAACTCCTAAGAAGGCATCCTTGGTCTCTGTGGATTTTCAATCATCCTGTGGAACTCTGCAACCTTGGTATCCTCCCGCTATCACCTCTTCCAGCTTCCCTGGCACCTATCAATCTGATCCAGCTAGGAAACACCATGAGGAACCAAAACCTCATAAGTCTCCTCCTGTTCCATCCTCAATCCTGCAAAAACCCATTAAACGTCACTCTTCACTTGAGCCTCCTTCCTCTGATGTGGAAGATATGGAAGTGGAAAGGGAACCACTTATGGAAAGGTTCCAAGAAAACTCTGATATTCCCCCTCTTAAACCTGTCCAACCCTCAGATCCTCTTCCATCACCTATTTCACCTGATCTTCCTCCCTCCACCCAGCCCAAATTTCGATTTGAAAGGGGCATCTCCAAGGACTACCCTAATGCTGTGGAAAGAGTATTAAAGAAAATTTCTGATCTTAAAATCACTGATCTATCTGTGGCTGAACTCTTTTCAATCTCTCCATCTGTGGCTGAAGGGATGAAGAAATGGGTTTCTTGTCAACGTGTGGAGATTGCTCCAGACAAATTAAAGGTCTCCTCTGGTACTCTGATAGAGGATTCTGGCGGAACAGATCCCCCTTCAGATCCCAACCTGTATTCCTTTCCTCTTGGCTTTCTCCCATGTTATCTTGGTGATTCAACTAAAACAGTTTCTCTCCTTGTGGATTTGGGTTCTCATCTCAACTTGATTTTGGACTCCATGGCCTGCAAGCTTAAACTTAGACCAAGGGTCAGTTTCAATTGTGCTGTTTATGGAATAGGGAACCAGTCCTGTGAGCTGGTTGGTATTGCTGAGGATATTCCTTTTCAAATTGGTCAAAATATTTTTGGCACCTGTCACTTCTGGATCACTCATCTGGATGGTCCCATGATCTTGGGAAGGCCTTTCTTAATGGACTTTGGTGCTACCCTGATATTTTCTGATCAAGTTGGGGAGAGAATTCTCCTCCCTGATGCTGATGGCAAAAATATTGAAGTTCCTCTTTGTTCCCTGGATTCTGGTTGTTGGGAAAGAGACTTCCCTGGTCATCCTCCCAAATCTGTCCTGAAAGGAAAGAAGAAAGAAAACTCTCATTCTTCTCATCCTCATTTTTTATCAGAATAGTTGGCCCTACTGATAGTTGTAGTTCTTCTCAGCCTCAGACTTCAACTCATGGACCAACTCTTACCTCAGATTCATATCTTTCTTTTTCCTCATCATTTCATTCTCATCCAAATAAAATAAAAAATCAAACACATAAAAAATCCAAAAAATCCAAAAATATTTCTTCTCTGTCTGGATCTGTTGTATCTTCTTTTCCTTTTTATTTTCAGCCTGAGCAATCATCCTCTATTCCGGTTCAGAATCTCCACAATGAGTCTAAACTAGATCTCAATCTCCATTCTTTTCTTGGTGGCTTTGTTATGAAGGAGGATGGTCTTAGGTTGAGGCAATTTGGGGTAGAAGTAAGTCCTCCCAATTGTGCACCACCAGGGGCTTCTACTACTTTCATTTCAAAACTCTACCCTGTGCCACACATGTGAGCAATGTGTTATGATGAAATAGTTTTAAATTTCTTAGAAGACAAAAAACCAGCGGCTAGACAAAGTAGTGGAAAGGAAATAAGAAACTAGAGATCACGCAAACAAGATGATGAGGAATGGAAAGAAAACCATACAAGTTAGACCATAATAAATGGTTGAAGAAAAGTTGGCAATTTGGGTTCAAGTGAGAGGTTGAGGCGTGATCAGATCAGATAAGGATGGACGTTGAGGAGATGGGCTGAACAGAATGAAGAGTCAGATTGGATGGTTGAGAGCGGCAGTTGATTTGGAGTCTTACCAGTCAGAGACTTGTTGTTGAAGGGCTTGCAATCATAGGGCTTGTGATTGTAGGTTGATGGGACAGAATGAGAAGAAGAGGTTTGATGAGAAGGAAAATAACTGGGAGAAGGAGATTGAGAGACAAAGAACCAGAAGAAAAAAGTAGACAATCTACCGGTCAACCAAAGAAGAGATTGAGAATGGGAAGTTAAGATGAGAGAGCAAGACATTCGGGGATTCCCCGTTCCGGGGTAAGGCGGAGCGCGCGCAAGGTCACACAATGGTTCCCCATTGAGGGTTGAGCGTAAGAGTCCACGTAGTAGGAGGATTTATGGAAATTTAACACCCTCCGTGACTGGTAAGAGGAGAAATTCAGGAAACAGAGGAATTGGTAAAAATGTTCTGTTGTAGAAGCTTAAGGGCGCTGATGGAAGTGGCCTTAGTCAAAGGGTCTGCTATCATATTCTCTGTAGGGACAAGAATAAGGTTGAATTTGGATAGGGAGAAGTCTTTGCGCAGCCCTTTAGTTTTGATGTTGATGTGGCGGGATTTAGAGTGGGAGCCAAATTTTTTTATTTTATCATCTAATCCTTTATTATCTATATGTATTGTAGGTTTTACCTTGGTAGAGGGATCTATTTTGCTGATGAGGTGAGTGATCCATTTAAATTCAAGGTAGCAGTCCAGAATTGCATTTAATTCTGATTCTGTTGACAAGTAGGTTATATTCCTCTGTCTTGATGAGTTCCAAACAACCAGACTGCCGTGATGGAATATGATATACACCGTCTGAGACTTGCAAGAGGTAGGTTTGTCTCCCCAAGTAGCGTCACTGTACCCAGATATAATTTCTTTTGATGAGTCGTATTCAATTGTTAATTTGAGATTTCTTGTTGTTTTCAAATACTTCCACACCTTGTGCACTTCCTTCCAACGTGTCAGCCCAGGTTTAGTGTTAAACCTAGCTAGACTTGATACGGCAAAAGATATGTTGGGCCGGGTGTATTGAGAGAGATGATTCAAGAGTCCAATGGCTGATTGGTAGTTGATGTTGAGCTGAGAGAACTCGGCATAGTCTTTGTCAGAGGCTGGTTCAAGATGATGATTTTGAGTGAGAGGAGAGTTGATAGTCTTACAGTCAGTAAGTCCCAATTCTTCCAGATCCCGGTCAATGTGTTTAGGTTGAATCAAATTAATCTTATCACCTTTGATTTCCAATAGCATGCCAAGAATGGTATTTGGAGAGTGACAGGCTGAGTTTGAGAACCTTTTCAAGAAGTTTGTAGCAAAGTTGTCCAATTTTCCTACAAGGATGAGGTCATTGACGTGAAAGTAAATGACCTCTCCTAATTTTGGGTTGAGATACAAACACGGATTGCTGGTTGATTTTTGGAAACCTTGTGATTTGATCCATCCAGTTAGAGTCTCGTACCAATTTTTTGGGGATTGCCGAAGACCATATAGTGATTTGTTTAATTTGAGATAAGGCAATTTTCAAGCAGAGCCCTCAGGGGTCCTGATTATCATGGTCTTGTTTTGTGGAGCATGCAGAAAGGCCCCCTTCACGTCAAATTGAGTGAAGGACATCTTGTTCTTGAGTCCATAGATGAGCGCAAGTCAAAGAGATCCCAGTTTGCCGGTTGGTGCCCAGGTTTTGTCAAAATCCAAGCCTTGGATCTGATTGAAACCCTGAACACATAGGCGGGCTTTATACTTAACTGGTTCCCCGTGACAGTTCTCCTTCACCTTGAACACCCAGGTAGTGTTCAAGATATTGTCGGGTTTGTTGTAATACTCTTCCCAGACTTCTTGAGCTTCAATAGAGGTGAGTTCTTCTTCCAATGCTGTTTTCCATTTGGGCCATTTGGGGCACTTCCGAGCAGCTTTGTATGAAGGGGGTTCATAATAGTGATGAAACCCATATCTATGTGGTTTCCAAATTTCACGTCTAGGTCTTAGGTTTATCTCTTGAGTGGGTGGTTCAGGTACGGCAACAGGATTGGAATCAGAGATTTGAGAATTGGATGATTGAATTTCATCTTGATCTGAATTGTATATGATTAGTTGGGAGTCAGGTTCTTGGATTGAGTATTGTTTATCAACGGAAGAGAAGTCATTCTTGTTAGAATCTAAGCCAGGCTGAGAGAAGATGTCTGATCCGAGAGACTCCAAAAAAGGGAAGTTTTTTAGGCAATTTTCAAGAAACTTGATGTGTTTTGTTTTGAAGATTCGGCCAAGGAAGTTTAGGATTAGATATGAGTGGAAGGTGGGATTAAATCCAACCAACACTCCTTCAAGAGCTTTATTGTCAAATTTGCGACCTTTCTGGAGTCAATTGGCAACATATATAGCAGACAAGCCTACGGGTTTTAGATAATTAGTGGGAAGTTTCTTACCAAACATAAGTCCCCAGGGAGAAGATTGAATACCTTCTCTCGGTATCTGGTTGAGCATGAAGCAACAACTGCGTACCACGATGTGCCAGTAATTCTTTGCTAGTCGGGATGAGGAGAATGTGGCACGTGCCAACTCTATTATAGTTCTATTTGCCCTTTCTGCTTGTCCGTTATGTTGGGAGTGGTAGGTTTCAGACGTCTGGAGTTTAATATTTTTCTTCTTAGCAAAGTCCTTGAGGGTAGAGTTGGTAAATTCAGTACCTTTATTGGAGAATATTTTGGAAGGGTAGTAATTTAACCTCTTATACTTGGTTTCAAGAATACTGATGATAGTTTCAGGTGTTTCATCTTTGGTTTTAAGGGGAAAAGCAGCTAAGGAGCAGGTGTAATTATTGACCAGAGTAAGAAGGTTTTGATGACCGGCTTTAGATTGAGGACTGATAGGACCGACCAAGTTGAGGTGAATTCTGTCTAGGGGTTTGCTAGCAGGGGAAGAGGAGCCAGAAAACGGAGATATTGTAATCTTACTCTTCACACAACTATTGCATTGGAAACTGTTGATTTCCTCATTGGTATAGAGGTCTTTTATCAGAGGTTTGAGAGTAGAGAGAGAAGCATGTCCGTACATCTGATGGATATTGAGAAGAGGAAGAGTTGATCCAGGCGGCAGATTTGAAAGGTTTGCAGTTTTGTATGATTCAGCAGATTGGGGTCTTTCGACAACAAATAGATTGTCTCAAATGAAGCCGTTCAGCACAAGTTGGTTATTTTGGACCACGGAGAATGTGTTGCAAACTTGAGAAAGGGAGCACCCCTTTTTGGCTAAGAGTCTGGGGATAATTAAGTTGACAACAATGTCCGGAACGTACGCGCAATCTTCAAGGGTGATTACCAAGTCACTCCATTCTAGCTTGACCATTCCCATGCCACGTATCTTCATACTAGCTTCCAATTTGCCTGTCTTGATTTCATCCGGTTCATCCTGGAGTTTGATGGTAGGGAAGAACTTCAGATTGTTGAAGATGTAAATATTTGCTCCTGAGTCCAGAAGAAGGTTAGGGGTATTGTCTGCGTTGATCCACAAGGTAAGTAGAGCATGGTCATTTATCGTAGGAATTTGTTTTGTCTTGTTTTTCCAATCATTCTGTTTTTCAATCCACCAGTCCGGAGCAATCTGAGGATGTAGGTGAAAGCACAAAGATTCTGGATGAGGAGCGTTGGGGTTGTGGTATCCCTCTTGACATTTCATTTTGGTCCTTTTCTTGTCTTTATTACTTTGAGTTTTAGTAGCAACCAGAGAGACGTCAGTTGAGGATTTGGTGGTGGTTGATTGAGCTTTCCTCTTGTTACTGTATTGAGTGAGGTGACTGAAAACAATTTTCGTAGTCAAATTTTTTTTGACATGCATAATTTGTTGTTTAAGGTTTTCAAGTATGGGGGGAAATTTGAAGAGTACAAGATAAGCTAGTATATCTTTAGGTAGTTCTATGCCAAAGTCCTTCATTCTTGTGATGGCCTTCCGCATTTCAGTGATAAATCCTTCAATGGCGTTTTCATTGAATGCCAAATGAAGGAAGTAATTGAATGCCAAATGAAGGAAGTAATTGAATACCCTAGCTTGATTTGCTGTCTCTGAAGACACAAATCTTCGAGTGATCTCTTCCCATAAAAATTTTGAAGAAGTGATATTAGAGGAGTTGAAGACATTGGCATGTGTTGTACTGTTGAGTTTTGAGAGGATGATTGCTTGTATTTTGCAATCTTGTTTTGTTGAGATTGGACCAGAGTTCCGAGTAATAGCCTCCTTGATATCTTTGAGATTGAATAGCATAAGCATATTGTCTCTCCATATAGAGAAATTCTCTTTGTTCAAAGGGAGTATAGCGTCAACAGATGCCTTGAGTGCCACTTGATGGAAATAGTCATTTCCTCCCACTGGTTTGTTCATGTCTTTCTGATTGAGTTTTCTCGTAGATCTTTGGCTTTTAACTATGATGAAATAGTTTTAAATTTCTTAGAAGACACAAAACCAGCGGCTAGACAAAGTAGTGGAAAGGAAATAAGAAACTAGAGATCACTCAAACAAGATGATGAGGAATGGAAAGAAAACCATACAAGTTAGACCATAATGAACGGTTGAAGAAAAGTTCGCTATTTGGGTTCAAGTGAGAGGTTGAGGCGTGATCAGATCAGATAAGGATGGACATTGAGGAGATGGGCTGAACAGAATGAAGATTTAGATTGGATGGTTGAGAGCGGCAGTTGATTTGGAGTCTTACCAGTCAGAGACTCTTTGTTGAAGGGCTTGTGATTGTAGGTTGATGGGACAGAATAAGAAGAAGAGGTTTGATGAGAAGGAAACTAACTGGGAGAAGGAGATTGAGAGGCAAAGAAACAGAAGAAGAAAGTAGAAAATCTACCAGTCAACCAAAGAAGAGATTGAGAATTGGAAGTTAAGATGAGAGAGCAAGACATTTGGGGATTCCCTGTTCCGGGGTAAGGCGGAGCGCGCGCAAGGTCAGACAATGGTTCCCCGTTGAGGGGTGAGCGTAAGAGTCCATGTAGTAGGAGGATTTATGGAAAGTTAACATGTTATCTTTTGGATCCTTGTTTATGGAGAATGCACCTTTCAAGGACACAGCATAACATCAAACTTGGAAGATGTTGGAACATGGTCTCAGTTTTTGTAGTCAGGTCTCACTGCTCAATGCTTGGAGGAAGCAAGGATTCCTCTCCTTTTCCACCAAGTACAAACCAGTCGCAAAGAAGGTCCAGCCAGTCAACCAACCAATGCCTCTCAACCTCGATCCTCCCCTTATGCGTCCTCCTCTATCCCGCAATCCTTGCTGTGGTCTATCCCGATCCCTCACTGGTCCATTCATTCCCTCTGGTTGGGTGACTGAAGAACGTCTGAAAGTGGTCAACAATCATCTTTCTTTCCTTTCTTTTTTATGGCATCAAACTTGGGTGCAGACTATGGACAGTCTGCAAGTTGGGGAGAGATGTGGTGCCCCATCCTGGACACCCTGGCCAGTGCAGAGATTTTAATTTTTTTATGATTTTTCCTTATCATCATTCATAGGTATCATTATCAAAAAAAAATAAAAAAAGAAACTTATCCTTGCGCTTCCCGCGTCCTCATCCCTACCTGACCGTCCCCCTTCCCTCATCCTTATCCTTGGCCGTCGCGCGGCGCTCATCCTCGTTGTTACCGTCGCGCAGCGCTCCTCCATGAATTACCAAAACCATCCCAACCGCACCTCCAAGCGCTTGTCCAAAGCGCTTATCCGTCAATCTCCCACCTCACTTAATCTATCAGTCGTCAAATCTCAAGCCGTTAGGACTTACTCAATTGCCTCAAACCAATCTCCTATCCGCCCATCTGCGCTCACACAAACTTCATCTGTTTTCCTTCCTGGGACTCTCCCATCTACTTCTGCCTTTGGACAAGGGGTGGAGAGTGTCAACTACCACCCGCGGACATCCGCAGCAGTCCAGTTCATTTTCCTTTCCCACCCTGTCCGCCTTTGGATGAGGGGTGGGTGATTCCGGTGTTGTCGCGCCCGCCCATCCATGGACGGACGCAAGAGATGGTGAAGGGATAAGAAGGATTTCCACCGGCCCGCGTGATCAAATTTTTCCGGTCACCTGATTTTCTTTCTTTTTCCACTCTATTTGTAGAATCCGTTGTACAAAGTCTAACAGGGCCTCCTGCCCATATAAGGAGGGGCTCTCCCCTGCCTTTTGGATGCATCATTGAATCATCAGAGCATGAAATCAGCACACCCTTGATCCTTGAGCCTCCATACTCAAACCCTTGATCCTTATCACCAACCAATAGCCTTGCTGGTTGAAGAAAAATTCTGTCTGTTGGAATATACCTCCCCTTATCTTCTTTGGAGTTGCATTCTGCCAGCCTACTCTTGATTCACTTGAGAAGTGTTGAGGTTATCCTTGCTTCAAATCAGTTACTTTCTGCTTTAGAGCGTTTTAAACAATGTGCTTAGTCTTGTACAGCCACCCTCAGTTATCTGGTACCCTTCAAGCGCTTGCTTGCAGAGATTTGGGCAGGTTCAATGAAAACCTAGAGGGTGCTTGGGTTTGAGTTGATCATCCACAATCTTCTGCTGACAACCAGAGTTATTAGCTTGTGGGGGTTGTTTCCATACAACAGCTTTTGTTCCTTGAACTCTAAGCAGACTTTTACTTCTTTTGTTCAAGTTTTTCCCTGCATAATCTTGTCTCAGATAGTGCTGTTCCATTGCTACCAAACTATTGTCATCTTTATCCTCAACTCCTTGATTCCTAATTTACCAGGTTCTGGACCTTGATCTTGGTTACATTTAAATATTTTTGTAACACTCAGGAGGGCATGCCAAAAAGCACCTTTCCCCTCCACAGAACCGCCATGGCCTAGCAGCGTTTGGAGTCTTACACTGCGCGCATCCCAAATGCTGAGTGCGCCAACTGCGGGGTGGTTCCCAACCCAAGGCTATAAAACAACACCACACCGTTGTGGTGGTCTTTTATAGATGGGAGTTGGAATTGGCTGCATGCTGCAAGCTCAGCAGGGGTAGCGCTGTGGAAACTTTAGAGGTCTTCCCTCACGAAGTTGTCCCTAGTTACGGGATTGATGGTTCTAGCGTCTGTAAGACCGAGAATGCTTCCTTTCCTTTTCCCCAAGAGACAGAGAGAGAGAGAGAGATAGAGATATCCACCGATGGATCCTCCCCCCTACAACCCGGAGTCAAGGGGAAAGGTACTGGAGCCCTCCCCCTCAACCCTAACCTAAGTACAAGCACAAAGACAGACTGGCAACCATGAAAAAAAGGAACCCTAGACCCAGAACCCTGACCCATCCCCCAACCCATACCCTATCCCCGCCAGCTTGCCTGTCATTACGCGCACCCGGTTCATCTTTTCGTGGCGCGGCCCCCCGCCGCGCGATACCCAAAGTTCACCCCGCTTGCGCGCATCCACCCGACGCGCCGTCGTGGATTTCCCGTCCCGTGGCCGGCCCGCGCTTGCGCGCGGCTGCCCACGCATATAGCCCCGCTGTCGCCCCGCTTTTTCCACCCCCGACTAGCCGTTCCGAGAACCTGGTCGGCCCAGCTCCATCCATGAGTCGGACATCCAAGCGGGTCGCGGCCCGCCTCCCTTAGTCAGGCCCGGCCCGCAGTCGCGTGCTCAATCCCGCAGCGCCCACTGCTGAGCCCGCAGCGGCTACTGCTGAACCCGCAGCGGCTACTGCTGAGGACCGGCGCACCCCCACTGCTGAGCCTAACCTACCAGATGCTGAGCACGCAGGCCGCGACGCAGTCCCCGACCCGAGGCTATATAATGACACCACATCCCCCCCAACTTGAGTTCTGTCCCCAGAGGTCCCTTCCCATCGCCACCTCAACTACCCGCACCCCGCTCCTCCCTACCCACTCCTCTTCTTACACTCCACCGACTCCCCTCCCACGCTCATCGCCGTCATGCTCCCCTGCAAATTCTGCGCCCGGAACGGGCACGCGTGCTCGATTGCTCCTGGTCAACGCGCCTGTGTCGCTTGCTGTCGCGGCCATCGCCGTTGCTCGCTTAGCAATGGCATGCCCCGAGCTCCCCCCAACTTTGGCTCCCGCCCCAGGCCGCGCAAAAGGGCTCGTCCCGACCCGTTTGTGGTTTTGGACGACGACACCATCTCGGAGGACTCGTGGACTCCGCCGGGCTCCCCTTCCCGCCTCCCTCCGCCGAGCGAGGGTCGCGACTCGGCTTCCCCCTTTCGCCGCGCGGGACCGCCGCGGAAGGAGGATTTCTTGTCCGTTGACGACTATTGGAGGGCCGTACGATTCTGGTCGGACCGTGTTCGGATGAGGGAAGGCGCGAGGGACCCGCGACTCAATGAGATTCTCCGGCGTCGCGCTGCTGCAGCCCCGGTTCCCCCTCCGGCACCTACACCGGCTCCTTCCGCCCCAGCTCCACAAGGTACTCCACTGCCGCCCGCGTCACCAGTGGTCTTGGATGGGAGGCCTACTACCCCCGAGGTCCCTCCTCCGCCGTCCCCAATCATTGTTCCGTCATTGCCCCCAGATGGACTGAGCCCTCCGTGCGATGCCCCAGGGACTACTTCATCACCTCCTCGCTCGTTTGGATCAAGCCCCGTCCCAGCACCGGCACCGCCTTCCCCCAACTCCCCCGAGATCCCGGAGATCCCGGTTGTGATGGCACTCCCGGCGGCTGGCTTCAAGGCTTTTGCGGAACGGTCGACCGCGATGCTCCGCAACTTCCTGGCGACCCCCGGAGCCCAATCCTCAGAATCCCGGCGCGAGTTCTTGGCTTCTTACCGGGCCCTACTGGCATCATCAAGGGCGGACATGGAGGACATGATGCAAATGGCTTAGACGCCCCCACCCCCTTCCTTTTCTCCCTTCCCGCCTACTTTTCTTATCCTATTGTTGTACCGCGTTCGTTGGAGAAATACATATTGCTGCGCGAGGAAAAGAAAGGGCCGCGTCCGCGCGTCCGGGTGGAAAGTGAGTGAAAGTGCCGAGATCCGCGTCTGCGTGAGAAGTGAGTGTGAGTGAGGTTGAGGTTGAGATCCACGTCCACGCGCTCCCTCTGTGAGAAACCGTAAGTGACCAGTTATTCCAAGAAAAGAGGTACCTGGACCGCCCCAGACGGACTGCCACACAGTTCCCCGTACCCGTACTACAAAACAAAACAAACACCGCGCCGACAGCGCGCGCTCACAACTGGGAGTACAAGGGAGAAGCGATGGGAACGAACATTCTGGGGTGTCTAGTCGTTCCGGCTGTGAACCGGCTAGAGCACCCCCTTACCAAGCTAAGCTTTAATCCGCGTCCATACCATCCCTGACCGTCACGCCCATCCGTTGAAGAAAGAAACAGGAGAGAAACAGACAAAAAAAAGGAAAGAAAACAGCCCGAATCCAAAGAAGAGAAAGAAAATATCCTATATTTATTATTTCATTCATTTTTTTTTTTTTTTTTTTTTTTTTTTTTTTTTTTTTTTTTTGCAGAGCTCTTTGTCCCGCCATCCATGCGCGGGGCTCGTCCTCGCGTTTGCGGGCCCGACGCCACGCCTCGCCCGCGTACCTGCAATAAATAAACCATAGCCATTACCAATCCAAAGCCAAGCCCAAACCAAAACATAAGGAAACGAACATTCTGGGGTGTCTAGTTGTCCCGGCTGTGAACCGGCTAGAACACCCCCTCACCAAATCAAGCTTTAACCACCTAGCGCCCCCCCAGCTTGAAAGCTGTCCCCAGCCGTCTGCAACCTCCTACTTCTCCGGGGTCGCGCGTCGCGCGCCGCTACTTTGCTGTCCGAACAATCCGCGCCGTCGTCCGACTCTGGGACCGCCTCGCCCCCGAGCCCCGAATCATTGCTCACCATCTCGTTGAAGGAAGTGGAACCGCGCGCGAAGAAGCGTTTCACGTGCGAAGCCGCGGCCTTCCGCTTAAGCGGCGTCCCGTCCAATTCCTCAAGCCCGTAGCTTCCGCCCAAAAACTTAGAGGCCACGCGGTACGGCCCGTTCCACCGGTTGGCGAAAAGCCGGCCCCACTGGGATTCCAGACTCCAATTATACAGCAGGACCAGGTCCCCCTTCCGCAGCGGATCCCGGAGCCGATGGGAACAGCGCTCGTCCCAATAGCGGACTGACGCCGTCCGGGTTTTCTTCAACCGCTCCGCGGCCTTTCCCAAGGTCTCCTCACGCCTAAGGAGCTGTTCAGCTCGCGCCTCGATCAGATCCGCGGACGTCTTAACCTTCCACCAATCCACGCCCAAAAACGTGTTCAGCTTGATGTCCACGGGAAGCACAGGCCGCTGCCCGTAGAGTAACTCGTAAGGCAAATACCCCGTCGAGCGCTTCACGGAGATCCAATCGGCGAAAAGGACCGCGGGGAGTGCCACCTGCCACCTTTTGCCGTCCTCGCCGCACATTTTCACCAGGGCATCCTTGATTGGTTGATGCCCCCGCTCGATCATCCCCGCGCCCTCCGGGTAGTATTCCGTCACGCGGCCGAATTTCGCTCCACAAATCTGCACCAGCGTCATCAGGCGTCCCCAAAACTCCGCCCCTCCGTCGACGGTGACCAAGCGAAGCAACCCGTAGCGCGCGAACCAGTCTTCTTCCAGAAACTGAGCCACCTTTTCCGCCGATAGTTTTGCTAGGGGCCTCGCTTCCACCCACCCAGACAGATCGTCGCGCGCAACCAGCAAATACGCAAACTTACCCGCCTTGATGTGGACCACGTCCAGAAAAACGCGCCCGAACAGCGCATCCTTGCCCGTGGGGCGGCCAACCTCCTTGGGCAGCCTTGAACTTCGCCGTTGGCAGGCCTCGCACGACTTCACCCAGTCGCGCACCGCGCGAACAACCCCCGGCCACCAAAACCTTGCTTTCACCCTCCTCCGCGTCTCAACCTCACCCCGATGACCAAGGTCGTCGTGCAGACTTCCTAGAATCACCTCCTGGTCGGCCCTAGAAGTCGCGACAACAAGAGGCACGGAACTGCTCCGCTGCCATAACTGACCATCCTGTAAGAAGAAGTTCAGAACGTTTCGCCTCACCCATTGGGTGACCGTTTCCGTTGTGCCCTTGGGGAACCAGAGATCCTGCAAATAAGAGCACAAGAACGCGTAACGTCCCGACTGACGCAACGGAAGACAAACCGCCGCCTCTGTCTTTCCTACCCGAACGACCGGAGCTTCCACGTCCAAGGGTTCCGCCCCCTTGTATGGTTTGTCCCGCGGGTACCGCGACAGCGCGTCCGGCATTGTGAACGCCTTTCCTGGGATGTGCACCACGTTAAAGGAGAATAACTGGAGGAACGCTACCCACCTGGTCATGGGCGCGTTCGGCAGCGTCGGTGAGTTAATCATTCGCGCCAAGGCCTCCGCATCAACCAGGAGCTCAAAGTGCACGCCCCACAAAAGGTGCTGCAACCGCCGTACAATCTTGGTGACACCGCACAGCTCCAGCTTTGGCTGCGAATACCGACTCTCTGTCGCGGTAAAGGTGACCGATTCGTAGAGCACCGGCCTATCTTTTCCGTCCTCCTCCTGTGTCAAGACCCCCCCGGCGCCGAACTTGCTAGAGTCAACCGCCAGGCGTATCCCTCCAGCGTCGTAATCAAGGTCCCGAAGGACAATGTCGCGCCCCACGATTTCCTTGAGCTTCGCGAAAGCGGCATTGCATCCCTTGGTCCACTTCCACTCCGCCCCCTTACGCGTCAATGCCCGCATTGGGCTCGCTACTTCCGCGAACCGCTCGATGAACATGCGGACGTAGCTGCACAACCCCAGAAACTGCAGGACGTGCAACACTGTCCGAGGGGTCGGCCATTCAAGAACCTTATTCCGCTTCTTCTCCGCTATTTGCCTCCTGTCATAGGCCACGACATGCCCCAGTACTTTGAGCGCAGGAACGCATACCGCCAACTTTTTCCCAGACACAGTAAGGACTGCCTCCTCAATTTGGAAGAGGAATCGTTCCAGAGTCTCCGCGTATTCCCAGATGAATCGCCGGATTGCGGGTGCATCCTCTAGGACCGCGCCCTTGTAGTCCGTTCTGGGGCCTTTAATGCCAGCGTCATTGATGAAGATCTGCACGCCTTCAGGAAGGTCGTCGCGTAGTATCCAGGTCATTTGGGCTTGGTATACCGCCACTGAGTTGGTCGCACCTTGCGGTAGCCGCGTCAGCTGCATCCTCCCTAGCCCGGTTTCAAACGCCGTCAGTGGCCGCGAGTCAGGGTGGAGTTCTCGCTGGTCATATCCCCCCATCACGTCCACCAGCCCATAGCAAGCGCGCCCGGCCATCGAGTCCAGAAATTCTTCAACGCGCGGGGGAAGCCCCGCGTCGCAAATAGTGAACAAATTTAGCCTCTGAAGGTCGTGAACAATCCTTAGCGACTTCCGGTCCTGCTTAACGACCGCGAAGATAGGACTCGAGTAGCTCGACGTGGATTGCTCATAAAGCCCCGTCCTCACGCGCTCCCGTACCAGCTCCAGAAAGGGCTCCCGAACGGTACAGGGGATCGGAATCGGCTTGATTTGCCACGGTTCGTGAGGGACAGTGGGAATAACGTAAGGGTCCCCAATCTCACTTCTCAACAACCCGCGCTTGTCTGGTCCAAAAGCAAGCGCCTTCTCCCTCATTACCAATACCAACACCAGCAGATCCATCTCCTCCGCACTCAGCCATCCCGTCGGTCCGAAGTTAAGGGCATCCACCCGCTTGTCCGTGATTCGCGCCGACCGCGTTACCCATCCATTCTTCCTAAGGGGCGTCTCCCACGGGTCGCGGGACCACGCAATCGGTCTTAAGGGTCCGTTGAGCCCCTGAGGCATTGGCTTGTTCCGCGGCCGGACTTTCCGTGATACCGGTTTGTACTTGCCCGCGTTACACCGCGCCATCCAGACCCGACCGTCGCCGTCGTAAGTCCTAGCAATGACCAGACCTGGGCTTTTGCCTTTGCTCACGACTGTGGCACGATGATAGGGTTTTCGAAGCGTAGCGCCTTCCGGCAATGCATACTGAGGAATGGGACTTACTTCTGGCACCTGCGCCCCACGCGCGCCCTCCCCCGCTTGCTCCTCACCTGTCGGCCGCCCGTGCTGAGCCGGAGCCTGCTCCGCACGGTTCCCGCGGCCCACTAGGAAAAATCCTCCGCAGGGTAACCCTTACGGTCAACCCCCGCGCCGGACTCTTTGTTGCCGCCAGACATTGGGTCCTGTACCCATTTCCCTCTCCTGTGATTGCAGATCGTCGTCTCGAACCGTGCTCCGAGCAAGTCTTCAACGGTCAGCGCCTCCGTTCCTTCCTCGGCGTTGAAGGCCATTTGGGCTCGGAACCCAAACATGAATGGCCGTCCTAGAATCACGTCTCCGCATTCCACTGAGAGAAATGACAGAGGCTTACAGACCTTGGCGACTTCCACCTCCTCCGCCTCTACTACTCCATCCACGCGGCATTCCCCGCCATTTAACGCCCAAAGACCCATCGCACACTTCCTCCGCACCAGACCGAGCTTGTCCACCAACCTTGATGGGAGCAGGTTGACCATTGACCCGCTATCCACCATTGCCCACACCTTCCGCCCGGCGATGGTCATTGCGACATAAGCAAGCGGGACGGATACCAACTTCGACCGGCACGGCTCGGGATCCATTTCCTCCTCCGCCACGTTAACCCGCTGAACCGTTGTTGGCACCCGACCCTGACCGCAATCTTTCAAGGCCTGGACCATCTCGTCGACGACCCCAGGGGACACCGCCGCTAGCTCTCGTAGGGTCAGGGGTATTGGTGAGTCGTTCCCCATTACCCTCCGGACGATGTCCGCGGCCTTCTTCTTTCCCACGGGATTAGAGGACGGCCCGTCCGAAATCGGTACTTGCGCGACTGGCTTTGAGGCCGTTGGTCGCTCGTCAACATCCATCGCAATACGCTCATTTGTCGCCAATGCCCTGACTTTGGCCTCCACTCTCGGCGCTACCCAGGTTCCGGGCGCGGTGACAATCCCGAGCAAGACCCAAGCAGTCTCGGTCTTAGCCTTCGCTCTTTCCCGCACTTGCACCATTGGTGGCGGCTTGTCCTTGGTCAGGTCCACCGATTCACCCGTCGGAAATATGTACGTCATCCCGGACCCGCGAACAAGCCCTTCGTCCATGTCCCGAGTGAGATCCTCACAAACTGACTTCCAGTGCCCTCTCTCCCCGCAATATGAACATCGCGGCGACCCGTACAATCCGGATGATCCGCTAGGGTGCTGGAACCCCTCCGCCATGTGAGGCGGCACCGCGCGCGATTGAGAAGGAGCCGCCGGAAACGGTGCGGCTGCCAGAGCTGTAGGAGCCGGTGTCCGGTTGAGGAAAACCCTTATGTCCCGCAGAATCTCCGTTATCTCCCCGACTGATGGTCCCGGAGGCTGCTGGGAAAGTCCGGCATGAGAGGGCATCGGCGGCAGCGCGGCCCAAGTTTGGTCGGGGGCCGGCGCTGAGATCGTGACCGATTTCTTGGAGGAAGACGGGTACGTTTGTGCCGTATCCGCGATGAGCTTGTCCAAATCAATTTTGCTTTCCACGGCTTGACGGATAACCGAAAGATCGGGGAGAATTGCGACGCTCCCATCCAGTGACCTCTTAACCAGGCCGTGGTTGTACAGGTATCTTTGCACTCTGGAACGGAGCTGGGGTGCAAGACCCCCCAGAAACGCCCGCTTCATGGCACCCGTCTGACCCGTGACGACCTCGTTCTTTGCAAGGTACCCGTAGATTCGCTCAAACCTTGACATATATTCCACTAATCCTTTGCGCGATCGCACCCCGCCATTCTCGGTCGCCTCCTCTGCAGCTCAATCAAAGTCGCTTTCCCGGAACCGGGGTTCATGCTTTCCCCACCTCGCCAACATCTCGCTTTTCAACTTCCCCCAGTCTTGCCTCTCGTATCCAACCATTTCTTCCACGTCCCGCAGCTTCTCCTCCTCGGTAATGAACAGCACAATAGTCCGAACCTTATCCGCGCCCAAAGCGCCCTCCGAGTCCGCGATCCCTTCGAACCTAGAAAGAAACCGCTCGACATCCGAGGTACTGAACCAAAGATGAGGGAAATCCCTCGGCCTCAACCAAACGTGGCGAGGGGCCTCTGCCGCCATGTCTGACGACCCTTCCAAGGGAGGAGCGAACCCGCTAACTCTAGGAGCATGAGTGGACGGCGGCGGAGGGGGTTGAGCAGCAGAGACGGGAGTCGGGCGTGGAGGGTAGGGAAGGGGAGCATTGGATCCCGGAGCGGTTGTTGGTAGCATTCTGCGTAATCTTCAAGAGACTGAGAACGGATCAAAATTTCCCGGCCAGACCCCCAGATGTGGAAACTTTAGAGGTCTTCCCTCACGAAGTTGTCCCTAGTTACGGGATTGATGGTTCTAGCGTCTGTAAGACCGAGAATGCTTCCTTTCCTTTTCCCCAAGAGACAGAGAGAGAGAGAGAGATAGAGATATCCACCAATGGATCCTCCCCCCTACAACCCGGAGTCGAGGGGAAAGGTACTGGAGCCCTCCCCCTCAACCCTAACCTAAGTACAAGCACAAAGACAGACTGGCAACCATGAAAAAAAGGAACCCTAGACCCAGAACCCTGACCCATCCCCCAACCCATACCCTATCCCCGCCAGCTCGCCTTTCATTACGCGCACCCGGTTCATCTTTTCGTGGCGCGGCCCCCCGCCGCGCGATACCCAAAGTTCACCCCGCTTGCGCGCATCCACCCGACGCGCCGTCGTGGATTTCCCGTCCCGTGGCCGGCCCCCGCTTGCGCGCGGCTGCCCACGCATATAGCCCCGCTGTCGCCCCGCTTTTTCCTCCCCCGACTAGCTGTTCCAAGAACCTGGTCAGCCCAGCTCCATCCGTGAGTCGGACATCCAAGCGGGTCGCGGCCCGGCCCACAGTTGCGTGCTTGATCCCGCCGCGCCCACTGCTGAGCCCGCAGCGGCTACTGCTGAACCCGCAGCGGCTACTGCTGAGGACCGGCGCACCCCCACTGCTGAGCCTAACCTACCAGATGCTGAGCGCGCAGGCCGCGACGCAGTCCCCGACCCAAGGCTATATAATGACACCACAGCGCCCTCAGCAATGGGTGCTGCTTTGCAGCAGCAAGCAGCGCTGTGGACTTGGAAGAAGTTGAATTGGGCTCAGCATCTGGAGATCCGGGATGGATTGGATTGGATTGGACAGATTTCACACGGACTGCGCGTTGCAAGACGCAGATTGCATTGCGCAGATATATCTTGGATATCTGGAATGGCGCTTTGGGCGTATACAGAAATGCGTGGGGGGCTCCAAGTTGGGCGCGGCACAAGGGCCGCGTCATGAGAAGGACAAACTGGGTGGATGTAAATGCAGGCAGGCAATACAGTTGGATATGGGGTATGGGATGGGGGTTATGGGATGCAAAGGATAGGGTTGGGGCTAAGGTTCTGTGCTTAGGGGTTGTATTTTATTATTCTTGCTTGTTTCTGGTTGTAATTATGTTAGGGTTGAAGGGGATGTTACTTAAACTCCACCCTCAACCTGGATGGAGGAGGATCACATCAGATCACATCAGATCACATTGGATCATCATAGGTTTTGGAAGGATCTTTACTCTCAATTCCCTATCTCTTGGTCAAAGGGTGAACAGTTGCACTCAGGGTTTACAGACGCAAGGGATCAATAACTTCCAAACTTGGGAACTGTTAAGGAGATGTTCTCTTCTGAATTACACATCTGGGGGTCTGGTCGGGAAGTAATCTTTTGTTCCTTGTCTCTTGGAACAAACAAGTGCAATGTCCCAGTACCACCCATTTACTGTTGCGGGTCATCTAACATTACCCCCACTCCTCTTCCTCCTCCTCCTCCAGTTTCTTGAAAGAAACCCTCATCAGTTACAGTGTCCCTTGTTCCAAGAATGGTGCCAATCACAAGCCCATTTGCATCAGGCCGCGGACTATCCTCATATCCTTTTCAACACTGAGGAAGTTGATCAATTCCTTGCGCAATGCAAAGGAATCTCCAACACAGAAGGTGCGAGGGGTTTGGATAAGGCTCAGCTCATTTTCCTCTTCATTATTGACAAAGAGATGCTTTGGGATGTGGAGGAGATGGAAAGGTATGAGGAACTCAATTGGCCAAAACTTCAGGCAGAAAACTTGGTGCGGTGGGGAAGGGGCAAACCTTGGTTTTGGGAAAGCAACTTTGAGCAAGCCGCGGCAGAAGCAATGGAAAATGGAGGAGTCCAGACAAGGGTGCAATTGGGGGATTATGTAGCAATGTTTGATTGAATCTATTGTTACCTGGCAAAGAAAGAGGTGATATCTGGGCAGACGGGTGTTTTTGGGAGGGCTTGGTCCCCAATCCACCGGCGGGTGCAGCAGCACTTGTACAAAAACAACTTGGTAAAGAGCTTTTTGGATGGAAGTATCGCGCTTCTTCTGGAAATCCTTGTCATATGTTAGGCGGTGGAATTAAAGTTGGACTTGGAGGAACTGATGGAGGACATGGAAAGGTTTTTCTGTACGGGGTAAAAGAAGTCCGCTTCCCACACTCTGGCAGAACCAACGCAAGCTCTGGTTGCGGGCCCCTTGAAAACAGAACGCGCTCTGGCAACACCACCAACAAAAAGCCCTGAGATCAGCAAGATGAAAGAATTGATGAAGTATTTAAGGATCTTCCTGAGTCAAATTTTGGCGGGGCTGTGCAATCCGCCTCCTCACATTGGGGGACTGTTTCCGCCGTCAAACCAGCCCACATTGCAGTTATGCAATTATTGCAGGGACAGCAGGCATTGGAGGTTGGGATAAAATAACATGACAATGGAACTCAAGGGGGGATTGGTTTGACTGGTGGGAATGGGATTCATGTTTCCAACAGGCAAGAAGATCTCCACAGAGACTGGGAATCCAACTGAAATGGAACAAATGTGCGTGTGATGAAAGGATTTGGGGGCAACTGGTCAAGCTTTGCTTGGGATTGTCACTGGTCCTTGGGTATGGAAACAGCCTTGTGTGGAGGCAGAAGTAAGGGTACTAGCAAAGGAGGAGCAGTGGAAGTGGAGAGGATGGATTTGGATGCCAAGGAACGGGTACTGCCAGCAGCTCCTAAGCCAACTGCGGGCATTCTGGAAACAAATGGACAACTGGTGAATCCAGAAGGGAAGAAGAAGGCCGTGGAAATTGTGCGCAGGGTGATGGGGAAAAAAACAAATATTCCCGTGATGTTCAAGGAATTGGCGGCAGTGTTGCGGGTGGTAGTAGATGAGATGGTTCAGGCGCTGAAGGATTGCAGACACAATAGAATCCCTCCAACAGTGCAGGGGGTGAACTTGGCTTGGGATGATGCAGAGTGCAACCTAGCAGGGATGAAATCCGTTTCAAATCTGCTGGCTTACATTCCAATGAAGATTTCCGGAAGGAAGGTATGGACGCTGGTGGATAGCAGTTCCATGGTGAACCTTCTTCCATCTAGGCTGGTTGATGAAATGTGATTGGTTTGGCGGAAATGCGCAATGGGGCTTTGCGCGCTTAACAGCGGGGCGTGTAGCATGGATGGGGTTGTGGAGGAGGAAGAGGTTGACGTTGCAAGGGTCTGTAAACCACTTTCTTTGCTATTGGTTGATTGTGGGGAGGCTATTTTAGGAAGGCCATTCAAGTTTGGGTTCCAAGCTTGAATGATGTTTGATCCAGAGGCGGGAACTGAAGCATTGAGGGCGGAAGATTTGTCCGGCGGCCAATTAAAAACCACAATCTGAAATCAGGGGTTGGTGAAGTGGGTGCGGAATTTGGCAAGAGAGGAGGAGGAGGACCCCGGCGCGGAGTTGGTTTGCAAGGGGGGACCAGAGGTGGATTTTGAATAGTTGGCCAAGGTTACCGCATGGAGCAAGCTCCGGCTTTGTGCAGGCGGTTGACCAGCAAGAAGCAGGTGGTAAGTAGGGAGGAAGGGCGTGATGTGCAAGTGCTGGAAGTAAGTTCCCTTCCTCAGTATGCATAGCCGGGAGGTACTTTGCAAAAACACTATCATTGTGCCACGCTTGTGAACAAAGTCAAAAGCACCGGTTTGGTTTTGACTAGGACCTATGGTAACAGATGAGTGGGGATGGTGTGGTGCCAAGTTGGGAAGTATCAGCCAGTTGCGCAAAAGGTCCATACCTGGAACAAAGAAATGCTGTAGGATCCAAAAAGACCACTCTGACCAATCCCTTGGAAATCTCAACTGAAGGCATCAGGATGGGTAACACAATTGGAGCGGATTACAGATGAGCAGGTTGCCCCCCTTAACTTTGGACCGCCGGGCTGGTTAGCGCAGAGGAACAGGATTTGCTGACGTCAGTACTCATCCTTGGGGAAATAGCACTCGCTTTTGGACCTGAAGAGCAGGGACTGTTAAAGAGCAAGATAGGGGAACCTTATGTGATTCCAACAGTTCTGCACAAACCTTGGCAGATCAAGCCAATCCAAATTCAGTGAGAAGTTTGGGGGCCCTTCTTGGAGCTGGTGCGCGAGCGTGTGGGGACGGGCCTTTACAAGCAATCACCATCAAGTTACTCAAGTCCAATCCTTGTGGTGATTAAGCAGGATGGGAAGTCATTACGGATTGTTCATGATCTGCAGAAAATCAATTGGTTTACAATCCAAGGAGCAGGACAACCTCTGCGCATGGACAAGTTTCTGCAATCTATGGCAGGGCGCGCATGCTAAGGGTTGGTGGATGTAATGGGCCTATAGTATCAGCATGAACTTGATTGGAGTTTGCGTCCAATGAATCCCTCAAAACCAGATTAGGCAGGATGCAACTGAGGCGGCTGCTGCAAGGTGAAACTAATTTTGTTGTGGTTTACCAAGCCCAGATGACCTGTATTCTGAAGGACAATCTTCCAAAGGGGGTGCAGATTTTCATCAACAACATGGGCATCAAGGCCCAAAGAGGGATTACAGAGGGGAAGCGCTTACAGACACTCCAGAAATTTGCTGATTTGCCTGGGAGTATGCGAAAACGCTGGAACAGATCTTGTTCCAGATTGAGGAAGCGGGGATTACGGCGTTGGGGAAAAAGTTAGTGGTCTGAGTACCTGCACTGGAGGCTCTAGGAAATGTGGTGGCTTCCGACGGAAGGCAAATTGTGGAAAAGAAACGCAACAAAGCCCTTGAGTGGCCAACACCAAAGACTCTATCACACATTATCCAGTTCTTGGGATTGTGTAGCTATGTACGGATGTTCATTGAGCAGTTTGCAGAGGTTGCTAGTCCATTGCGGGCATTGATGCGTAAAGGTGCGGAATGGACCTGGGGTTCAAATTGTGACATTGCCTTTGACAAACTCAAGGAGATTTCCGGGCGCAATATTCTATTTCCGGACTTGGATTATGACGCTGGAGGGATTAAGTTGGCCGTGGATTCAAGCAAGCTTGGCACAGGGGGGGGGGGGTGCTGACCCAAGAGGATGAGGGGAAAGATTGTCTGGTTCTTTACGAGTCCTTTACGTTTACATGGATGGAGAGCCAGTATTTGAAGCCAAAGTTGGAGTTTTGTGGGGTCACTAATATTGTTCAGAGGTTGCAGCATTTGCTATGGATGATTCAGTTCATGCATGTGCGAGACGCGGAGGCCCTGATGCGGATGATCAATTTTCCAATGCTTCCAAAATTGCCTATGACCAGGTGGGTTGCGTTCCTTAAGTTGTTCTCTTTCACAGTGGTACATGTTCCAGGGAAGGCCCTTACAATGCCGGATGCGCTGTCTTGGTACCCCTGAAATGATCCTTACAAAGGAGGGGAACCACTGGATGTGGAGGCCCCAACGGTTAAGGTAGGGGTGGTGGAAGTAGGTGTGCAAATTACGCTCCTGCAGTCTGGGAGGTATGCGGTCCTCAGTTTGTATTTGCAAGTCTTTGGTTTCCGGATGACACGCCAGCCAAGATATTTTGATGGATTTGGTGGAGAGTGGGAAATTTCTACCTGCAGGAAGGACAGCTGTGGCAGCAGAGCATGCCAGTACCACTTGTGGTGAGCATGTCAAGGGCGGATCAGGAGGTAATCCTAGGAAGTCTGCATCACAATCTTGGTCATTGCAGCAAGCTTGAAATGCGGAAGTGGTTGAGGGCAAGGTTTTGGTGGCCAGGTGTAGTACGCGCGGTGCAGGAGTGGTTACGGTAATGAAAACATTTCAGAAGCGGAGCGCAACATTACCTTGCAAAGTAGGTATTGCCACTGGGGAGGATGCCTTGTTTGGGAGGGTTTCTCCAGATGTAATGCACATCAAGGCAGGCAAGTTTGCGCACCTCCTTGTTGCGCAGGACAATCTGTTGGGATGGGTGGAAGCGCAGAAGCTGGTGAAGCTTTTGGCGGAGAAAGTTGGGCAGCTTCTGGAGGAAGATTGGTTTGTGCATTACAGATCACTTTGGCTGGTAATGGTTGATGGGGGTGAGGAGTTCCGGGGACGGTTGGCGGAGTTGGTGCAAATTTGCAGAGCAAAGTTTGGGAAAGTGATGGAGTACTATCCAGAAGGCGCGGGTATGGTTGAGCGCGGTCACCAGCCAATCAAGGACGCAATGGTAAAAATGTGCAGCAAGGATCACAAGCAGTGGCAGGAAACCCTTCTGGTAGTTCTTTTTGAGGATAGGATTTTGGTGAAGAGATCAATGGGACATTTGCCGTACAAGCTGCTATCCAAGCAGCAACCCCTGCTGTGGATTGACATCAAGCTGGAAACCTTTCTGGGTATTGATTGGTGAAAGGTTAAGACGGCCGCAGATCTAGTTGAGGCCTGCGTCAAGCAACTCCTGCAATGGGATTGTCAGCTTTCTGCTATTGCAGAGCAAGCTGAAAAAGTAACAGAAATAAAATAAAAATGATAATGATAAAATTAACCTGAGAAGGAGTAGGAAAAACAAAAATATTATTACAGACATGGATTATACACCCAAAATTATGTAGGGTCACTCACTGACCCCACCCTTGGAATCCAACTCCTTATATTTTTAAATAATTAAGGAAAGAAAAAACAAAATGCAATGGCACCACCATTGAGATTTTTGGCCAATTAAATATTTCACACGTATGGTCATGTAAAGTTTTCACACCTAAAATTCAGTCAGAATTGAGGTGTTGTTTATATTTTAGGAATTATGGACGGAAATGTGTTTTGTAACAATTCCTGCACGCAGCCACGGCAGCAAATGCACCCCCGTGCGGCTGAGATACAGCCCTGTCACTCCGTGAAGTTTGTGTAAGCAGATCCGGGCCTCTGACAAGTACGCAGCCACGGGACTACACGTTTACAAAGTGACAGGCAGCCTGAGAAGCTTAGGTACCGCGTAAACATGCTACAACCCACACGGGAACATTCTACATATGTGATAATTGTTCCTGTCGATAGTAGATAGTCTAAAAGTACATAATATTATATAAAAATACTGAAATAACCCTTATACGTATTTTTTATTAAATATAATTCAAAGTACCAAGGATGTCAAAAATAAGACAATGACAAATTCTAAAAATATATTAAAATATGTTAATATACTGTTATGAGAATTTCTAGACATCAAAATTTTCTTGACATACTAAGAAAGCTGATGATGTAAAAGTATTACACGAATCCCCATGAGTTATATTTTAAAGTAATTATTTTAGTAAATCAACTGAAACTCAAAAATAAGGAGTAAAATCAAATAATGAATTTACTTGTCAGCCTCCTGGATGCCAAGAACCTTGCTATCCATTAGCTACCAGAGGTGATAGAGTAAATAATAAATATAATATTTAATAAATGCAGAAAAAATCGGTAAAATATTTGGATTAAGCTTATTGCAAGTTTAAGTGGTTTGGTTATTGTTTATTGTTTTAAATCAATATGAATAAATTGATTATTAAATATTTTTATAGAGGGGCCACAATTATATTGGGTATCTTTAACACCTCTCTTCAGGGATTTCAGTATGAAAACACATAGTCCTGGTTACTTTGGGCTCTTTAGTTTAAAGAATATTTTGCCCAAAGATGATATGTATATAAAATACAAGGTGGAGTGGCAGGGCCTTGTAGCCAAGCTACCACAACAGAGAAAGAATAATAAAACTTACTGGTATATTATTAAATCCTATTGGTATCTGTTTGAGACGTGTACTGATGGGTTAAACCTGTATACTGGGGTTATAAGGTTGTTCAGCAGTTTTAATTGATAAAAAAGAGGTTGAGGACGGATATTATTGATCAGAAATTGCCATAAATCACTTACCTATCTCTTATAAGGAATTGATTACCTTGGCAAGGTGTCTGGATATGAATATAACTGGGTCTCTGCCCATCAATATCCTCAAAAGAGCTCTTTATTTGTAGATTTTTGAGTCCCAATATTGTCCTTCTGAGGGTTGTAGGTACTCAAAGGGACAGACACTATTGCTAGCAGGGTAACCAGGGGTAGCCTGCCATGTGTTCTCTGTGCTATAGCACGGGTAGCATCTAATTCCTCAGGATATGGGAATTATTCCACTTTATAATAGACATTAGGACGTGTGAATAACACTAATCTGTCCTATTTATGTATTATTTAATTAATTATCCTTAGTAAATGTTCCCATTAAATTAAAAATTATATAAATAGACATTTCTACGGACATCTTGATGTCAGGTAAGATCCCATTATGTATTATATAACTGGAGTAAAAGTCATAATATTGATTGTACTCCTTATTTTCGAGTTCCAGTTGATTTACTAAGATAATTAATTAAAAATATAAGTCATATGAATTCATTTAATATTTTTACATCATTAGTTTTCTTAGTATGTCACAAAGATATTGATGTCTAGAAATTCTCATAAAAGTATATTAAAGTATTGTAAGACATTTTGAGAAGTTGTCATTGTCTTATTTTCGAAATTCTTGGTACTTTGAATTATATTAAATAAAAAATTTGTATAAGGATTATTTATGTATTTTTGTATAATATTATGTATTTTTAGACTATCTACTATCCACGGGAACATTAATTACATATGTAGAATGTTCCCATGTAGGTTTTAGCATCTTTACACGGTACCTGAGCCTCTCAGGCCGCCTGTCACTTTGTCAACCCATATTCCCGCGGCTGCGTTCTTGTCAGAAGCCGGGGCTGCGTACACGACCTTGACAGAGTGACAGGGCTATATCTCAGCCAGGCGCGGGTGCATTTGCTGCCGCGGCTGCACGCAGGAATTGTGACAAAACACATTTACGCCCATAACTCCTAAAATATAAACAACACCTCAATTCTGACTGAATTTTAGGTGTGAAACCTATACGTGAAAATTTGTGTGATATATTTAATTGGCCAAAAAGCTCAATAATGGAGCCATAGTATTTTGGTTTTTCTTTCCTTAATTATTTAAAAATATAAGGAGTTGGATTTCAAGGGTGGGGTCAGTGAGTAACCCTACATAATTTTGGGTGGAGAATCCATGTATGTAATAATATTTTTGGTTTTCCTACTCCTGCTTAGGTTTTTATTATTATTATTATTTTTATGTTATTTCTGTTACTTTTGCAGCTTGCTCTGCAATTGTAGCATGCTGACAGGAGCACTACAAATTCAATGTTCAGTTTGAGTGATCCTTGAGAGAGAGGGAGTATGATATCAGAGGACCATACTCCAATAGCATTGAGAGAAGCATTACAAATGCTAAACTTAGCCTGATGTACGGGGAATAAGTTTAGTTTCCAGTCTGGGTCTTGTTTCTCCTTCAGAGCTTTGAACTACAAAGCAGCCTGTTTGGTAAAAACAAAAGGAGTGTCTTTTTGAAGAAGGTTAGTTAGATTCATGGTTTTATTGGCATAATGCTCAACGAACCTCCTATAAAAATTACTGAAACCAAGGAAAACTTGAAGGCATTTAACAGAAGAAGGTGGGGGCCAGTGCAATATGCGTTTGCTTTTATCTGGGTCCATCAATAGTCCTTTCTGCAAGACTACAAAACCTAGAAAAGGAAGGGAAGAGGAATGGAATTTGCACTTAGAGGCTTTTGCAAACAGGTCATTCTTGCAAAGTTGCTGCAGCACCTCTTGCACATTTTCAATGTGATCTTTGAGGTTCCTTGAGTAGACTAGTATATCATCTAGATATACCACAAGGTATTTACCTAGGAGATAAGAGAAAATTTCATTGACAAAATGTTGAAAAGTGGAAGGAGCATTACAGAGGCCAAAAGGCATGACGGTATACTCATAACTGCCAAACCGGGTTCTCATTGCGGTCAAATACTCATGACCTTTTGTCATGCAAATTGAGTTATAGGCACCTTGAAGGTCTAAATTTGAGAAATAAGCAGCTCCATGGAAGAGGGTGAGGAGATGTGACATAGGCAGTACTGGATAGGCATTCCTCCGGGTTACCTGGTTCAGTTTCCTGTAGTCAACAAAAAGGCAAAGTCCACCATCCTTTTTTGGAACAAATAGGACAGGTGAACCGGTATTTGAATTGCTTGATCAAAAAAATCCCTTTGCTACATTTTCTGCAATGTAGTCTTGAAGCGCATTTGATTCTTGCGTCAAGAGAGAGTAGACTGGTCCTGGTGCTGGAGGTTGGCCAGTAAGTTTGATCTTGTGATTTTAAGAACGGGATGGAGGCAGTTTATCTGCTCTTGCAGCTGAGAAGACGTCAGCAAATTCATGATAAACTGAAGGTAAAGACTCTCAAATGATTTCGAAATCTTCAATCTCATCATCTTTGAGCACCTGATTTGAGGTGCTTGCATGGTGCAAGAGAATTAGGGAGCTCAAGATAAAACTTTCTGTTGGTATCTGTTTCTCTTTGAAGGAACAGGAAAAAGGTAAGCTGGATAGGTAAGCAATGACTCCTAAATCTGAAGGGGGACCCTGGGAATGAAGGTCAGGAAATTGCGAATCTCCTTGTGGAAAAGTGTCATCCAACTAAATGACAGTGTCAGGTAGGCTGTTTAATTCCTGTTTGACGGAAAGATTAGCGTTCTGGGGGTGCAAGGTTTGAAGGTTAATTACTTCTTCTTGCCAATTCACATCCGGATTCCAGTTAACTAGGAAATCATGCCCTAGAATGGTATCATCCATTCCGGGTATAGCCAAGACAAATAAATCCCATTTGAAGCTGGAGAAATTGGAGAATGCAAAGGTCCATTTTGCCTTTTTGGAGACCCAATAAGACGGTTCAGTCGCACTACTTACTAAATAGATAGGAAATTTATCTATCTTGGAACACGTAAGATTTTTGGAATTGGCAAAAGATTCACTGATGAAGGAAACATTAGTGCCAGAATCAAGTAAAACTTGATAAGGGGTGTTGTTGGAATGGAATAGGATAAATCTCAAACTAGGAGCACCTAGTGACTCGCAAGTGCAAAGATTTACTCGCGGTGATTTAGATAATGTGTAGTTTTCCTTGCAACTATCAGAAAAACTACAAGCTAATTTTTTTACTGCTTAGCCATTTCACGCGCTAACCCCTTCACACAACTGTTGACATCATGTTTTCCTCCACAATACATACACAGCCAATTCTTCTCCCTCCCAAGCCGTTCCTTGTTCCGTAGCATCCCGGTTTGTTTGTCCAAGAACTTTGGAGTTTTGGTGACAGTTTTCCCTTTTGAGTTGGAGTTCAAAGTCGGGGTTGGTTTGGATGGTTTTGGGTTCCTTGCGTTTTGCTTTGAGGAGTTTTCCGCCCTCTGAGCCAAGGTGGGCGGTCAATGGTTGTTTTGCCAAGAGCAATTCTTGTCGTGATAGCCATTATCAAGCTCAATCACTCAATCAATTAGCTGCTGGAGCAAGGTTGTCTTATGTCCCCCAACTGCAAGCTGTTTGATTAAGCATGCCGGTAGAACCTTTCGGAACTGGAATAGAAGATCGGCCTTGTTCCACTGGATGCAAGACTGCAAGGTTTGAAAGTGAGAAATATAAAAGGAAGCTCTACTTTTTTCCTTCATAACTAGACTATTAAGTTTGTATTTGGCGTTTCAAACTTCATTGGGGTCACCAAACAGGGTGAACAGTTGTTGCTCAAACCTGTCCCAGTTGTTGAGAATACACGTGGGACTGTCGTTGGACAAAATTTTGAGGTACAGTTTGAACCACTGCAAGGCTCTACCTCCTAAGAAGGACAAAGCATACTTAACTTTATGTCTATCGGAAGGGAAATTTTTGGAGTCATTTGAGAAGATGATTTTACAGGACTGTAGGTAGGATCTAAGCTTATGAGGGTTTTCTCCCGTCAATTGATCAGGTTGCTTCATGCCCGGAGTGCAAAAGCTAGGAGTACTCTGACTAGATTGTGGGGCACCATGAGTGAGGGCCTGGATCAAAGTCAAAAGCAGGGTCAAAGCATGGGCTCGGGAGCAGTAGTGCAAACCCCTGGTCTACCACGAGTCAAGGTTTTGTTGGAAGAATGATTGGAATCTGCAAATTCCGCAAGAGGGTCCGCCGGAACATCCGTGGAGGAGTCCAAGGATCATTGAGGGGTTCAACATATGCCGATTCAGAAGGAGGAACGGGATTCAAGGTTTTTTGGGCCCGAGGAGCGCTGGTTCCCCCTACCCAATGGATATCATCATTGTAAGGGGCAAGGGAACCATTCCAGGTTGAGCGAGTACGTGAAATTGAGAAGAAGAAGTATACTATAGGTTGGCAAGCTACGATGAATGAGTTGAGTTAGTTAATTTACTGTCACACGACCAACCCAGGTACTATAGGGCAATTCTTAGATGATTGTGAGCGCGGGGGAATGCTGAATGCAAGGGCAAGTGCAAATAGCAAGACTCAGTTTCAAAGTGCAAACTTAGTGATGCCACTTGACAAAAGGCAAGAGGAATGGAGTGTGTTGTGTTCGAAGGAGGGAAACTCAACCCGAGTCCAATGTGATAACTGGGTTGTAGTAAATAGCAAGAACGTATGAAATTAACTAACTGAGGAGGCAATCATCAGGCAAGGGGGTAGCCCTTATGAGGTAATCCAAAGTGACTAGATCCAACCTGATGGGGAGCCAACTACAGTTGAAGGCAGTGAGGCAAATGAGTAACAGGAACGGGATAGGAAATAGAGCAATAGTACAATCATATCCGAGGTCATGGCATAAGTGCAAGACAATAGAATCTGAGTGTACAAATGTATGATGAATTGAGACAGGAGAGAATGACGTTGAAGGTAATACAAGTGAGAAGTAATAGTGTATGCAGGGTAGGGATTAGTCCAATTGCAAAATGTACAGTAATGATGGCTTAATTAGACGTAGATGCAAACTAATGAACAGTGCATGACCGGAGATGGAAGTCCGAGGCTGTTGATGGGTCAAGGAAGGAGATTGGATCTTGTAATGGATGGCCAATTGGTATGGGGTTAACTGCAAAGTTCGCAAGTATATACTGAGTTGGTCGCCGAGATTGGAAGGTCAACGCAAGCCAGAGGAAGTAAGCAGATTGCACCATTGATGTTGTGCTTTATTTGTGTCACCCTTATAGAATGAGGTAGATGGTACTGAGGAGGGGATATGTCAAAGTGATGAAGACAATAATCCCTAAGTGCAAGGCGTGAAAATAAGGCAAGTAGCACATTGAGTGTTTGACCAAGATCCTTTCCGCAAAGAGGACGACTGGAAGGGCCTCCTGCCACCGCTTGCCGTCCTCACTGCACATCTTTACAAGGGCGTCCTTGATAGGCTGATGACGGCTTTTGATCATCCTGGCACCCTCCGGATAGTAGTCCGTGACCCGCCTGAACCTAGCTTGGAAATTCTGGACCCGCGTCATCATATGACCCCGGAACTCCGTGCCTCTGTTGAAGGTGACCAGGCAAAGCAAACCATACAGCGCAAACAAATCTTCCTCTAGAAACTGAGGGACCTTCTCCACCAACAACTTCAACAGAGGACAAGCCTCAACCCAACCTAATAGATTTTCTTGTGCAACCAGCAGGTAGGAAAACCTTTTGGCCTTTATGTGGACAACGTCAAGGGAGACCTGACCAAACAGCGTGTCCTCCCCCGTAGGGTGACCAACATCCATGGGCAGCCTAAAGATCCACCGTTGACAGGCGTTGCAAGACTTCACCCATTCATGCACTGCGCGCACCACACCCGGCCACCAGAACCTTGCTTTCACCCGCCTCTGGGTTTCAATCTCACCCCGGTGGCCAAGGTTGTTTTGAAGACACCTAAGAATCATTTACTGGTCCTTCCCTGATGCACAACCACCAAAGGCACTGGGGCACTCCGCTGCCACAGCTGCCCTTCCTGCAAGTAGAATTTGGTTGTCTGCCGCTTTTCCCATTGAATTATAGCCCAGGACGTACCCTTTGGAAACCAAAGATCCTGCAAAAAGGAGCACAAGTTTGCCTAAAGCCCAGACTGCTGCAGCGGAAGGATGACCTCTGCCTCCACCATACCTATGTGGATAACCGGAGACTCCAAATCCAGGGGTTCCGCCCCCTCAAACGGGTCCTCCCGCGGATACTGCAACAGCGCATTGGGCATCATGAACGCCCTCCCAGAACATGAACCATGCCAAAAGTGAAGAGCTGAAGAAAGGCCACCCACCTAGTCATAGGAGCGTTTGGCAGCGTCTGAGAATTGATCATCTGCACCAGGGCCTCCGCACCAACCAACAGCTCAAAGTGTACCCCTCAAAGCAGGTGCTGAAGCCTCCGCACAACTTTGGTGACTCCGCATAATTCAAGCTTTGGCTGCAAATAGCAACTCTCCATCATGGTAAACATCACAGACTTGTATAGGACCGGCCTGTCCTTACCATCCTCTTCCTGCATCAGGACGCCACCTGCGCCAAACTTGCTAGAGTTGATGTCCAGTTGGATCCCTCCTGCGTTGTAGTTGAGGTCCCAGACAACAATATTGCTGCCCACAGTCTCCTTGAGCTTTGCAAAGGCAGCGTCACACCTTGCCATCCATTCCCACACCGCTCCCTTCCGTGGTAGTGCCCGCAGCAGACTTGTGACTTCCGCAAACTGCTCAATGAACATGCAGACATAAATGCACAGTCCCAGGAATTGTAGGATATGCAAAGGCCTCCGGGGGGTTGGTCATTCAAGGAATTTGTTCTGTTTCTTTGCCGCAATTCTCCTGCTGTCAAAAGCCACCACATGTCCTAGCACTTCCAGCGCCGGAAGGCAAACTCCCAACTTACTCCCCGACACTGTAAGCCCTGCCTCCTCAATTTGGAACAAGACCCGCTCCAACGTCTGTGCGTACTCAAAGACAAAGCGGCAGATCTTTGGGGCTTCCTCTAACACCGCCCCCTTGTAATCCATCTTTGGTCCCTTGATGCCCACGTTGTCAATGAAAATCAGAACCCCATCCGGAATGTTGTCTGACAGAATCCACGTCATCTGGGCCTGATAAACCGCCACTGAGTTCTTTGCGCCCTATGGCAACTGTGTTAGCTGCATCCTCCCCAATCCTGTCTTGAACCCCATCAACAGCCGCAAGTTGGGATGAGGCTTGTGCTGATCATACCCCCCCCATTACATCAAACAATCCATAACACGCGCGCCCTGCCATTGATTCCAGGAACTTGTCCACACGCGGCAGCAATCCAGCATCCTGGATTGTGAATGAGTTAAGCCGCTGTAGGTCATGAAAAATCCTAAGCAACTTTCCATCCTGTTTAACAACCGCAAAGATTGGGCTAGAGTAGCTCAATGTGGACTGCTCGTACAACCCTGTCCTCAAGCGCTCCCAGACCAGTTCCAAAAAGGGTTCCCGCATGGTCTGAGGGATCAGAATTGGCTTGATCTGCCAGGGCTCGTGCAGCACCGTGGGGATCACATAGGGATTGCCGACCTTGTTCCTCAGCAATCTGTGCTTGTCAGGCCCAAAGGCGAGGGCTTTCTCCCAGAGAACCAACACCAATACCAGAAAATCCTTCTCCTCTGCACTCAACCACTCCATAGGCCCAAAATTAAGCTCCTTTATCTGCTCATCTGTGATCCGCGCTGACCTTGTTACCCACCCCAACATCTTCAACAGACTTGCCCAGGGGTCCTGAGACCAGGAGATTGGCCTCAGGGCCCGTTCAGTCCCTGCGGCATTGGCTTGTTCCGGGGCCAAACCTTTTGTGCCACAGGCTTGTACCGTCCCGCTTTGCACCTGACCATCCTTAGGTGTCCACGTTTTCCTTGTGATTCCTGGGAATAATCAACCCCCGGCTCTGGCCTTTGCTCACAAGCGTGGCACTATGGTAGGGTTTTTAAAAAAAAGTACCTTCAAATTACGCATACTGAGGAAGAGGACTTAATTCTGCCGCCAGCGCCCTCTGCGTGCTTCCTTCCCCCTCTTGCTACTTCCTAGTCAACTGCCTGCACAAAACTGGAACCTTTCCTGCGCGGTGTGGTGAACCATTTGGGACACCTTGGGAAAAGAATTCAAAAATTGTGAAAAAAAAACTGTCCTAGTCGCGTTGCACCTCCTCATCCTCATCCTTGCGCGTCGCTCATCCTCATCCTTGCGCATTGCTCATCCTCATCCTCATTGCGTCGCTCCTCCTCATTCTCATCCTTGCGCGTCGCTCATCCTCATCCTTGTGCATTGCTCATCCTCATCCTCATTGCGTTGCTCCTCCTCATCCTCATCGCGTTGCTCCTTGTCATCCTCATTGTGTTGCTCCTCCTCATCCTGATCGCTCACATCCTTCTCATCCTCATCACTTGCATCCTTGATCCCTTCCTCACTTTCATTGCAACCATCAGTCGTTCATCATGACCCTCCCCATTGCTTGGCCATGCGCAAATCATTGCCTTCCCTCTCATCATTGATTCATCTATCATGGCTTCCTCATCATCATCACCATCACCACTTGTGAGCAAGGATCATTGATCACATCAACCCCATTGCTCATCATCAAAACCATCCAATTTCTTTCTTTCTCACCCCCCTCCAGATTTGGATGGGAGGGGGTTTTGCGTTGTTACTAGGTGTGCAAACATCCACACGGACTGTTGCAAGCAACAGGCTGGGGTGAGAATCTCTCACCCCAGTCTGGAAGATTGGCAGAAGGGAACCGGGCCTCCCCAAGCTTGAGCCTCATCATTGTGAAAAAAAAATCCGCTTTCATGTGTGTTATCCAATTGTAAATAGTTACAGGGCTCTCTAGCCTATAAAAGGAGGGGCTCTCCCCTGCTTTTTTCCATCATCAATTCTTCCCACTAATGAGAATTATGAGCTTCTGATCCAAGAGCTTCTCTTTTGTGAAATTGATCACTTATCCGGATATATCATTTGATTATCCCTTGATCCTTATCCCTTACCCTTGACTTTTTTTAAGTCTGAAACTCTGATCTGCCCTTCTGTGGCCCTGTTCCTTATCACCAACCATAGCCTTTCTGGTTGATGAAGAATTAATTAAATTGAATTCTTGAGTGTGTTATACCACTCTTGATCCCTTTTTCTGACCATTATTTGGTCTTCATAATTAATTTTATTGTCTTTCTGGACCAGTCACCTTTGACTAAGAGGTTTTATTAATTTTAAACCCGGAGTTTTAAACCTCTCTTTAATTATTCAATTTGCATTCTGCCACACTATTCTTGAATCCTTGAGAAGTGTTGGGTGACTCTTAGTCCAAAATTGTTACTGTTTGTTTCAGTGATCCATAAACATATTGCATTGTCTTGTGCAGCCACCCACCGTTATCTGGTACCCTTCAAGCGCTTGATTGCGGAGAGTTGGGCAGGTTCATTGAGAACATGGAGGTTGATTGGGTTTGAGTTGATTGCTCCCAAGCACCTGCTTACCACCAGAGTTATTAGTGTGTGGGCGCCGTTACTTACAACTGCTTTGTTCTATTGGGCTCTGAGAAAACTGAAAATTATTTTGTTCAAAGTCTTTCTCCTCATCATCTTGGTTCAGGTATTGCTGCTTCCCCCTCAGCCATTGTTGCTATCAACTTATCCCTATCCCGTTTGATTCCTCATTAACAAAGGTTACGGGAACTTGATCCTGGTTACATTTAAATATTTTTGTAACACTCAGGAGGGAAGCCTAAAAAAGCACCTATCCCCTCCACAGAACTGAGAACGCCCTGCGCCGTTTGGAGTCTTACAGCGGTACCCATGGTTGACTAGGCAAAATCCACCACGGGGCAACCCTCACAGTCATTCCCCCCGTGGGATTCTGCCTCTTTGCCGGATGCAGCTGGCCGCACTCATTTCCCCTTCCCGTGGTTTCAGATTGTTGTCTCAAACCTTGCCCCAGACGCTTCTTCCACTGTCAGCGCCTCCATTCATTCCTCCATTTTAAACACCATCCGGGCCCGGAACCCAAACATAAATGGTCAGCCCAAAATTACTTTGCCGCACTCAACCAAGAGAAACAACAGCAACTTCCGGACCTTTGCAACCTCAAACTCCTCTTCCTCCACCATCCCATCCACCCCACATTCCCCTATATTGAGTGCCCTTAATCCCATAGCACACTTCCTTCAAACCAGCCCCAAATCATCCACCAATTTTGACAGGAGAAAATTGACCATCAACCCACTGGCCACCATCACCCACACCTTCCTGCCCGCAATCTTCATTGGGACATAGGGAAGCGGCACCAACACAGCTTTGGATTGGCACAACTCGCGTTCCCCTTCCTCCCCCACCATGTTCACGCGCTGCACCGTTGCCAGAACCCTGCCTCCCCCATGCTCCCTCAGCGCCTGGACCATTTCCTCAACAACCACCGGGGAGACCGCGGCCAGCTCCAGTAGCATGAGGGGTATTGGTGCCTTGCTCCCCATCACCCGTCGCACAATTTGCCCAGCCTTCCTTCTTCCTCTGGAACTGGTCAACGGCCTGTTGCCTACTGGCCCTTGCGTACCAGTTTTTGGGGCCTGGGTTGATGGCCGCTCTCTGAAATCCACGTCCATCTTCTCCAACAAAATCTGCTTGTTTTCCACCAATGCCCTAACCTCCGCCTCCACACGCAGAGCTTGCAAGTATTGGGCCCAGTGACAATCCCAAGTGACACCCAAGCAGCCCCTGCGGGCCGGGCTCTTGCCCTAACCTGCTCCACCGGGGGTGGCTGACCGGCCCCAAGATCCACTGACTTGCCTGTTGGGAATATGTAAGTTGCCCCAGACGTGCGGACCAACCCCTTTTCCATGTCCTTGGTCAGTTCCGGGCAACCAGACTTCTAGTGACCTTTATCACTGCAATAGGTGCACATGAAAACCAAAAACCCGCTTGATGGTCTGCTACTGCGCTGGAAGCCCCCCCCATGTGAGGCGGCACTCCGCGCAGAGGAGGAGGAGGCAGAGTTGTTGGCGGGGCTGTTATCCAATTCAGAAGTATCTGTAGGTCCCGTAACATATCCATTACCTCTTTCACTGGTACTTCCATTGACTGCAAAGGGGCTGCTGGCCGCTCCATTGCTGATGAGCCCTTGGGCAGTACCTGCTTCCAAGCTGGAGTGGAAGAGGCCATTGGTCGCCTTGAAACCCTTGGGAACAATCTGGCCATATCCTTAATCAGTTCTTCCAAATTAATCTTGCTCTCTACCGCCTGGTTGATCAGGCTTAGGTTTGGAAGAAGCGTGAAACTCCAATCCACTGAACGCAATACCAACCCATGTTTGAATAGATACTGCTGGAACCGCGCACAAAGTTGCGGCGCAAGCCCGCCTAGAAAAGCCGCTTCATTGCCCCTGTTTGACCCGCTACCACCTGATTCTTTTCTAGGTAGCTGTAGATGCGGTCAAACGTAGATTTGTATTTGGAAAAATCACTCCATGTCCGCACCCCACCTTGCAAAATCGCCTCCGCGGCCGTCTGCTCAAAGTACATCTCCCGGAAGCAGGGCTCATTCTTCCCCCACCTTGCCATCATCTTGTTCCAGAGCCTTTCCCAGTCTCAAGCCTTATAGCCAGACATATCCTCCATATTCTGGAGTTTATTCTTGTCCGTGAAAAAGAGAACAACCGTACGGACCTTATCCTTGCCTTTTGCGTGTTTGGAGTACGCGATATCCTTGAAACTCACCAGAAAGCGCCCAATATCTGCGGTGTCTAACCGGAGATGAGGAAAGTTCTGCGGCCTAAGCTGTAGCCGTTGCAGAACCTCAGCCACCTCCAAATGCTCCAACCAAGGAGTAGCAAAACCGCCGGACCAAGTAGTTGCCTGTGGTGGAGGTGTTGGCCCTCCAGCTCCCAACCAGAAAGTGAACAAAGGTGGGATTTTTGATCCTGGAGTATTTGTTGGAAACATTGTACCCGCTAGCTTTGAGAGACCTAGACAAAAGATTTTTCCCGGCCAGACCCCCAGATGTGCAAAGAAGAGAGGTGATACCCCTTGAAGTTGTCCTCAGGTTCAGGAAGTTATTTGTCTAATCATCTGTAAGGGGATTGGATGCAATGAGTTTTCAGAAATAGAGAGGGTGATGATCCCATACATGATATATGATATGACCCAACCCCGAGTTGAGAGTGAGGTGTTTTTGAGTCCTCCCTCTCAAACCTAACCTGGGTACAACCACAAGCAACAAGATAGATGAAATATGACACCAAGTACAGAACCCTAGCTCCACCCTAACCCTACCCCGTACCACCGACCCTGTCCAAAACCCTCCCCTTCAATATCATGTACGTCCGGTTTGTCCTTCTCATGGCGCATCCCTCTGCCACGCCCTACTTGGAGCCCCCCAGGTTTTATCCGTCCCCGCGCGTCCCCGGATCCTAGGATCCATGAGTCAGCCCTTGCTTATGCCCAGGCAAACCTTGGATCCCACAATCCATGAGTCAGCCGGCGCTTATGGCCGCGCAAACCTCCCCAGCGCGTATAACCCCTGACTGCCCCGCCCTTGCCTTCTGGACTAGCCACCCGCAAGCTTGGTTGGGCCGGCTCCATCACTTGGTCCGCTTTCCCTGGGCGGGTCGCGGCCCGGTGTGGTGCCCAATCTGGGACACCTCTGGACCAGTACAGAAAAAGTAAAATTTTTTATGAACTTTTCTATAGCCTCCATTTAGATCCTGGGTAAAAAAAAAAGTTTTTGATCCGGAATAATTCCCATATCCAGTTCCCAAACTTCCAGCTCCCACTCTCCTAGTTGTCTAGGATCATCTCTTAGGTGACTAGCGCCCTTTCCTATTTTCAATTCGCCCTTGCTTTGCGCTGCTATCCACCCTTTTTTGGTGAACTCACAGATGAAGACTGGCTTGGCTTGCGGGCTTTTATCCGGCACCATGACCCCCAATTGGCAAACAGCCTCAAGCCCCCTCAGCCCCAACTTGGCCAATTCCCCCCCAATCTATTGGATTTGAGCTACACCCATTTCAAGGCCAACCACAACCTCTACGTGCTTGGCCCAGCGTCCGGTGCTAATGCTTCAGTCATCAATACTTTCACCACAATCCCTCACCCCAAAATTGGGGATCCCGCTCAGTTTGTTTTGAGCCCAACTCACTGCTCCACTCCCTCCCTTTCTTTGCCAAGGAAGTGCTCCCAGCATTTCATCCCACCTCATCCTTGTCCCAACCCCTCTGACTCATCACCAACCAATAGCCTTGCCAGTTGAAGAGAATTCTGTCTTTTGGAATTCTTGAGTGTGTTATACCACTCCTTGATCCCTTTCTCTGACCATACTGGTCTTGATCCCTCCTTGATCATCTTTCTGGAGCCAATCACAATTTATTGAAGAGGTCTTATTAAGCTTAAGACCTGGAGTGTTATACCTCCCTTTTTTTCAAGTTTGTTAAGTCTTAGCAGGCTTTTCCCCCCGCGGTGGTCTTGTGGGGCTGCGTGGTCCTCTTAGCTCTTCTTCCCCTGCGCGCTATCTGCGGGCTATCTTCCCCACCCCGGGGACCTCACTTGGCAACAACTTCAACATTCAGATGGTGGGAATGACCCAGTCACAAAACTGGGCTCTCACTCAATCATTCCTTCCCTTTTCCATCCCTCTTTCTTTGATCCTTTTCTTTTCTTTTTTTATTTTCTCATTCAACTCTTCTATAATCTGCTCCAAGACTCAACTATCAATCCATCTAAATCAATCCAATAATCAACTCCAAGACTCAACGCTCAATATGCCCTAACCAATTTGTTTCTATCAACACCACTGATCCCTGCCTGTCTGTCTCGCCAACCTTGTCTCTCAGCCCTTCTTCTCTCAATACCAATTTCCCTCTCAGAATACCTTCCGCCATCAACACATCATCTCCGGCTATGCTGTAGGATCATCTTTATTTGTTTCCTTCCTTAAGTCTCTGTTTCTATCAGTTTCTCCATTCTTATACGTTCTCTCTTGTTTTAAAGACTATGCTGTTCTAATTCATCAAGAAATCTAAAGTTATCTTATCAAGGTTAAAAGTCGAAAGCCCTACAATCAAGTCTAACCAAACCAATCATGAACAAACCAGCTGGGGCAGCCAATTACTTTCATCAGGTGGCGCTCAAATCCTCTGTGGACGCTATGCCTACCCTGAAT
This sequence comes from Puccinia polysora, assembly GCA_025617555.3. Lineage (NCBI taxonomy): Eukaryota > Fungi > Basidiomycota > Pucciniomycetes > Pucciniales > Pucciniaceae > Puccinia > Puccinia polysora. The sequence goes on from CM062613.1 coordinate 65,412,517, forward strand.
GAAGAGAACTATTTGATATGGCGGGATAAAATTCTTATTCTATTCAACTTGAAGGATATCAAAGATGCTATTACCCGTAATTCTGGCCCCATGTCCTCAAAACAAGAAAGAGAAATCCAAGCAATAATCCTATCCAAACTGGAAAGTACAACTCACGCAAATGTTTTAAACTCTACCAACATAACCTCATCTAAGCTCCTATGGGCAGAAATCACCAGAAAATTTCCCTCCTCAAAAACTGCAAATAGGGCAAGAGTATTCAACCATTTCCTCCATTCAGCTTTCAACAAGCACGCCATTGAAGGATTCATTACCAAAATGCAAAAGGCCATTAAAAGAATGACAGACGTAGGAATCAAGCTACCCAAGGACATCCTTGCATACCTGGTCCTATTCAAGTTTCCTCCAATCCTTGAGAACCTTAAACAACAGATTATGCATGTTGAAAAACACATGAAAGTGGATATGGTCTTTAACCACCTTACACAATATAATAAAAAGAGAAAAGCTCAATAAAAATCTAATAGATCAACCACAGATGTTTTGTTATTATTGACTAAGGCTAAAATGCACAAGGACAAGAGGAAACCCAGGATGAGATGCTGAGAAGGGTATCAAAATCCTAATGCACCACATTCAGAAGCATCCTTCTTCCATCTTCATCCCCAGATTGCACCAGAGTGGTGGACCAAACAACAAAACAAGTGGAGGAAAAAATCTAAGAAGACTCCCACCATCAACTACCATGCACTATTAACCCTCTGGATCAATGCGGACAACAACCCCAATCTACTTCTAGACTTTGGAGCAAACATTCATATATTCAGCGATGTCAAGTACTTCTCCTCAAGCAAGCTTCAGGAAGGATCAGAAGAAATCAAAACCGGGAATTTAGAAGCTAACCTTAGAATACGCGGAACCAGGACGGTGAAATTGGAATGGAGAGACTCCACGATCACCCTTGAAGGTTGCGTCTATGTACTAGATATTGTAGTAAACCTCATCAGCCCCGGTCTTTTGGCCAAAAAGGGGTGTAACCTCACTCAAGTTCAAGACAGATTCTCTGTTAATCAAAACGGCCAACCCGTGCTAAAGGGATTAATTCAAGATAATCTATTTGTCATCAAAAAGCCCACCTTGGAGGGCCAGCGTCAAATGGTCAACTCTACTAGTCAGTCTCACGTCCCTCCTCTATCCTTACTTGAAATCCATAAGATGTACGGGCATGCTTCCATCTCTATGCTCAAACCCATCATGAAGGATCTCTACACCAACAAAGAACTTCAAAAGTTGCAGTGTGATAGCTGTGTGAAGAGTAAAATCATTAGATCTCCCTTCTCCCACACTTCTACTCCGTCAAACAAACCCCTAGATAGGATTCACCTTGACCTCATAGGGCCAATAACTCCCCAGTCAAAGTTAGGCCATTGCTATATCCTTACGTTGGTGGATAATTACACTGGCTACCTAGAAGCTTTCCCCTTAACATCCAAGGAAGAGGCAACTGATGCAATTATAAATCTCCTCAAAGTATAGCAGAAGAGACTGAATTACTACACCTGCGAGATTTTCTCAGATAAAGGCACAGAGTTCACTAACTCTACTCTCAAAGATTTTTCCAGGAAAAAACATATCAAGCTAAAAACATTGGAACCCTATCACTCACAACACAACAGAAGAGCGGAAAGGGCCAATAGAACCATCATTGAATCCGCCCGTGCCACTTTCTTTTCAACCCAATTAGCAAAAAACTATTGGCACATTCTGACTCAAAGCTTCTGCTCCATGCTCAATCAAATCCCGCAAAAAGGTAACCAGCTATCTCCTTGGGAGCTAATGTTTGGTAAAATCCTTCCTGCTAACTATTTGAAACCCATAGGCGCCTCAGTTATCTATCTTGAAAACCTTGTCCAAAAAGGACGAAAATTCAATGATAAGGGCGTTGAAGGGATCATGATTGGGTTCAACCCAACCTTCCATTCCTATCTCATTCTCAATTCATTGGGTGCGGTTATTGAAACTAAGCATTTCAGATTTCTCAAGACCCAACTTAATTGATTCCCTTTCCTTGAATCTCCCGGTCTAGATCTATTCTCTCAGTCCAAAGGTGACGCCGACAAAGCCAACTTCTCGACCAGAGACAAGCAATATGAGATGAGAGAAACTCCTCCCAAAGGTCAAGAATCCAACTCTGACTTGGAAGACATCAGTTTTGCCAATGATAATTCTCCCAATCCTCCTTCTGCTCCTGAACCAACTTCTCAGTGGACCCATCTAAGGCCCCAAAATGAAATCTGGAAACCTCAAAGATACGGTTTCCACCATTATTACAAGCCTCCCTCTTCCCAGGCCGCATGGAAATGTCCCAAATGGCCCAAATGGAAAAAAGCTGCGGATGAAGAATTAAACTCTATTGAGTCCCAAGAAGTTTGGGAAGAATACTATGAAGAGCCCAAAAAATATTCTAAATACCACGTGGGTTTTCAAGGTTAAAGAAAACTGCCATGGAGAACCTGCAAGGTACAAAGCCCCACTATGCGTGCAAGGATTTGATCAAGTCCAGGGCGTAGATTACAATGAAACCTGGGCCCCGACCAGTAAACTAGGATCTCTGCGCCTTGCCCTGATCTATGGCCTCAAGAATAAGATTACTTTCACTCAATTCAACGTGAAGGGGGCCTTTGTCCACGTGCCTCTAAACAAAATTGTAATAATTAGGACCCCTGAAGGATCCGACAGAAAATCACCCTTCTTAAAATTAAAAAAGTCTTTATACGGCCTTTGAAATTCCCCAAAGAACTGGTACAAAACACTTACCACGTGGATTAAACTTGTAGGCTTCCCTGAATCTACAAGCAAACCGTGCTTGTAAATCAACTCAAAATCAAAGGAGGTTATTTATTTCAACGTTGCTGATCTCATACAAGTCGGAAACTCTAACATCTTTGCAGAGAACTTCCTGAACAAGTTCTTAAATTCTTCATGCCTGTTGGAGTCCAGTGACTCCCTGCTATGATTCTCAATTCATTTCCTATCCTCTTTCATTTCCATTTCTCCATTTCTCCTTTTCATTTTCTTATTGTTTTTTTTCTCTTGTCTCTCTCTGCCGCTTGCTCAACGTTGTATCTTGAGATGTCACAAGTCATGATCTCCTGCCACTCCATCCACTCTACCCGTCATCCGCTGTTCATACTCCAAACTTGAATCAGCTCTGCTACTTAATTGCTCTCCTGACTCGGACTCTGGGGGAAGTTTTTCTTCGTGCAACCACAAGTGTGCACCACTGACCCCAGGTCTCTGAGTCAGGTAAGTTCCTCACTCGATTCTACCTTACAACCTACTGACCTCAATACGCTTTAACATAATCAGATATTTGCTACTCTTCTACCCACTGCTCATCTACCCTGACTCCAACCTGGCCTAAGTCGAATGCTTGTTTCAGCCCTGTCATCTGCTGTTTTCACCCTCTATTCCTTTTCTTATCTTCTCTCTGAACCAGAGTCTGTCTGGTCCTTTTAAGGTGACTCTTTCAGTCTGCTATCTTCTTTCTTTATGTCCATTGACTGAAATATAGGTCCTTTTAAGTCTCTTATCTCAACTGATTTACAGTCCCAAGCATTTTCCTTAGGACCAGACAACCAACCATGTCAGAGACTGAAGACAACGCCCAATCCAAACTAAATATCCCACTCTTAAACGACTCGAACTTTCCCTCCTGGTTTCTTTGGATCAAAAGCTATCTCAGAAGAAAGGGTCTGCTAAAATTGGTGGTGGATGAACCTCCGGATCAGATTACTGCTGCCATACGGAAGAAATTGTTTGAAGCAGACGATATCATCATACAACACTTAGGCAATACCGCATTCAACGCTGTAGTGAACTCAGATAACGATGGCAAGCCAGAAAAAATCTGGAAGGCCATTCTTGCAAGATACGCTTCCCAGTCCTCCAACAATCGTGGCCAAATTTGGCTGAACTTTATTCAATCTCAGTACAAAGGCAATCTCAACCTCTACATCAAGGACTGCCAAAAGTTAATGAAAAAATTATTGGTTGTTCCCCTAGAGGTGCCTGCGGATATTCTCTGTTACACCATCTTAGCCAAGTTACCCAGTACCTTCCATCACATGGTCGACACGATAATTTTGAACGATGATCTCCTTCAAGACCCGACTGGAGTCCTCAATAAACTCCGTGAAATCACCCATCCAGATTCTTCCCGTGCATTGACCAATGAAGTCGCACCTGATCTGAATGCCTCCACTTCCCTCCTTAAACCCTCTCAGAAAAAAAGGCCAAACATCCGTGCTCCAAGAATCACCACAACCCTCTCTCCAAACATTCTGAGGAAAAGTGTTGGTTTCTTCACCCACACCTGAGACCCAATTGGAATAAACAGGCAAATGCCAATCTGCATACTTCTAACAAAACAAAAAGTCCCGCCACAAGTCCATCCGCCAAGCTACATTTCAACTCTCAGATATACCTTACTCCCAAACCAAACTTGTCCCTACTTCCAGTTTTGGATTCTGGTGCCAGTCACCATATCGTCAAAAACCCAAACTACTTATTCAATGTCCATCCTACAAGGGTCGAGGTTGGAACAGGTTCCCCAAATAAATCACTTTCTGCCACGCATGTTGGCTCAGCCAAGCTTATCAATCATCTGAGTGATGCTATTGTGTTGAAGAATGTACTTTTGATTCCAACCATCAATCAATGCCTTATCCCTCTTTCTCAGCTGAACGCCAAGAAGACTGTGTTCACCAAAGTTGGTTTCTCAGGTGTTGAGGTTGCATGTGATAACTTCAACTTCATTGGTACTACATCCAACCATCTTACAGAGCTCTGCGGGATCAGGTTTTCAGAAAAACATCAACCGAAATTGCTACTCAATGTATCTGACAGTACTTGGCATGCTTGACTGGTTCATCCAGGTCCCTCCGTCCTGAAAACACTCAACCTACCCTGCTCTCTGGTTCCAGAAAAGTGTGAGATCTGTCAAACATGCAAAGGCACCGCCACCCCCTTTTCTCACCACTTTAAGCCAGTCACCGAGAAACTGGAGGCTGTCCATCTAGATCTAGTTGGTCCGGTTCAAATCACCTCAAATTAAGGTTTCAATTATTTCCTGTCACTCACTGACCAATTCTCTGGTTACCGATCCACCGCTCTGCTTAAGCTCAAAAGTGACACCTATAAGGCAATCAAAGATTATGTTACTCGTGCTGAACGTCAAACTGGAAAGATTTTCAAGCGCTTCATCTCTGACAATGGTGGAGAATTCTTCTCCACCGAGCTCAAGGACTACTGCTCTGAGAAAGGAATCATTCAAAACTTTACACCCTCTTACACCCCCCAACAAAACGGATTAGCGGAAAGATCCAACCAACTGATGCTGGAGAAGGCGCGATGTCTCCTAAATCAGAGCAACCTGCCTTTGAAATACTGGGATGAAGCAGTCAACTCAGCTACACACCTACTAAACATCTTACCCTCCAAGTCTTGTGGCAACAAGATACCTTACCAGTTATGGCACAATCAAAAATTCAATTACAAATTCCTCAAAACCTTTGGATGCGCCGCCTATGCTCTGATTCCGAAGGCTGGCAGAACCTTCAAATTTCAACCCACATGCAAGAAGGCCATTATGCTTGGGTACGCTAATGACTTTTCGTCATTTTGTCTCTTGGATTTGAGCAGTTTCCAAACCTTTCTCTCTGCCAACGTCACCTTTGACAAGTCTTCCTTTCCTCACTCTAACTTTCCTTCTAATAAAACTGATGTTTTTAAATCATCTGATTTCTTTCCTCCTGCTGCTTCTCCTCCGCCTATGCCTATCTCTGACAATCCTAATATCTCCACCTCCATGTCAACTTCCAACTCCACTCCTGCTGAACTTGCTCCTACTGCTCCCTCTCCCTCTCTCAACATTGTTACTGCCGCCAATATTATTGATCTACCGCGCAGACCCCACTCTAAAGTAGGTTTGCCTGCCATATATCTAATCGTAGATCACTCGTATGTGGACCCCCAGAGCTTGCAAGAGGCCCTCAGATCTAAATACCAGGATGAGTGGATTGAAGCCATGAAAATGGAAGAGCTTAACTTAATCAGCTATGACGTTTGGGAAGAAGAAATCTTACCCAGCAGGAAAGTCCCTCTCAAGTGCGTGTGGGTCTTTAGGACAAAACGCGACAAACTGAAAAGGATCATCAAATTCAAAGCACGGTTATGTGTCCAGGGATTCAACCAAAAATACGGCTCCAATTTTTCCACCACCTTCTCCCCCACTGGCAACAAAACCTTGCTACGTCTGCTGATAGCTCTAGCTGCCTCGAGGAAACTGCAGTTCCACCAGATCAACGTGAAGGCCGCATTCCTGAATGCTCCGCTGCAGGAGGAAATATACATCAACCCTCCAGCTAATATCAACGTTTCCAATGGAAAAACTCTCCACCTCAGAAAAGTGCTGTATGGACTAAAGCAAGCTCCTCTTGCCTGGTACAAAACTCTGTGCAAATGGCTGGGGGAAGTTGGATTTAATCAATGCAAAGCGGATCACTGTGTGTTTTGGCGCAATGGAACTTTCCTATACGTACATGTAGATGACATTGCAATCTTTAGCAAAGACCCTGATCAATTCGTCAATTTAATCTCCTCTCGCTTCAAGATCAAGGACCTGGGGTCAGCTTCATTGCTGCTTGGGATGAACGTTGTTCATCAAAACAACGGCTTCAAAATTCATCAGAAATCATACATAGAGCACATATGTGTTCAGTATCCGCTGCCTACTCATCAAACCCATTCCACGGCGTTCAAGCCAAATGGCAAGCTGTTCGCCTCAAGCAAATAGGACCACCAAGAGTTTCTATTGTTGGGGGCAGACTACAGAAAGATCATCGGTGAGCTGAACCACATCAGCCTATGCACGCGTCCTGACATCACTTTTGCTGTCAACTACCTGGCCCAGTTTCTTGTCAAGCCTAATCTGCATCACTACCAAGCGGCTCTTCATGTGCTCAATTATCTACAACACAACAGCTCGGTAGGTCTAGTCTTTTCCTCAAAAGCGGCTAGTTCAACGGCCATGCTTGCATATGTTGATGCCAATTGGGCAACATGCCCCAGATTTTGGCGCTCGATCTCTGGCTTGGTGATACAATGGTTGGGTTGCGTTGTAATCTGGAGATGCAAAAAGCAGCCAACGCTATCTTTGTCAACGACCGAAGCTGAGTACAAGGCGCTAGCGGACGCCTTCAAGGAGATCAGGTGGATAAAGTCATTTCTTCAAGATATCTGTCCGGAAGAAGCCGCAAAGACTACAACTGTTTTTGAAGACAATGAAGGCGCTATCAAGTTGGCTCTGAATCAAGCAAACCACTCAAGCTTTCATACAAAACATATGGAGCTACGATTCCACTTTATCAGGAGCAAAATCGCTAAGAATCATGTCAAACTTCAATAGGTGGCATCAAAGAAAAACCTGGCCGACTATCTTACTAAGCCAGTAGCCCACACTGCTCTGCAAAATGCGCTCGCGTCTCTCAATATTGCAGCATGAATTGAGCAAGGGAGGATGTTGGAGTCCAGTGACTCCCTGCTATGATGCTCAATTCATTTCCTATCCTCTTTTATTTCCATTTCTCCATTTCTGCTTTTCATTTTCTTATTGTTTTTTTTCTCTTGTCTCTCTCTGCCGCTTGCTCAACGTTGTATCTTGAGATGTCACAATTCATGATCTCCCGCCACTCCATCCGCTCTACCCGTCATCCTCTGTTCATACTCCAAACTTGAATCGGCTCTGCTACTTAATCTCTCTCCTGACTTGGACTCTGGGGGAACTTTTTCTTTATGCAACCACGAGTGTGCACCACTGACCCCAGGGCTCTGAGTCAGGTAAGTTCCTCACTCTATTCTACCTTACAACCTACTGACCTCAATACGCTTTAACATAATCAGATATTTGCTACTATTCTACCCGCTGCTCATCTACCCTGACTCCAACCTGGCCTAAGTCAAGTGCGTTTTTCTGCCCTGTCATCTGCTTTTTTCACCCTCTATTCCTTTTCTTATCTTCTCTCTGAACCAGAGTCTGTCTGGTCCTTTTAAGGTGACTCTTTCATGAGAGAAAGATTGTTGAAAACCAGGACCTCTGGATTGATTTCAATAAAGAAGTGATTGAGAAATGAAATGAAATGACCACATGAACAACCATAAACAACAGCAGTGATAGAATTGTTATTAAGATAAGAATTCAAACCAACAGGAGCAAGTGATTCAGAGTGGTTGTTGAATCAGCATGTGCCAAGTATTCCCATAGCCTGAATGATAAGAGCGGACACTGCTGATAGTTGATCAGAACAACAGAAACTCGATAGAATGAAATGAAACAATGAAAACAATCATACTTAGGCTGAAAGGTGTTCAGGTAAATAGGAAGTTGTCTTGCGGTCTTATGAGTTACAGCCGGGGATCTGTGGATTGGGCATAATCAGTGTACTGTCTTGATTACTCTAAACACTTTGAATCAGTCTTTACATGCTTGAGACGCTTCCAGGCTTGATTGAGTCGTTGAGGAGATGTTTGACTGGTGAGAGTGAGGAATGAATAACAGAATGAGAAAAGGAATAGAATGTGTAGATTGTCTTTGTTCTTGATCGTTGATGTGGTCTGAACTGAGTTGAAGGATCATCAAAAATTGAAGAAGAAAGAAAGAACAGTGCGCTTTGATCTGTTGGAGTCTAGCCAGGAATAGAGTCCCTATACCGGGACGCCATGAAGATGCGCTTCAGTCTCAAGTGGGAGTTTGAGGAGACAGTTTTTACAACAGCCCTCCTTGATTCAAAGCGTGAGAGATCTAAGTACCGACATTGTGAATGAGTCTCAGCATTGAAGTTTTCGTGGCTGCTTTGGTAAGACCGTCTGCTACCATTTGATCTGTCTTGATGAGTTGAATTTTTATTGCTTTGCTGGATACATCTTCTCAAAGTCCTTTTGTCTTCAAGTCGATAAACTTAGTTTTGGAGTTGCTTCCAAAATTTTTAATTTTGTAATCCAAACCTTTGTTGTCAATCAAGTGAATGCTTACAGTGATAGGTTTTCTCCAGAGTTCATGCATGAGATGATTAATCCACCGACACTCCAGTTGACCGTTGTTGAGAGCGTTGCATTCAGCTTCGGTCAATGAATATGTAATGTTTCTCTGGCGTCGGCTGGTCCAGTAGAGAGGCGATCCTCTGTAAAAGCAGATAAAGCCGGTCTGTGATGTTCTTGTGACAGAATCGTTGGCCCAGGTAGAATTGCTATAACATATGAGATTGTCCGAATTGTTCTTTTTGGCAATCAGAAGTTGTTGGTTTCTTGTACAACTGAGGTATTTCCATACCCTAAGGACCTCATTCCAGTGAGCGATTACAGGCTTTTCAGAAAATCTTGCCAGGGATGATACAGAATAGCTAATATTGGGTTGGGCAAGTCCGGCAATGAAGTTAAGTTGTCCTATAGGTGATCTATAGGACACATCCAGTTTTTTGAATTCTTCCTTCTCTTCGTCGCTGGCAGGAACAAGATGGATTCCCGGTGTACAGGAAGTACTCATTGGCTTGAAGTTTGAGAGCTTCAGCTCGGCTAGGCCCCTTTCTATATGCATAGGAAGTGATAGCCGTATGCCGTCCAATGATCGCTCAACCTTCATTCCTAGCAAGGTGTTTGGTGAGTGTGCCAACAAGTCTTTGAATTTTTTCAGAAATTCATTTTTAAACTTTTGAACGTTTCCAACCACAAGTAAATCATTGACATGGACAAATATTGCTGACTTCTGGTCGGTTCCTAGGTAGAGATATGGGTCAGCTTCCGAGGGAGTGAAACCTTGATCCTGGATCCAACCGCTCAACATCTTGTACCAGTTTTTTGGTGCTTGTTTGAGTCGGTACAAGGATTTCTTGAGCTTGAGGATTGGAGTTTTTCTAGCTGAACCAATTGGTCATTGGATGAATACTTCTTCATCAAGGGGTGCGTGTAAGAACGCTCCTTTGACGTTGAACTGTAGCATTTCTAGATTATGCTTGACCGCCAACAGCAAGACTGCCCTTAGTGAGGCAACCTTGCCCGTGGGTGCATAGGTTTCAAAGTAATCTATGCCATATCTTTGGTTAAATCCTTGCACGCAAACTCTTTACTTGTACGTAGGTGCCTCGCCATGAGTGTTCTCTTTTATTCGGAATGAATAGGTTACGTTGAGTAAGTTACTCGGTTTGGACCCTTCATAATCTTCCCACACTTTGAAGTCTTCACAGGTGTTCAATTCCTTGTGCAGTGACTTGGACCAAACGGGAGATAGAAGAGCTTCTTCAGGTGATTTGGGAACGCATTTGGAGAAATAGCCATATCGTTCTGGAGGTCTTAGTTCCATGCAATTCCGAAGATTGCGCGATTTTGGAACCAATTCTTCTGCCACTTTGTCATCGACGTCGTCGTCTACTTCAGAATTTAAATCGTTGCATTCTTCTTTGATTGAAGGAATTCCTTTGATTGGGGATTTGGATGTGTCTTGAGGCATGATTGAAGGACGAGTTTGACTCACGGTAGGTTTGGTTTGATCCATTGGGTACTCGTCCAGAGTCGTTGTGGGGGATTTGGTGAATTTCACGTTTTTTGTTTCTATGATACTGCCGTTATTAGTTAGAACTTGGTAGGACAGAAGTTTAGGTGCATAACCAATGAGCCTTCCGGGTAATCCTCCTTCATCAAACTTTCTAGGTGATTGATTCCCAAGGTCCAGAAAGTAAAGATTACTTCCGATGGGTTGAAGATAATTGATTGGTAGGAATTTTCCATGCATCAATTCCCATGGCGTAAAGCCTTCAGCATTGGGGATTTGATTCAGAGCAAGAGTGCAGCTTTGAATCACTTCATGCCAGTAGTGTTTTGGAAGCTTGGACGACACAAATGTCGCTCTAAAAGATTTGGCTACGGTTTGATTTGCTCTTTCAGCCCTTCCGTTGTTTTGTGGATGATATGGTTTGGATATTACTCTGAGTATTCCCTTTTCTTCGAAGAATTTGGTGAGATCATTGTTTATGAATTCACCGCCACCGTCGCAAGAGAATTCTGAGGGAAAATAGTTGAGTCGGTTGAATTCGTTGGAGAGTATAAATTTTATTGTCTTGGCAGCATCACTCTTGTTTCTTAGAGGGATTGAGATGATATACCCACTGAAGTTATCCACCATTTTTAACAAATATCAAAATCCACCCTTTGATATTGGAGTGATTGGGCCAATGAGGTCCGCGTGGAGACCTTGGAATACTTTCTCAGCCTTGGATGAGGACCCTTTGAAGCTAGCTCGAGTGATCTTGCTTGAATAACAGCTGGAACACAAAAAATTGTTTTTTATGTTCCCAGGGATGGATTTCCCAAGGAACCGTTCCATCCTAGCAATTCCGGCGTGCCAAAGCTTAAGGTGGAGTTTGTTGATATTCTCCAGCTCGGTATTAATTGAGCCATGAAAGCTTTGATTTGAGGTTACCTCGACGTGCAGAAGGTTGTTGACAATCTTCCCTTGTAGAATCGTTGACTGATTGGTAAAAAGTTTGAAGGTAGGTGGATTTTCTTGAATGTTTACAACTAGCTTAGCTCCCTTTTTGAGAAATGCTCCCATTGAGAGCAAATTCACACAGGCATACGGTGTCCAGGCGGCATTTAGAAGCTCAATAGTTCCGGTGGGGGTTTGGACAGTACCCATTCCTCTTCCTTTGATTTTGAGTGATGCGCTGGGTTTTCTGGTCTTTATCACATTAGATCCGTCCTCAATACTCATTCCCTTGAACCACTCTTTATTTGTCAGAATGTGAAATGAGCATCCTGAGTACAAAATGAAGGGCTTCAAATCCATCAAAAAGATGTTGGAGAAGCAGAAGTAGAACAAAAAGAAATTCAAGACTTCATCCTTTTTCTTCTTTTCCGGTTTACGAGACTTGAATCCTTTCGGTCAAAGCTCAGGGAATTCAATCCAGAATTTTTCGCGTGGGTGATTCTGAACTTCTGGATTGTGAAACCCATTCTCGCATCTTGGATAGCTTGAATAAAGATTCATGTCTACTTTGGAAGTTGAAGCGCCTTCTTTGACTTTTGCGTCTATCTTGTTCTTGTGCTGTACTAAGTGATCCAAGACTCTTTCGACGGTGATCTCTTTTTCGCCATGCATAATTTGAGAGGCAATGCTTTTGAGGGTAGATGGGAATTTGAAGAGTATAAGGTAAGCGAGAATGTCTGAGGGCAGTTCGATACCTACTTCTGAAAGTTTGTTGAGGTGAAGCCGTACATTTGTGACGAATTTGTTGATATTGTCTTTGCTGAAGGGAAGATAAAGGAATGATTTGAAGATTCTTGCTTGATTTGCTGATTGGGACGAGGCAAAATAACTCTTTGTTGCAATCCATATTTCTTTGGAGTTACGAACATTTCCGGCATTTATGATATTGGTGTGAGTGGCTGGTTCTAGCTTGGCTAACAGAAAAGGGGCCATGTCCTTGTTGATTTCGGGATCTAGCTGCATGTTGTTGCTTTTGCTTTCCATTATGTGAAGGATACCTCTGAGATCAAATAGGCTTTCCATTTTAACCTTCCATATTGAGTAGTTATCCTTGTTTAGGAGCAGTGTCGATTCAACGAGTTTTTTCAGCGTAATAGTTCGCATTGTGCTATCGCCCCCAGGTCCAGGTGTTGATTGGTGATCGGTCATCTTGTAGAGCTTTTGGCTTTTAACCGTGAGAGAAAGATTGTTGAAAACCAGGACCCCTGGATTGATTTCAATAAAGAAGTGATTGAGAAATGAAATGAAATGACCACATGAACAACCATAAACAACAGCAGTGATAGAATTGTTATTAAGATAAGAAGTCAAACCAACAGGAGCAAGTGATTCAGAGTGGTTGTTGAATCAGCACGTGCCAAGTATTCCCATAGCCTGAATGATAAGAGCGGACACTTCTGATAGTTGATCAGAAAAACAGAAACTCAATAGAATGAAATGAAACAATGAAAACAATCATACTTAGGCTGAAAGGTGTTCAGGTAAATAGGAAGTCGTCTTGCGGTCTTATGAGTTACAGCCGGGGATCTGTGGATTGGGCATAATCAGTGTACTGTCTTGATTACTCTAAACACTTTGAATCAGTCTTTACACGCTTGAGACGCTTCCAGGCTTGATTGAGTCGTTGAGGAGATGTTTGACTGGTGAGAGTGAGGAATGAATAACAGAATGAGAAAAGGAATAGAATGTGTAGATTGTGTTTGTTCTTGATTGTTGATGTAGTCCGAACTGAGTTGAAGGATCATCACATATTGAAGAAGAAAGAAAGAACGGTGCGCTTTGATCTGTTGGAGTCTAGCCAGGAATAGAGTCCCTATACCAGGACGCCATGAAGATGCGCTTCAGTCTCAAGTGGGAGTTCGAGGAGACAGTTTTTACAACATTTCAGTCTGCTATCTTGTTTCTTTATTTCCATTGAATGAAATATAGGTCCTTTTAAGTCTCTTATCTCAACAATGCCATCCTCCAAATACCATCCTCAGCATTTTAATGGAAATCAAAGAAGACTCAATTCTACTCAGTCAACCAAGTCATAAAAATCAAGGATTAGAAGAGCTGGGACTCCCCAAGTGTAAAGACATCAACTCTCCATTGATTCAAAATTTCCATCTCAAACCCGCTACGGATGGGGATCATGCAGAGTTCACTCTGCTCAATATAAACTATTGTTCAGCTGTCGGACTTCTGAATCACCTTTCTAAATACACCCGTCCCAACATTGCCTTTGACGTCTCTAGCCTGGCCCGGTTCAACAATAAACCTGGGTTATCTCAATGGAGAGAGGTACGCAAAGTATGGAAATATCTGAAGACCACTAGGGACTTAAAGCTCACTCTCAAGTACAATCCCTCTCAAGAAATCATCTCAGCCTATAGCAACGCTACCTGGGGTAATGAACCAACATTACGCTAGTCTCAAACCTGTTACATCATTCTCCACTACGGCAGCTTGGTGTAAGACTCCAAACAGTGCTAGGCAATGGCAGTTCTGTGGAGGGGAAAGGTGCTGTTGAGGCTGCCCTCCTGAGTGTTACAAAAATATTTAGATGTGACCAAGATCAAGGTCCAGAACCTGGTAAATGAGGAATCAAGGAGTAGAGGATAAAGATGATAATAGTTTGGTAGCAATGGAACAGCACTATCTGAGACAAGATTATGAAGGGAAAAACTTGAACAAAAGAAGTTAAATTCTGCTTAAAGTTCAAAGAAAAAAAGCTGTTGTATGTAAACAACGCCCACAAGCTAATAACTCTGGTTGTCAGCAGAAGATTGGGGATGATCAACTCAAACCCAACCAACCTCCAGGTTCTCAATGAACCTGCCAAACTCTCCGCAATCAAGCGCTTGAAGGGTACCAGATAACTGAGGGTGTCTGTAAAAGACAAAGCACAATGTTTAAGAAGCTCTAAAAGCAAACATTAACTGATTCAAAGCAAGGATAACCTCAACACTTCTCAAGGGACTCAAGAGTAGGCTGGCAGAATGCAACTCCAAACAAAATAAAGGGAGGTATAACACTCCAGGTCTTAAGCTTAATAAGACCTCTTCAATCAATCATGATTGGCTCCAGAAAGATGATCAGTGATCAGGACCACGATGGTCAGAGACAGGGATCAAGGAGTGGTATAACACACTCAAAAATTCCAACTGACAGAATTTTTCTTCAACCAGCAAGGCTATTGGTTGGTGATAAGGATCAGGCCACAGAGGGGAAAAGACTAAGGGTCGAAAATGGATGAGGGGGCAATCAGAGATATACCCAGGATAAATATCAGGATCTAATTTCAGGATAATGGGGGGGACCTAAGCAAACACTCCCATCAATGATTTCTTTTGGAAAAGGAAGAGGAGAGCCCCTCCTTTTATACAAAAAAGGTCTGTAGACTATTTACAAGAGAGATTTACAAATAGAGCGGAAAAAAAGTTTTCTTTTTTTTTGGGGATGATTGTCATGAGAAAACAAAATAAAAAAAACAAACACTCAGAAAAAAAACAGAAGAGTTGAGTCAAGACCCTGGCCGTGCCAATGGTGGGAAGGGGCAGGAGAGTAGCTATTGAGGGGCCTGCGGACATGCTTATGGGCCCGGGAGACAGTTGAGACCCAAGCAGGCAATGGAAAAGCAGCGCGGGAGACCGGTGAGCTGGAGGTGGAAAGGATGAGGTAGACGGGCGCTTGACAAGGCCAAATGAGGTAGACGGGCGCTTGAGACGGCCGAATGAGGTTGCCGCAGTGGGGGTTGAAGGGGGATTGGATGGGTCAATGGATTGACGGTAGAGAATCAAGAAATACCGGCGTGGGTAGTGGTGCTGGTAAATATTCCACTAGATATGGAGGTTGGGGAGGATAGAGTTGATCAAGTTGATTGGAAACAGCCTTGAAGGACTTCTTGCCACCTCCATCCAACTGGCAACAAATACCAAAATGAGCTGAATGTTTAGATGATGATTTCTTGAAACCAGATGGGAAGGCCAGGACACTAAGAGTCAACATACTACCAATTCAAGCTCTGTTTGCTTCCTTGACGGCACCCAGGGCACACTGGTGGCCATCCTGCTGGTCTTGGGAGGTTCTAGAGTTGGATGAGTTGGGGTTGAGATTAGAGCTGTTCACCAGTCACAAGCTTATCCAGCATTGTGATCAAAATTGCGCAAGGGGGAGGACCAAGACTGTTGCCGTTGTAGGGTTAAGAAGATAAAAGTTTGACCTTGGAGTGGAAGGCTTGTTTAGAGTGAGATGAGCAAGAGAGACCAATTAACAGGGAGGAACGTCCGGCTGGGGTAGTAGGGGTGAGTCTGATGGCAGGGTGGAGGCAAGCCTGGCGGTTTTTTTTTTTATTTTTTTTTTTGTTTTTTTTATGAATGATGATAAGGAAAAAATCATAAAAAAAAATTAAAGTCTCCGCACTGGCCAGGGTGTCCAGGATGGGGCACCACATCTCTCCGCAGCTTACAGACTGTCCCTAGTCTGCTCCCAAGTTTGATGCCATAAAAAGAGAAAGGAAAGAAAGATGATTGAAACCAAGGAATGGCCATTTTGATCTTGAGAGTGATTGAAAAAGAATATGTCGATCCATCCAAAGGAAAATCCTAGATGTGGCTGAGATAAAATGAAGAAGGCATCCCAGGTGCTCACATGCGTGGCATGAAGTAGAGTTTCACAACAAAACACAGCAGATGACGCTGGTGGTGCACAATTGGGAGGACTTACTTATGGAAGAAGTTGCCTCCACAAGAATGAAATTTCATGACCTGATCAGCAGAGAACTTTCTGGCCGTCTGAGTACCATCCAGTTCCTTCAAAACATATGATCCACCTCTAACTTGACGGACCACTTGGTAAGGACCATTCCAGGGGTTAGAGAAAAGCTTTCCCCACTGAGTATCCAAGGAATGATTATAAGCTAAGACTAGATCCCCAGGGTTCAAGGGATCCCTGATTTGCTTCAAATGCTTGTCTTCCCAATACTGAACTGATTTTTCCCTAGACTCCATCATCTTCTGATAAGCTTCACTACAGAAATCTTCACTCCTTTCAAGCTGCTTGGATCTGGCAACTAATAGATCAGTGGTGGAAGAAACATCTTCCCAAGAAATACCTAAGAAAGATCCCATTTCACGGTCCAGAGGAAGGACAGCCCTTTGACCAAAAATGATTTTGTAAGGTGAGTAGCCAGTGGTTTGTTTAGTTGAAATTTGATCAGAGAAGAGGACCAGGGGGAGAAATGTGCAACAATTCTTGCCACTTTCACCAGCCAGTTTGACAAGATCAGCCTTCAAAGGAGCATGGCCTCTTTCCACCATGCCTTGGCATTTGGGATAATCAGGAGTGGTCACCCTATGTTGCCCAGGAAGTGATTGGATCATATCAGCCAGTTTACCACCAAACTTGGAGCTGCCATCAGTCAAATAAGATCTTGCCAAGCCATAAATCATTGTCCAAGTCTCATAAAGGAAAGCTGCTACTGATTCAGAGCTGAGGTTCTTAAGAAACTTTGCTTCAACCCATCCAGAAAAATCATCTCTAGCCACAATGAGGTACTTAGCTCCACCAGCCTTAATGTGAACCACATCCATAGCAATCATCCCAAAGACAGTGGACTGTTCAGTGGGGTAATGAATTTTGGCCGGGCGTCGAAGATCACATTTCTGGCACACTTCACAACACTTGCACCATTGAGAGACTGATTTCTTCAGAGATAGTCACCAAAATTTTTTGGATATTTGTTGATACATTTTGGTTTCCCCACAATGACCAAGACCTTCATGGACACTTTCCAGGATCAAATCTTGTTTAAAAGGGATAGTGACCACAATAAGGGCATAAGGCTTCCCTCTTTTCATAAGCCTAGTGCCTTGAACAAAGAAGTTGGAGGACTTCTTCTTGAGAGATCAAAAATCTTTAGCAGAGATATCAGGAGGCCTTTGGAGGGTGGAAAGGTACTGCTCTACTTTAAGCCAGAAACCTTCTTGGAAGCCAGAATAATTTTGGGAGGAAAAGGTGAAGACAGGGCAAATTAAAGGCTCCTCCTTGTCAAAATCCACTTTAACATCTGATTCTTCATCTCCAAGAGGGAATCAAGATAAACCATCAGGCATGTGAACAATATCAAAAGAGAAAAACTGGACAAAAGCCACCCAACAATTCATTGGAGCATTTGGAAGGCTGGGGGCATTGATCATTTCAATAAAGGATTGTGCATCAACTTGTAACTCAAAGTGTTGACCCCAAAGGACAGTCTGGAGCTTCTTCAACATTTGGGACACACCACAAAGTTCCAGTTTTGGCTGGGAGTACCTGGATTCCACATCTGAGAAAAGAAGAGATTCATACAGAGCAGGACAATCCAAACCATTTTCATCTTCCTGAGTAAGGATAGCCCCAACAGATTGATGCCTAGAGTCCACTGCCAGCTTAATCTTGCCAGCTCCAGGTCCATAAGTGATCTTTTTCAAAAAAATGTCTTTCCCAAAAATTGTTTTGAGCAACTGAAATGATTGTTCGCAATCTTGGGTCCAAATCCATTCAGCTTCCTTTCTGGTTAGACAACGCAAGGGTGCAAAGATTTTGGATAGTGAGGGAATGAAGATCCTGACATAAGGTACAACACCTAGGAAACCTCCAACTTCCATTGGATTTATTGGAGTAGGCCAGGAGATGATTTTGTTGAATTGAGAGGGTGCTATCCTTCTTCCTTCCTTGCAGACTATATGACCAACGATTTCCAAGGCAGGGACACAGGCGGCAATTTTTGATCCAGAGACAGTAAGGCCAGATTGCTCGATTTGAAACAAAATTCTTTCCAAGATAGTAGCATACTCCCAGATAAATCATTGGATTCCTGAGTGCCAAGGTAAGAGCTCATTATCATAGTCAGAAACTGGACCTTTAATCCTACCATCATCAATAAAGATACCCACATGATCTGGGATTTTGTCCTGGAGGATCCACATCATCTGAGCCTGATAGACTGCAACCAAGTTGGTGGCACCTTGAGGCAATTAAGTCAGTTGAAATTGACCAAGGGGATTATCAAAAGTAGTGAGGGGACAAGAAATAGGATGCAAGAATGGTTTGTCATAGCCACCCATAATGTCACCTAGACCATAGCAAGCTCTCCCAGAGAAGGATTCAACAAATTCTTTGGTAGCAGGAGGGATACCAGAGTCTTTTATAGTAACCTGATTTAGATGCTGGAGATCACAAAATATTCTAAGGTTACCATTCCTTTTCAGGACACAGAAAACAGGACTGGAATAGCTGGAAGTCAATTGTTTGTATAAACCAATACGGACTTGTTCGCGGACCAACTTGATGAATTTGTTGACTTTTGCAGCAAGAATAGGGATCTTCTTCTTTTGCCAAGGATCATGTTCAACTACAGGGATGATGTAAGGGAGACCATAGGATTCTTTCCAGAGACCTCTCACTTCTTCACAGAATGAAATAGATTTTTCCCTTAGAGACAAGATATTTTTGATCAAATTTAATTCATCAGGAAGAAGCCATCCATCTGGACTGAAGTTGACCACCTTCAGTTGTTCTTCAGTGACCCGACCAGAGGTAATGAATGGACCAGTGAGGGATTTGGATAGACCACATTAAGGATTGCAGGATAGAGGAGGACGCATAAGGGGAGGATTGAGGTTGAGAGGCATTGGTTGGTTGACTGGCTGGACCTTCTTTGCAACTGGTTTGTACTTAGTGGCGAAGGAGAGGATTCCTTGCTTCCTCCAAGCATTGACCAGTGAGACCTGACTACAAAAACTGAGACCATGTTCCAACATCTTCCAAGTTCAATGTTCTTCTGCGTCCTTGAAAGTTTCCTTCTCCATAAAAGAGGATCCAAAAGATAACACATTGCTCACATGTGTGGTACAGGGTAGAGTTTTGAAAATGACAGTAGTAGAAGCCCGTGGTGGTGCAAAATTGGAAGGACTTACTTCTACCCCAAATTGCCTTCACCTAAGACCATACTCATTCATACGCAGGCCACCAAGAAAAGAATTGGGATTGAGATCTAGTTTAGAATAATTGTGGAGATTCAAAACCAGAATAGAGGATGAGTGATCAGGCTGAAAAGAAAAAGAAAAAGAAGATACAACTGTTCCAGACAGAGAAGAAATATGTTTTAATTTTTTGGATTTTTCATGTGTTTGATTTTTGGTCTTATTTGGATGAGAAGGAAATGATGAGGAAAAAGGAAGATATGCCTCTGAGGTGGGAGTTTGTCCATGAGTTTAATTCTGAGTCTGAGAAGAGCTACAACTATCAGTAGGGCCAAATAATCGGCTAAAAAATGAGGATGAGAGGAATGAGAGTTTTCTTTCTGCTTTCCCTTCAGGGCAGATTTGGGAGGATGACCAGGGAAGTCTCTTTCCCAAGTACCAGAATCCAGAGAACAAAGAGGAACTTCAACCTTTCTACCATCAGCATCAGGGAGGAGAATTCTCTCCCCAACTTGATCACAAAACATCAGGGTAGCACCAAAGTTCATTAAGAAAGGCCTTCCCAAGATCATGGGACCATCCAGACGAGTGATCCAGAAGTGACAGGTGCCAACAATATTTTGACCAATTTGAACAGGGATTTCCTCAGCAATACCAACCAGCTCACAGGAATGGTTCTCTATTACATACACAGCAGAATTGAAACTGACCCTTGGGCTAAGTTTAAGCTTGCAGGCCATGGAGTCCGAAATCAAGTTGAGCTGAGAACCCAAATCCACCAGAAGAGAAACTGTTTTAGTTGAATCACCAAGATAACATGGGAGAAAGCCAAGAGGACAGGAATACAGGTTGGTATCTGAAGAGGGATCTGTTCCACCAGAATCTTCCATCAGAGTACCAGAGGAGACCTTCAATTTGTCCAGACCAATCTCCACACATCAACAAGAAACCCATTTCTTCATTGCTTCAGCCACAGATGGAGAGATTGACAGGAGTTCAGCCACAGATAGATCAGGGATTTCAAGATCAGAAATTTTCTTTAATACTCCTTCAAAAGCATTAGGGTAGTCCTTGGAGATGCCCCTCTCAAATCAAACATTGGGCTGGTGGAGGGAGGAAGATCAGATGAAATAGGTGCTGGAAGATGATCTGAGGGTTGGACAGGTTGAAGAGGGGGGGAGATCAGAGTTGTCCTGGAACCTTTTGATAAGTGGTTCCCTTTCTACTTCCATGTCTTCCACATCAGAGGAAGCAGGCTCAGGTGAAGATTGACGTTTAACGGGTTTTTGCAGAATTGAGTATGGAACAGGAGGATACTTATGAAGTTTTGGTTCCTCATGGCGTTTCCTAGCCGGATCAGATTGATAGGTGCCAAAATCAGGAAGAAGTGATAGCTGGAGGATACCAAGGTTTCAGAGTTCCACAGGATGATTGAAAATCCACAGAGACCAAGGATGGCTTCTTGGGAGTTGGTGGTTGGTATGAGGCCACCACATGATGGATTGGACGAGATGAATCAAAAGGGATCAAAGCACCATTAGGAAGGAGGAAATGATTTCCCTTCTTCTCTACTAACCTCTCCTCCTTGTCCTTCTGGAGTTCAGGACATCTACCAGTACCATGGCCTTCCCTATGGCAATAATAACAGACTAGAGTAGATTTAGGAACAGAATTAGCAGATTTAGGTGTGGCTAAAGAGGATATTCTCTGATCTATTTTATTCTCAAATGCCCAAAGTAATCAAGTGATCTCTTCTATAGTAGCAGATTCCTTATTGGCCTGGGGATTTGATTTGGGTCTACGATTTGCTTCCATCTTGTTCATGATTTTGTTGGATTCTTGGAAGGAGGGAGCATGGACTGGTTCAGCCATTCTGGTCTGTTCAAAATTGAGGGCAGTTTGACCTCTCATGAACTTGTCCACTGCTCACCTCAAAACCAGAAAAGCAGGAAGTTTGAATCAATTATCCCTAGTAGTGATCATGGATCCAGATTTGACCAGTTCATCCCTAATTCTTTCCTGGACTCCTGGTTTTTGACTATCACATTTCTTCTGTTCAGTAAATTCCTTTACGTCCTGTATTCTTTCTGTTCCTTACTTTCTGTCTGTTTTCACTTGTTTCAGTTGTCCAGTGTTCATTGTCTCTTAGCCCTTGACTTCTTCCTCGTCTCGTGATCTCTTTGTGAATATGCAGATGTCATAGTGTACAGCCGCGGCAATCTTCTCTCTTTCTGTCACATGTCACCTGCCACTCTGTACACCCTTCTGCGGGAAGGTCTATCACTCTCAGTCTTGCTCTGTTTTGTTCCTTATTCCACCATCTCATTTTCTATTATAAGCTTTTCTCTTCTTTGTCTTCTAATTCTCTCATCCTCAAATCACACATGGCAAATGGATCACATTGGACTCAACTCAGTAATCGCTACCCCAATCTCCCAAAACTTCTACGAATCCCTCTGATCATATTGGCACTTGACTAAGTACTTGCAACTCCAATCTCCTTCAGATTCAGATTACTTGTAGGCTTTGACTACCAACTGTTCAACTCAACCTCAGGAAAAACTTAACTGACTCCTTTGCTCTGACTTCTTCAAAGCTATCTTGTTGTTCCATCTCATCCTCAGCGCCATTCTCTACTTAGTCCTCTCAGGGGCCATAACCCGTCTTGTAGAGGTCCTACATCTGTTTTTTGTCATCTTATTGATTCCTTTGTGGTCTTTGTTCCTTGTCAAGTCATCTCATATCTAAATCTTTCTTTCATGTGAAATTCATCAGCCTGGTCCAGGTTTTCTAATCAACATCAAATCTTACACGGTTAAAAGCCAAGATCATGGATCACCCAAGCTCAACCAACTTGGAAAGAACCACTGAATCACCTGGACCGGGAGTTGAAGGCAACTTTCAGGCTTTGGAGCTGAAATCTTTGATGGAATCAACCCCGCTGCTGAAGGAAACCAACTACACTATATGGAGAAAGAAGATGAAGTGACTGTTCAAGATTAGAGGCATTTTGAACCTAGTAAACTTGCCAGACACTGACGTGCATATTCCTGATGACAATGAAATGGCTGGATATCTAATTTCCAAACTAGATCCAAGTACTCACACCAACATCATCACTCCCAAAAATGAAGACTCCACCAAACTTATCTGGCTTGCTGCCAAAAACCATTTTGCCTCAAGTCAAGCAGCCAATTGAGCAAGACTGTTCTTCAACTTCCTATACCTTGGTTGCAATCAAAATGAAATAGATGGCTTTGTTACATCCATCAAGACTCACCTTGGAAAGTTGGACGAAATCGGAATCATTCAGCCTGATGACATCCTCAGATATCTGATCCTGTTCAAGCTTCCAGACTAACTCAAAACAATTAGATCCCAGATCATGCACTCGGGGAATGATCTGACAGTCAAGCTTGTCCTAAACCACTTGGTTCAGCATAAAAAGAAATGAAATATGAGACCGTCAAAACCTCCAACACTAATGCTGCTATGTTCCACTCCAGAAAACATTCCAGAGAATCCAATTCCCCAAGATGTGAAAACAGAAAGCATAACCCCGCCGTAAAATCTCACCCTGCATCATCTTGCTGGGCAGAATTTCGAGAACTCCGTCCCAATCAATCATCCAGCAAAAGCAAACAAGTATTCAAAAAGAAACAACAGGCAGATTCCCATTTTCACAACTACTCTTTCTTCTGCGCCTCCAACCACCTTGGCATTCTAGCGTCCAATTGCTACATTCTGGATATTGGATGCTCCATCCATATGTTCCAAGATTGAAATTCATTTCTCTCACTCACCAAAAAAACAGTGTAAGACTCCAAACGGTGCTAGGCCATGGCAGTTCTGCAGAGGGGAAAGGTGCTGTTTAGGCTGCCCTCCTGAGTGTTACAAAAATATTTAAATGTAACCAAGATCAAGGTCCAGAACCTGGTAAATGAGGAATCAAGGAGTAGAGGATAAGGATGATAATAGTTTGGTAGTGACGGAACAGCACTATCTGAGACAAGATTATGCACGGAAAAACTTGAACAAAAGAAGTTAAAGTCTTCTTAGAGTTCAAAGAACAAAATCTGTTGTATGTAAACAACGCCCACAAGCTAATAAATCTGGTTGTCAGCAGAAGATTGGGGATGATCAACTCAAACCCAAGCAACCTCCAGGTTCTCAATGAAACTGCCCAACTCTCTGCAATCAAGCGCTTGAAGGGTACCAGATAACTGAGGGTGGCTGTACAAGACAAAGCACAATGTTTAAGAAGCTCTAAAACAAACAGTAACTGATTTGAGGCAAGGATAACTTCAACACTTCTCAAGGGACTCAAGAGTAGGCTGGCAGAATGCAACTCCAAAGAAGCTAAGGGGAGGTATAACACTCCAGGTCTTAAGCTTAATAAGACCTCTTCAATCAATCGTGATTGGCTCCAGAAAGGTGATCAGGGATCAGGACCAGTATGGTCAGAGAAAGGGATCAAGGAGTGGTATGACACACTCAAAAAAATTCCAACAGACAGAATTTTTCTTCAACCAGCAAGGCTATTGGTTGGTGATAAGGATCAGGGATCAAGGGTTTGAGTATGGAGGCTCAAGGATCAAGGGTGTGCTGATTTCATGCTGGATCATTCCATGCTCCAATGATTTCATGCTCTGATGCTGATCAAAAAGGCAGGGGAGAGCCCCTCTTTATATGGGCAGGAGGCCCTGTTAGACTATGTACAACGGATCCTACAAATAGAGCGGGAAAGGGAAGACAACCATGTGGTCACTCGCGTCCGTCTGTGGATGGGCGCGCGCAACAATACCAGAGTCACCCAACCCTCGTCCAAAGGCGGAAGTGCCTGGGAGTGCCCCAGGAAAGGTGACGGATGAAGTCCATGAGAGCGCGGATGGGCAGATAGGAGATTGGCTTGAAACGGTTGAGTAAATCCTGATAGGCTTGAGATTCACGACTGAGAGATCAAGTGAGATGGGAGATTTGACGGATACAAGGATTTGCCAAATGCTTGGAGGTGTGGTCAGGATGGATCCGGTAAATCATTGATGAGGGCCGCGCAACGGTAGCAATGAGGAGATTGGGACGCGCAACGACAAAGATGAGGACGCGCAACAACAAAGATGAGGACGCGCAACAACGGCGGAGATGACAAGCAACACGCAACGGCAAGGATGATGAGCAATGCGGATAAAGGATGCGCGACGCGCGCAGATGAAGGAAGCGCAGCACGCGAGGCGCGAAGCGCGACGCGCGCAAATGCGGGACGCGCAGCGCGCGAGGCGCGACACGCGACGCGCGCGGATAAAGGACGGTTTGGGTGAGCCTGAGGATAAGTTTTTCAGCCGGATGGTACGTTTGCGCAACAGTTTATGGATTGAGTTCTTAAGGCGGCCAGTGTTTCCAGGATGGGGCACCACATCTCTCCCCAACTTACAGACTGTCCCTAGTCTGCTACCAAGTTTGATGCCATAGAAAAAGAAAGGAAAGAAAGATTATTGAAACCAAAGAATGGCCATTTTGATCTTGAGAGTGGTTGAGAAAAAAATATGTTGATCCAACAAAAAATCCTAGAAATGGCTGAGATAAAATGAAGGAGGCGTCCCAAGTGCTCACACGCGTGGCATGAAGTAGAGTTTTCACAAAACAACAAGGATCTTTCCCCAGATGGTGCACAATTGGGAGGACTAACTTCTGGACCAAGTTGCCTCCACAAGAGTGAAATTTCTTGACCTGATCAGCAGAGAACCTTCTGGCCATCTGAGTACCATCCAGCTCCTCCAAAAGATATGATCCACCTCTAACCTGACGGACTACTCAGTAAGACCATTCCAGCAGTTAGAGAAAAGCTTTTCCCACTGAGTTTCCAAGGAACAATTTTAAGCCAATACCAGGTCGCCAGGGTTTAAAGGGTCCCTGATTCAATTCCGGTGTCTATCTTCCCAATAATGAACTGATTTTGCTCTTGATTCCATCATCTTCTGATAAGCTTGGTTACAAATATCTTTACTCCGCTCCAGTTGCTTTGATCTGGCAACTAATAGGTCAGTAGTTGAGGAAACTTGTTCCAAAGAGATGCCCAAGAAAGACTCCATTTCAGGATCAAGAGGAAGAAAAGCCCTCTGACCAAAGATGATTTCAAAAGGAGAGTAACCAGTGGTTCGCTAAGTTGAAATTCAATCAGAGAAGAGGACCAAGGGGAGAAACTTTCAACATTCTTGCCACTTTCACCAGCCAATTTGACAAGAACAGCCTTCAAAGGAGCATGGCGTCTTTCCACCATGCCTTGTCCTTCAGGATAATAGGGAGTAGTAACTCTGTGTTGTCCAGGGAGCGATCGAGTCATTTCAGCAAGTTTCCACCAAATTCCGAGCCACCATCCATAGAATAAGATTGGGCCAAGCCATAAAGCATTGTCCAATTCTCATGAAGGAAAGCTGCTACTGATTCAGAGCTGAGTTTCTTAAGAAACTTTTCTTCAAACCATCCAGAAAAATCATCTCTAGCCACAATGAGGTACTTAGCTCCACCAGCCTTAATGTGAACCACATCCATAGAAATCCTCCCAAAGACAGTGGATTCTCCAGTGGGGTAACAAATTTTGGCCGGGCGCCTAAGATCACGGTTCTGGCACACTTCACAACTCCTACACCATTGAGAGACGGATTTCTTCAGGGATGGCCACCAGAATCGTTTGGATATTTGTTGATAAGTTTTGGTTTCCCCACAATGACCAAGGCCTTCATGCAGATTTTCCAGGATCAAATCTTGCTTGGAAGGGATAGTGACCACAACATGTGCACAAGGAGTTTACCTTTTCATAAGCCTAGAACCTTGGACAAAGAAGTTGGAGGACTTCCTTTTAAGGGACTGAAATTCTTTGGCGGAGAATTCAGGGGGTCTTTGGAGAGTTGAAAGGTACTGCTCCAACTTAAGCCAGAAAACTTGCTGGAAACCAGAGTAATTTTGGGAGGAGAAGGCAAAGACAGGGCGGAAAAAGGGTTCTTCCTCATTGAAATCCATTCCAACCTCTGATTCATCGTCTCCAATAGGTCTTTGAGATAAGCCATCAGGCATGGTGAAAGATTTTCCAGGCCTGTGAACAATATCAAAAGAGAACAACTGCATGAAAGCCACCCAAAGAGTCATTGAAGCATTTGGGAGGCTGGGGGCGTTGATCATTTCAATAATAGATTGTGCATCAACTTGTAACTCAAAGTGTTGACCCCAAAGTACAGTCTGAAGATTCTTTAACATTCAGGCCACACTTCAAAGTTCCAGTTTTGGCTGGGAGTACCTGGATTCCACATCTGAGAAAAGAAGAGATTCATACAGATCAGGACAATCCAAACCATTTTCATCTTCCTGGGTAAGAACAGCCCCAAAAGATTGATAACTCGGGTCCACTTCCAGCTTGATCTTTCCGGCTCCGGGTCCATAAGTTATCTTTTTCAAAACAATGTCTTTCCCAAACATTGTTTTGAGCAACTGAAATGATGGTTTGCAGTCTTGGGTTCAAATCCATTCAGCATCCTTCCTGGTTAAGCAACACAAGGGAATATAAATTTCGGATAATGAGGGAATGAAGATCCTGACATAAGTTACAACACCTAGGAAACCTCTAACTTCCGTTGGATTTATTGGGGTAGGCCAGGAGATGATTTTGTTGACTTTAGAGGGTGCCATCCTTCTTAGGTCCTTGCAGACTATATGACCAACGATTTCCAAGGCAGGGACACAGGCGGCAAGTTTTGATCCAGAGACAGTAAGGCCAGATTTCTCAATTCAAAACAAAATTCTTTCCAAGACAGTAGCATACTCCCAGATAAATTGTCGGATTCCTGAGTGCCAAGGTAACAGCTCATTATCATAGTCAGAGACTGGACCTTTAATCCCACCATCATCAATCAAGATACCCGCATGATCCGGGATTTTGTCCTGGAGGATCCACATCATCTGAGCCTGATAGACTGCAACCGAGTTGGTCGCACCTTGAGGCAATTGAGTCAGCTGAAATTGACCAAGGGGAGTATTGAAAGTAGTGAGGGGACCAGAAATAGGATGCAAGGATCTTTTGTCATAGCCACCCATAATGTCACCTAGACCATAGCAAGCTCTCCCAGAGAAGCATTCAACAAATTATTTAGTGGCAGGTGGCATGCCAGAGTCTTTAATAGTAACTTTATTCAGAGGTTGGAGATCATGAACTACTCTAAGTTTACCATTACTCTTTAGAACACAGAAAACAGGACTGGAATAGCTAGAATTTGATTGTTTGTATCAACTAGTTCGGACTCGTTTGCAGACCAACTTGATGAATTCATCTACCTTAGCAGCAGGGAGCGGGATCTTTTTCTTTTGCCAAGGGTCATGTTCAACTACAGGGATGATGTAAGGAAGACCATAGGATTCTTTCAAGATTCCTCTCTCTTATTCACAGAATGCAATAGATTTTTCCCTTAGAGACAAGATATTTTTGATCAAATTTAACTCATCAGGAAGAAGCCATCCATCTGGACTAAAATTGACCACTTTCAGACGTTCTTCAGTGACCCTACCAGAGGGAATAAATGGACCAGTGAGGGATTCTGATAGACCACAGTAAGGATTGCGGGATAGCGGAGGACGCATAAGAGGAGGGTTGAGGTTGAGAGGCATTGGTTGGTTGACCGGCTGGACCTTCTTTGCAACTGGTTTGTACTTGGTGGCAAAGGAGAGGAATCCCTGCTTCCTCCAAGAATTGACCAGTGAGACCTGACTACGAAAACTGAGGCCATGTTCCAACATTTCCAAATCCAATGTTCTGCTACTTCCTTGAAAGGTGCCTTCTCCATAAAAGAGGTTCCAAAAGATAACACATTCCTCACATGTATGGCACAGGGTAGAGTTTCAAAATGACAGTATTAGAAGCCCTTAGTGGTGCACAATTGGGAGGACTTAATTCTACCCCAAATTGCCTCCACCTAAGACCAGACTCCTTCATACAAAAGCTACCAAGAAAAGAATTGAGATCAAGATCTAGTTTAGACTCATTGCAGAGATTCAAAACCGGAATAAAGGATGAGTGATCAGGCTGGAAAGAAAAAGAAAAAGAAGATACAACAGATCCAGACAGAGAAGAGATATTTTTGGATTTTTTGGATTTTTCACGTGTTTGGGTTTTGATCTTATTTTGATGAGAAGAAAATGATGAGGAAAAAGGAAGATATGCCTCTGAGGTGGGATTTGGTCCATGAGTTGAAGTCTGAGGCTGAGGAGAACTACAAATATCAGTAGGGCCAACTATTCCGCTAAAAAATGAGGATGAAAGGAATGAGAGTTTTCTTTCTGCTTTCCTTTCAGGAAAAATTTGGGAGGGTGACCAGGGAAGTCTCTTTCCCAACAACCAGAATCAAAAGAACAAAGGGGGACTTCAATTTTTCTTCCATCAGCATCAGGGAGGAGAATTCTCTCCCCAACTTGATCAGAAAACATCAGGGTAGCACCAAAGTCCATTAAGAAAGGCCTTCCCAAGATCATGGGACCATCCAGATGAGTGATCCAGAAGTGACAGGTGCCAACAATATTTCGACCAATTCGAACAGGAATACCCTCAGCAATACCAACCAGTTCACAGGACTGATTCCCAATTCCATAAACCGCAGAGTTGAAACTGACCCTTGGGCTAAGTTTAAGCTTGCAGGCCATGGAGTCCGAAATCAAGTTGAGCTGAGAACCCAAATCCACAAGGAGAGAAACCGTTTTAGTTGAATCACCAAGACAACATGGAAGAAAACCAAGAGGACAGGAATATAGGTTGGTATCTGAAGAGGGATCTGTTCCACCAGAATCCTCTATCAGAGTAACAGAGGAGACCTTTAATTTGTCCGGAACAATCTCCACACGTCGACAAGAAACCCATTTCTTCATCCCTTCTGCCACAGATGGAGAGATCAACAGGAGTTCAGCCACAGATAGATCAGGGATTTTAAGATCAGAAATTTTCTTTAATAATCCTTCCACAGCTTTAGGGTAGTCCTTGGAGATGCCCCTCTCAAATTGAACTTTGGGCTGGGTGGAGGGAGGAAGATCAGGTGTAATAGGTGATGGAAGAGGATCTGGGGGTTGGGCAGGTTTAAGAGGGGGAGGATCAGAGTTGGCTTGGAACCTTTCCATAAGTGGTTCCCTTTCTACTTCCATGTCTTCCACATCAGAGGAAGGAGGCCCAGGTGAAGATTGAAGTTTAGCGGGTTTTTTCAGAATGGAGGATGGAACAGGAGGAGACTTATGAGGTTTTGGTTCCTCATGGCGTTTCCTAGCTGGATAGGATAGATAGTTTCCAGGGAAGCTGGAAGAAGTGATAGCTGGGGGATACCAAGGTTGCAGAGTTCCACAGGATGATTGAAAATCCACAAAGACCAAGGATGCCTTCTTAGGAGTTGGTGGTTGGTATGAGGCCACCACATGACGGATCGGTCAAGACGAATCAAAAGGGATCAAAGCATCGTTAGGAAGGAAAAAATTATTTCCCTTCTGCTCTACTAAATTCTCCTCCTTGTCTTTCTGGAGTTCAGGACATCTACCGGTACCACGGCCTTCCCTATGGCAATAATAACAGACTATAGTAGACTTAGGAACAGAATTAGCAGGTTTAGGAGTGGCTCAAGAGGATATTTTCTGATATATTTTATTCTCAAATGCCTGAAGTAATTTAGTGATCTCATCTATAGTAGGTGTCTCCCGGTGAGTCTGAGGATTGGGTTTAGGTCTGCGATTGGCTTCCATCTTGTTCATGATTTCGTTAGATGCTTTAAAAGAGAAGGCAAGGACTGGTTCAGTGATTTTAGGTTTTTCAAAGGTGAGAGCTGTTTGACCTTTCATCACTTTATCCACAGTATTCCTAAGAACCATGAATGCAGGGAGCTTGAACCAATTGTCTCTTGTTGTGATCATGGATCCAGATTTCACCCATTCATCCTTAATTCTTTCCTGCACTCCTGGAGAGAAAGGTTGAAAAAATTGTACTCAAATTTTGTCCAACGTATCAATGTGATTGTTCCGGATAAGATAGGACTGGATAGGGTCCCAAAATTTTCTGAAAGTCTGATAGTCAGAGGCTGAGGAGATACCACCATTGGAGATCCATTGAGAAACAGGGCATCCAAATCTTGCAAAGTAAATCTGGCTACATCTATTTTTCCCCAATAGGCCAGCATAGCATCCTTCAGGAGCCGCCAGTTGTGAGTTTCAAATCCCTCGAACGATTTGCTAACCTCCATAACTTTGTCAGAAGAGATAAAAAACTGTAACTGATAAGCCATATCATATTCACTGGCACCATCCACTTCCGCAGCCATCTCATAGGAGTCCAGGAATTGTTAAAATTGGTCCCATTGAAGCCTAAATTTTTTTTCTGAGGTTTGATTTTGACCATCTTGGCCCAAACAGCTAAAGAGGATCCAGAAGATTCCATGTTGAAGGATTCCTAAGAGATCCAAACCAGCAGAGTTCCAAGGTGGCTCAGAAATGTGGCAAGAGTAGAGTTTTCACAAAGCAACAAGGATCTTGCCCAGATGGTGCACAATTGGGAGGACTTACTTCTGGACCAAGTTGCCTCCACGGATCAGATCTGAAAAAAAGAACAAACAGAAAAAGAAAGAAAAGAAAGAAAAAAATTGGATTGGATTTCAGAGTTGATTCTTCAAGTTGGGACAGTAGATCCCAAGGTTGCTGGTTTGATCCCGGCCCGGGGGACCAAATGTAAGACTCCAAACGGTGCTAGGCTGTGGCAGTTCTGCAGAGGGGAAAGGTGCTGTTTAGGCTGCCCTCCTGAGTGTTACAAAAATATTTAAATGTAACCAAGATCAAGGTCCAGAACCTGGTAAATGAGGAATCAATGAGTAGAGGATAAGGATGACAATAGTTTGGTAGCAACGGAACAACACTATCTGAGACAAGATTATGCACGGAAAAACTTGAACAAAAGAAGTTAAAGTCTTCTTAGAGTTCAACAAACAAAAGCTGTTGTATGTAAACAACGCCCACAAGCTAATAACTCTGGTTGTCAGCAGAAGATTGGGGATGATCAACTCAAACCCACGCAACCTCCAGGTTCTCAATCAACCTGCCCAACTCTCTGCAATCAAGCGCTTGAAGGGTACCAGATAACTGAGGGTGGCTGTACAAGACAAAGCACAATTTTTAAGAAGCTCTAAAACAAACAGTAACTGATTTGAAGCAAGGATAACTTCAACACTTCTCAAGGGACTCAAGAGTAGGCTGGCAGAATGCAACTCCAAAGAAGCTAAGGGGAGGTATAACACTCCAGGTATTAAGCTTGATAAGACCTCTTCAATCAATCGTGATTGGCTCCAGAAAGGTGATCAGGGATCAGGACCAGTATGGTTAGAGAAAGGGATCAAGGAGTGGTATGACACACTCAAAAAAATTCCAACAGACAGAATTTTTCTTCAACCAGCAAGGCTATTGGTTGGTGATAAGGATCAGGGATCAAGGGTTTGAGTATGGAGGCTCAAGGATCAAGGGTGTGCTGATTTCATGCTGGATCATTCCATGCTCCAATGATTTCATGCTCTGATGCTGATCAAAAAGGCAGGGGAGAGCCCCTCCTTATATGGGAAGGAGGCCCTGTTAGACTATGTACAACAGATCCTACAAATAGAGTGGGAAAGGGAAGACAACCATGTGGTCACTCGCATCTGTCTGTGGATGGGCGCGGGCAACAATACCAGAGTCACCCACCCCTCTTCCA
Organism: Puccinia polysora; assembly: GCA_025617555.3. Lineage (NCBI taxonomy): Eukaryota > Fungi > Basidiomycota > Pucciniomycetes > Pucciniales > Pucciniaceae > Puccinia > Puccinia polysora. Next base: position 65,444,804 of record CM062613.1, read on the forward strand.
AAGGCGGAAGTGGGTGGGAGTGCCCCAGGAAAGGTGACGGATGAAGTCTGTGAGAGCGCGGATGGGCAGATAGGAGATTGGCTTTAAACGGTTGAGTAAATCCTGACAGGCTTGAGATTCACGACTGAGAGATCAAGTGAGATGGGAGATTTGACGGATCCAAGGATTTGCCAAATGCTTGGAGGTGTGGTCGGGATGGATCCAGTAAATCATGGATGAGGGCCGCGCAACGGTAGCAAAGAGGAGATTGGGACGCGCAACGACAAAGATGAGGACGCGCAACAACAAAGATGAGGATGTGCAATAACAGCAGAGATGAAAAGCAACACGCAACGGCAAGGATGATGAGCAACGCGGATAAAGGAAGCGCAACGCGCGCGGATGAAGGAAGCGCAGCAAGCGACGCGCGCGGATGCAGGACGCGCAGCGCGCAAGGCGCGACGCGCGACGCGTGCGGATAAAGGAGGGTTTGGGTGAGCCTGAGGATAAGTTTTTTGGTCGGATGCTACGTTTGCGCAACAGTTTATGGATTGAGGTCTTAAGGCGGCCAGGGTGTCCAGGATGGGGCACCAAAACGGGAGACAAATTCATCAAGACTTGAAAGAAAGGGGAAGGTATTGCAATCAAAGTTGTCAGAACTGCTTTGCTCTTGAGTGGAGGAAAAAAGATTCAACTCGAAAAAGCTGCTTGGGTGCCTGACGCAACCGTTAATCTCATCTCTCTTGAGTGCTACTGTTGAAAGGATGCACACTTAGAGTGAACTCCAAAGTCAACCCTCCATCCTTTGTTCTTTGATGTTCAAAAGCATTGGTTATGAGTGGGGCGATTGAAAATAATCTTCTCATTATCTCAATTGACCAACCTTCAACATCATTGACCGTGGTGAAGCCCTTAACAGAGAATCAAGTCACATGTTATCTATCATCAACCAAAATACTGGACCTACATCTCAAGCTCAGCCATGCTAGTGTCAAACAAATGGAAAAACACCTTGTGTATGGCATCAACAGCAAAATTGCTAAATCATTTCAATGCGTGGCCTGCAAAAAGAGTAAAATCAGCAAATTTTCATTCAACAGAAGTCAGTCACCTGCAGCTAGAGTCTTTGATAGGTTACATCTAGACTTCATGGGACCCCTCAATCCCATCAGCAAGGGAGGAATGAGATTCGCGCTCACCGTGGTTGACAACAAATCCGGTTACTTATCAGCCTTCCCACTTCCTTCAAAAGCTGCGGAGTCGGAAACCATCCAATTCATAATTGAAAATGAAGCAAAAAAGAAGCAAAGGTACCCGGTAGAGTTAATCACTGATGGAGGAGGCAAATTTGTGAACAAATTGCTTAAAACAATTTTCAAAGCCAAATCTATAAATCATTTGGTCAGCAAACCGTATCATTCTCAGCATAATGGCAAGGCAGAAAGGGCAAATCGCACTATAATGGAATCCCTAAGATCAGTTTTCAGCTCTAGGAAAATTCTCAAAGCCTACTGGCATGTGATTATTCAAAGCTGTTGTCTAGCCTTGAATCAGATTCCCGCTGAAAAAGGAGGATTAACTCCCTGGGAAATAATGCACAATGCGTCGCTTCCAAATGGTTACCTCAAACCAATCAAGTCGGGAGCAATCTACCTCTTAAGCAACCAACATATCAAGTCTAAGCTGAACAAAAAAGGGGAAGAAGGAATTCTGATAGGTTACAATCCGGGTTTTCTCTCATACAAAATTCTATCAAAAACTGGAAAAATCATCAAAACTAAACATGTTAAGTTTATTTGATCTACCCCAGCTGAAAACCTGGGTAGTCTCAACAACGACGAATCGATTGGAATCCATCACCCTGGCATAGAGTCAAATTTGAAGCCACTCAACAAAGAGCTGACACCCTCCAACATTGAAGATGTGAAGCCAGAACTTGATGAATAAGACAAATCAGAAGCATCCAACTCTGATCACTCAGCATCTGAAGTCCTCAAAGTCTTGCAGCCAAAGTTGAGGGATAGATTGAGTCTGAAGGCTCCCAATAGATACGGATAATTCCATGACTCGCTTCCTCAAAACATCACCAAAGCCCTGAAATTACCTGTCTGGATACCGCCTATAGAGAAAGAGCTTGAAACAATTGAAGACCTTGGAGTATGGGAAGATGCTGGAGAATCAGAAGTGGTAAAACCTCTCAATACCACCTGGGAATTTCAAAGTAAAGTTGATTTTCTGCAAGCCTTGCTTAGCTACTCTGTCGACAAGTCCCTCAAAATTCTCCAATTTGATGTTAAGGGAGCATTTCTCCACACACTCCTTGAGGAAGATGTCTTTATAAGAACGCCAACTGGATCCAAAAGAACGTCTAAGTATCTCAAGCCCAAGAAGTCTCTGTACGGATTAAAGCAATCCCCTATCAATTGGTACAAATCCCTAAGCGCTTGGATCAAAGATAACGGTTTTGAAGAAATTGACAGCAATCCTTGTCTCTATCTTCATGAAGATAAAGTAACCGCTCTTTTCTTCCATGTTGAAAATCTTGTGGTAGTTGGTGACATAGACAGTTTTAAAAGAAGTTTTTTGGCGCTTTTCAAAGATTCTTTGGCTCACAAGGTGGACACTTTGTTGGGAATGAAGGTTGACATTGGGAAGGACAGTATTTCTCTCTCTCTTCCAAACCATATCAAAAAAGGTCTAGAAGAGATGAACCTTTTGGACGCCAAACCAATGAATAACCCATGCACTGCTGGGCTGTACCTCCAACCTGCCACTGAACAAGAGGCCAAAGAATTCAAGAAATTAGGAAAAAATTACCAATTACCAATTGGGCGTCTCAACTTCATAGCTAACCTGGCTAGACCCAATATCATCTTTGCTGTATCTAATCTAGCTAGATTTTCAGAAAATCCCAGTATTGCTCACTGGAAAGAAGTCAAACACGTCTGGAGGTATCTAATAAAAACGATCAACTATCAACTTGTGTTTTGAGTCAAAACTCCAGCTCCTCAACTAGTCATTTACAGTGATGCAACGTGTGGGGACAATCGAGTATCCCAACTATCTCAAACGGGTTTCATTTGCCTATTCAAAGGCTCTCCAATCTACTGGACCAGCCGGCGACAGCAAAGTATTTCTCACTCCTCCACTGAATCAGAGTGTAAGGCCTTATCAGCTGGACACCTAGAAGGCCCTTGGATCAATCATCTCATCTGAGAAATCTGGAGAACACCAAATCTGCCTCCCATCCAACTTATTTACAACAAAGGATTAAATGACAAGATCAAGAAATTTGGTTGCGAATCCCATGCAAAATATATTGACATCAAATTAAAAAGCCTAAGGAACAACTGGAGTGAGAGGTTGATCGAGATCAAACTGATATCATCCCAAGACATGTTGGCGGATTCAATCACCAAAGCTGCTAGCAGGACAGAAGTGGAACGGCTTTCTAAGTATGTTGGGTTATGAAATCAATCCTGATTTTAAGTTGAGCGGGCGTGTTGACTATCACATTTCTTCTGTTCAGTAAATTCCTTTACATCCTGTATTTTTTCTGCTCCTTAATTTCTGTCTGTTTTAACTTGTTTCATTTGTCAAGTTTTCATTGTCTCTTAGCCCTTGACTTCTTCCTTGTCTCGTGATCTCTTTGTGAATATGCAGATGTCATAGTGTACAGCCGCGGCAGTCTTCTCTCTTTCTGTCACATGTCACCTGCAACTCTGTACACCCTTCCACGGGAAGGTCTCTCACTCTCAGTCTTGCTCTGTTTTGTTCCTTATTCCACAATCTAATTTTCTATTATAAGCTTGTCTCTTCTTCATCTTCTAATTCTCTCATCCTTGAATCACACACGGCAAATGGATCACATTGGACTCGACTCAGTACTTGCTACCCCAATCTCCTACAACTTCTACGACTCCCTCAATCATATTGGCACTTGACTTAGTACTTGCAACTCCGATCTCCTTCAGATTCAGATTACTTGTAGGCTTTCACGACCAACTGTTCAACTGAAACTCAGGACAAACTTAACTGACTCCTTTGCTCTGACTTCTTCAAAGCTATCTTGTTGTTCCATCTCATCCTCAGCGCCATTCTCTACTTGGTCCGCTCAGGGGCCATAACCCTGCTTGTAGAGGTCCTAAATCTGTTTGTTGTCATCTTATTGATTCCTTTGTGGTCTTTGTTCCTTGTCAAGTCATCTCATAGCTAAATCTTTCTTTCATGTGATATTCATCAGCCTGATCCAGGTTTTCTAATCAACATCATATCTTACACTGGTGAAAAGGATTGGAAAAATCAGACTCAAATTTTGTCCACAGTGTCAATGTGATTGTTGCTGATGAGGTAAGATTGGATAGGATCCCAAGATTTTCTGAAAGACTGATAATCTGAAGCTGAAGAGACACCACCATTGGAGATCCATTGAGAAACCAGGGCATCCAAGTCTTGCAAAGTAAGTCTGGCTACATCTATTTTTCCCCAAAAGGCCAACATAGCCTCCTTCAGGAGCCTCCAGTTATGAGTTTTGAATCCATCAAAAAATTTGATAACCTCCATAACTTTGTCAGAAGAGATAAAAAATTGTAACTGATAAGCAATATCATGTTCACTGGCACCATCCACTTCAGTAGGCATCTCATAGGAGCCCAGGAATTGGTCAACATTGGTCCCATTGAAGCCTAAGTTTTTGTTCTGAGGTTTGATTTTGACCATCTTGGCCCAAACAGATGAGGAGGATCCAGCAGATTCTATGTTGAAGGGTTCCTAAGAGATCCAAAAGAACAGAGTTCAAAGATGGCTCACAAGTGTGGCAAGAGTAGAGTTTCACAAAAACGACAAGGATCTTGCCCAGATGGTGCACAATTGGAAGGACTTACTTCTGGACCAAGTTGCCTCCATGGATCAGATCTGAAAAAAAGAACAAACAAAAAAAGAAAAAAATCAGATTGGATTTCAGAGTTGATTCTTCAAGTTGGGACTGTAAATCCCAAGGTTTCTGGTTTGATCCCGGCGCGGGGGACCAAATGTATGACTCCAAAAGGTGCTTGGCCGTGGCAGTTCTGTGGGGGGGAAAGGTGCTGTTGAGACTTCCCTCCTGAGTGTTACAAAAATATGTAGATGTAACCAAGATCAAGGTCCAGAACCTGGTAAATGAGGAATCAAGGAGTAAAGGATGAAGATGATAATAGTTTGGTAGCAATGGAACAGCACTATCTGAGACAAGATTATGCAGGGAAAAACTTGAACAAAAGAAGCTAAAGTCTTCTTAGAGTTCAAAGAACAAAAGCTGTGGTATGTAAACAATGCCCACAAGCCAATAACTCTGGTTGTCAGACAAAGATTGGGGATGATCAAATCAAACACAACCAACCTCCAGGTTCTCAATGAACCTGCCCAACTCTCCGCAATCAAGCGCTTGAAGGGTACCAGATAACTGAGGGTGGCTGTACAAGAAAAAGCAAAATTTTTAAGAAGCTCTAAAAGCAAACAGTAACTGATTTGAAGCAAGCATAACCTCAACACTTCTCAGGGGACTCAAGAGTAGGCTGGAAGACTGCAACTCCAAAGAAAATAAAGGGAGGCATATCACTCCAGGTCTTAAGCTTAATAAGACCTCTTCAATCAATTGTGATTGGCTCCAGAAAGATGATCAGGGATCAGGACCAGTATGGTCAGAGAAAGGGATCAAGGAGTCGTATAACACACTCAAAAAATCCAACAGACAGAATTTTTATTCAACCAGCAAGGCTATTGGTTGGTGATAAGGATCAGGCCACAGAGGGGCAAAGACTAAGGGTCAAAAATGGATCAGGTGGCAATCAGTTATATATCCAGGATAAAGATCAGGATCTAATTTCACAATAATGGGGGGGACATAAGCACACACTCCCATTGATGATTTTTTTTGGAAAAGGAAGGGGAGAGCCCCTCCTTTTATAGAAAAGAGGTCTGTAGACTATTTACAAGAGAGATTTAAAAATAGAGCAGAAATGTTTTTTTTTTTTTGAGGATGATTGTCATGAGAAAAAAAAAGAAAAAACAAACAAACAAACAAACAAACACTCAGAAAAAAAACAGAAGAGTTGAATCAAGACCCTGGCTGTGCCAATGGTGGGAACAGGCAGGAGAGTAGCTATTGAGGGGCCCGCAGTCATGCTGATGGGCCCGGGAGACAGTTGAGACCCACGCGGGGAACGGACAAGCCGCGCGGGAGACCAGTGAGCTGGAGGTGGAAAGGATGAGGTAGATGGGCGCTTGAGACGGCCAAATGAGGTTTTTGCAGTGGGGGTTGAAGGGGGATTGGATGGGTCAATGGATTGACGGTAGAGAATCAAGAAATACTGGCGTGGGTAGTGGTGCTGGTAAATCTTCCACTAGAGATGGAGGTTGGGAAGGATACAGTTGATCGAGTTGATTTGCAATGGCCTTGGCAGACTTCTTGCAATCTCCATCCAACTCCCAATGAATACAAAAATGAGCTGAATGTTTAGATGATGAATGCTTGAAACCAGCTGGGAAGGCCGGGACACTAAGAGTCAACATACTACTGCTTTGAGCTCCGTTGGCTTCCTTGATGGCAGCCAGGGCACACTGGTGGCCATCCTGCTGTTCTTGGGAGTTTCTAGAGTTGGATGAGTTGGGGTTGAGATTACAGCTGTTCACCAGTCAGGAGCTTATCCAGAATTGTGATCAAAATTGCGCAAGGGGGAGGACCAAGACTGTTGGGGTTGTAGGGGTAAAGGTTTGACCTTGGAATGAAAGGCTTGTTTAGAGCAAGATGAGCAAGAGAGACCAAGTAACAGGGAGGAATGTCCGGCTGGGGTAGTAGGGGTGATTATGATGGCAGGGTGGAGGCGAGCCCGGCGTTTTTTTTTTTTTTTTTTTTTTTTTTTATGAATGATGATAAGGAAAAAATCATAAAAAAAAATTAAAGTCTCCGCACTGGCCAGGGTTTCCAGGATGGGGCACCACACCGGTCATTTGGAATTCATTGAGACAAACGAACATTACTTACTCATCTACTGAAACAGAACTCAATGCTCTCATGGACTGCTACCTTGAGCTAAGATGGATTGTTCACCTTATGGGCAAAATCTACGCCTGCCCGGAATGCAAGCCAAGAATTTATATTGACAACAAAGGCCTAGAGGAAAAGATCAAGGATTTGGCTCACATTCAAAATCTAGACATATTGACATTAGGAGAAAGGACTAAGGGAAGATTTTTCCCTCTACAAATTTGACCTACTTCTCATTCCTACCAACAAGATGATAGCCAACCCATTAACCAAGGCTTCCGCCATCAACTCCCTCAAGATTCTTCAACAAGAGGATTTCTCTTAAAAGATACAGTAAATTTCTTTTCTTTGCCTCTTACCAGTCACAGGGGGTGTTAAGTCGTAGCAGGCTTTTCCCCCTGCAGTGGTCTTGCGGGGCTGTGTGCTCCTCTTAGCTCTTCTTGCCCTGTGCGCTATCTATGCGCTATCTTCCCCACCCCGGGGACCTCACTTGGCAACAACTTCAACACTCAGATGGTGGGAAGGACCCAGTCACAACACTGGGCTCTCACTCAATCATTCCTTCCCTTTTCCATTCCTCTTTCTTTGATCCTTTTATTTTCTTTTTATTTTTTCTCATTCTACTCTTCTATAATCTCCTCCAAGACTCAATTCTTGATCCATTTAAATCAATCCAATACTCTACTCCAAGACTCAACGCTTGATACGCCCTAACCAAATTGTTTCTATCAACACCACTGATCCCTGCCTGTCTGTCTTGCTGACCTCATCTCTCAGCCCTTCTTCTCTCAATACAAATTGCCCTCTCAGAATACCTTCTGCTGTTGACACATCATCTCCGGCTATGCTGTAGGATCATCTTTATTTGTTTCCTTCCTTAAATCTCTGTTTCTATCAGTTTCTCCTTTCTTATACTTTCTCTCTTTTTGTACAGCCTATGCTGGTTCTAAGTCATCAAGAAATCTAAAGTTATCTTATCAGAGTTGCATTCTGCCAGCCTAATCTTGAGTTCCTTGAGAAGTGTTGAGGTTATCCTTGGTTCAAATCAGTTAATATTTGCCTTTAGAGCTTCTTAAACATAGTGCTTTGTCTTGTACATCCACCCTCAGTTATCTGGTACCTGTCACACGACCACCCCACGTACTATAGGGCAATTCTTAGATGATCGCGAGCGCAAAGGAATACCAAGTGCAAGGGCAAGTGCGAATAGCAAGAACCAGTTGCAAAGTGCAAAATTGGTTATGCCACTCAACAAATGGTGAGATGAATGTAAAGTGTTCCAAAGAAGGAAACTCAACCTGAGTTCAATGTGATAACTAGGTTGCAGCAAAATGCCAGAACGTATGAAATTAACTAACTGAGGAGACAATCATCAGGCATGGGGATAGCCCTTATAAGGTAATCCAAAGTGACTAGATACAACCTGATGATGAGCTAACTACAGGTGAAGCGGTGAGGCAATGAATGACAGGAACAGAATAGGAAATGAAGCAGTGGTATAGATCCGAGGTCTTAACGTAAGTGCAAGACAATAGAATCTGAGCGTACATTTGCATGACAAATTGGGATAAGAGCAAGTGACGTTGAAGGTAATGCAGATGAGAGGTAATAGTATATGCAGGGTAGCAACTAGTCCAATTGCAAACTATACGGTAGTGATGGCTTGGTTAGATGTAGATGCGAACTAACAAACAATGCATGACCAAAGATGGAAGTCTGAGGCTGTTGATTGGCCAGGGAAGGAGATTGGATCTCTTAATGGATTGTCAACCGGTATGGAGTTAACTGCAAAGTTTGCAAGTATATACTGAGTTGGTCGCCGGGATTGGAAGGTCAGCGCAAGCCAGAGAAAATAGCGGATTGCAGCATTGATTTTGTGCTTTTATTTGTGTCACGCTTTTAGACTGAGGTTGATGGTACTGAGGAGAGGATATGTCAAAGTGGTGAAGACAGTAATCCTTAATTGCAAAGCGTGACAGTTGCCCGGGTATAAAGACGCGAGCTCCTGCAAACTTTCAGGTAAATTTTCCCATTGATCTCAAGTTGTTTAATTCACTGTATACCCTATAATTTACCTAATTCATTACCCAATAAAATTTTTTATAAATTTTTTAAAAAGGTTGTCATTGTCATCCCGCTGTTGCGAAAACTGTATTTGCCGCAACAAGGTTTGTATTCCCAGTGCTGCCGTCAGAGCTCTTCAAGGCAAATGCAAGCAATGTCCACTTTGCAAGGTGGCGTGTAATTTACCTATAAATTTGAGTCGAGCGTCAAGGGTCCTTTGGAATCATCAAGGGAGATGCAAAGTCATAGGTCCGCGCCCAGGGTCAATTACAAAATACCACTGTTGCCGGAGATTGAATACTTGGGGACGCAAGTTCCTGGTGAGTACTAATCAGGAATAACTAATGAACTTGAAAAAGTAACTAATTATTTGCTTGTTTTCTAGTGTTGCCTTGTTTTTGAAGATACACTACTAATACACCACCACCACCACCACCTTACTGGGGACCGCGGACTGAAAACCCGGGGACCCAGATGAATGCCAAGGTGCGAGGCAAGGTATCCGGTGCAGAACCGGTAGGAGTTATAACAGAGGAAGCGAGGGAGGAAGAAAACACAGCGGAAAGTGTTAAGTTGAGAATTGAATTTCTTATGACTAGAAACCAGCAGGCTGAGAGTTAAAAAATCAGAGACATGAGGAACAAGCTTGAGACAAGAAAATAGAGAAGAACGAGGAGAATGAGAAAAGAATACCAACGGTCTGACTACCTCCAGGACAGATAAGGATGGAAGAGCAAATGTAGAACAGATGGGACGCAGCGATGCAGACAGAGAACTACAGCCAGGGTTCTGAGGAGATCAGATCTTGTCGGACTCGTATGATCTTGAGGAGGAGGCTCTTACCAGGCAACAATTGTGATTGAGAGAGGCTAGATTGAAGTCTTGAGGAGGTTGAGAGTTAGATTCGAGACAAGTTTGGTGGTTGGAGGGTGAAGGATGAGTCTAGTTTGAGTGGTTGAGACAGAGTGTATAGAAAAATAAGGAAGATGAGAATGAATGAAAGAAGACTAGAGAATAGGAAAAAGAGTTAATAAATAACTGAAGAATCGAATACGGAATCAAATTAGAAACAAAAGGTCCCAAGGGAGAAATTCTCCTCACGACCAGGAAGAGAGGGGGTCAAGAGCCTCTCCCCCCGGGGGAGGAGAGTTGTTCCCCGTTCTCAAGAATTGGGCGCGCCGCGTGGAGTTTTGAGGTAGAAGGAAGGAACTTATTCTTAGTATTCTTAAAACCCCGCGTGACTGGTAAGGTGACTAATCCTAGAGGTCTCTTGAAGTGGAGAATACCATCTTCTGGAGGGATTCTAAAGAGCTCAGAGAGGAGGCTTTCGTGAGGGAGTCTGAGATCATAGTTTGACTGGGAATAAGGGCAAGATTGAACTCCTGATTCGCAAAATCCTCACGTAGTCCTTTGTTTTTTATGTTGATATGTCTTGATTTGGAATGGAACCCAAATTTCTTGATCTTATTGTTGAGTCCCTTATTGTCGATGTATAAAGAAGGTTTCAATTCCGGAGTGTGCGTGATTTTGCCAAGGAGATGTTTCACCCATTTGAGTTCAAGGTAGCAGTTGAGCAACGCATTTAATTTGGATTCCGTGGAAGAGTAAGTGATATTTTGCTGCCTAGTAGAGTTCCAGATGACTGGGCTTCCATAATGAAGGATTATATACCCTGTTTGAGACTTGCGGAAAGTAGGGTCGTCTCCCCACGTCGCGTTGCTAAAGCTGGAGAGTGAATCTTGGTTCGGATGGTGTTTAATAGTGAGCTTGAAATCTTGAGTCGTCTTGAGATATTTCCATACCTTTTGAACCTCCCTCCAGTGGTTCATACCGGGTTTGGCGTTAAATCTAGCCAGTCTTGAGACCGCAAACAAGATATCTGGCCGAGTATACTGCGATAGATGATTGAGTAGTCCTATAGCGGACCGATAATTGATATTTAGTTGGCAGAACTGGGCGTGATCATTGTCTGAGGCGGGCTCGAGGTGAAGATTTTGAGTTAGTGGGGTTTGTACTTCCTTGCACAATAGTAGTCCTAATTCTTCAAGACCGCGGGTTATGTGATTAGGTTGACTTAAGAGAATTTTGTCGTCTTCAATTTTCATGAGCATTCCAAGTATCGTGTTGAGCGGATGACAGGACGAGTTCTTGAAACGATCCAGAAAGTTATATTTGAAAAGATTAGAATGACCTACGTGTATCAGATCATCTACGTGGAAGTAAATGATCTCCTTTGTTTTGCTGTTAATGTATAGACATGGGTCGCTGGTTGACTCTTGAAAGTCTTGAGATTTGATCCAGGCTGTTAAAGTCTCGTACCAATTCTTGGGGGACTGCTTCAGGCCATATAACAATTTCTTCAACTTCAGATATGGAGACTTTCAATTAGATCCTTCCGGAGTTCTTATGATGACAGTTTCATCCAGGGGTGCATGCAAGAACGCACCCTTAACGTCAAATTGTGTAAATTTCATCTTTTCTTTTAAGCCATATAGAAGAGCCAGTCGGAGTGAGCCAATCTTCCCAGTTGGCGCCCAAGTTTCGTTATAGTCAACTCCTTGAACTTGATCAATACCTTGGACGCAAAGCCGGGCTTTGTATTTGACTGGTTTGCCATGGCAGTTATCCTTAACTTTGAAGACCCACGTAGTGTTTAAAATGTTATCAGGCGTTCTGTAGTATTCTTCCCATACTTCTTGTAATTCTATAGACTCCAATTCGTCTTCCAAGGCCTTTTTCCACTTCGGCCATTCATGGCATTTCCGCGCAGCTTTGTAGGACGGTGGCTCATAGTAATGATGGAAGCCGTATCGCTGGGGCTTTCTAACCTCGCGTCTTGTTCTTTGGGGTATGGATGGAACAACCGGTTCGGGAGATATCAATTGAGTTGGAGATGGCGAGCTTACGCGGTCAACTTCTTTGTTTTCTGATTCTGCATTGGATTCGGTAAGGTTGTTATGAGGGTCCCGAAATTCATATTGTTTGTCTGCCAAAGAGAAGTCGGATTGGTTTTCTTCTGAGCTTCCTTGGGAGAATATATTGAGGCCCGGTGTTTTGAGGAGGGGAAATTCTGAAAGATGATTCTTGAGGAACTGAACATGTTTGGTTTCACAAATAGCACCAGATGAGCTTAGGACAAGATAAGAATGGAAAGTGGGATTGAACCCAACTAAGATTCCTTCTAGCCCTTTTTCATCAAACTTTCTCCCTCTCTGCACACAGTTTCTTAAATAGATAACGGATGATCCTAAGGGTTTCAAATAGTTAGTAGGGAGTTCCTTTTTGAACATAAGTTCCCAAGGGGATCGGTTATTACCTTCCCTGAAAATTTGATTCAACATGAAACAGCAGCTTTGAATTACAATATGCCAGTAGTATTTTGGCAATTGAGTCAATGAGAATGTAGCTCGAGCTGACTCAATGATAGTTTGGTTGGCCCGTTCCGCTTGACCGTTGTGTTGAGAGTGATAGGGCTCGGATGTTAATAGTTTGATGTGTTTTGAACTCACGAAGTCTTTCAATGTCTTGTTGGTAAATTCAGTCCCTTTTTCTGAGAAAATTTCTGTCGGGTAGTAACCCAACCTTTTATACTCAATCTCAAGAACATTGATGATGACGTCCGGCGTTTCTTCTTTAGATAGCAGAGGGAAAGCGGCAAGATATCCGGTGAAGTTGTCAATTAGAGTTAAGACATAACGATGACCTTCCTTAGATTGAGGGGTGATTGGTCCGATTAGGTCAAGATGGATCCTTTCGAGAGGTTTTGAAGCTAGAGTTGAAGTGGATGAGAAAGGTGATTTCGTGATCTTGCTCTTAACACAACTCTTGCATTGAAATCTGTCCAATTCTTCCTTTGGGAAGCGGCCTTTCAGGATGGGCTTGAGAGTTGATATTGATGAATGTCCGTACATCTTGTGGAAGTCCAATAGCAAACTCATTTTGGTGGAGGTCAACTTGGTCGATTGGTTCATTAGATTAACAGAGAGATTGTTACCTGCGATTCAAGGTTTCTCTATAATGAATAAGTTGTCCCGTATCAGGCCCTTCAGAACTTTTTTGCTGTCTCTGATGATGGAGAACCAATCTTGCTCTTGATAAAGACTGCATCCCTTTTCCGCCAGGAGTCCAGGGCTGATCAGATTAACAACTATATCTGGTACGTATACGCAGTCCTCGAGAGTTATGACAGATTCCTTCCATTCCAGGCGAACCATACCTATTCCTCGTATTTTGAGGTTTGCATCTAGTTTGCCTGTCTTAATTTCTTCTGGCTTGTCTTGAAGGTTAATTGAGGAGAAATATTTGAGGTTGTTAAAGATATGAATATTTGCGCCGGAATCTAAAAGAAGATGTGGAGTATTGTCGGCATTAATCCAGAGAGTGAGGAGAGTGTGGTAATTTATGGTTGGTCCTTTCTTAATTCTGTTCTTCCATTCATTTTGTTGTTCCACCCACCATCCTGGCGCAATTTGGGGATGAAGATGGAAACACGAGGATTCTGGGTGAGGTGCATTTGGGTCGTGATAGCCTTCCTTACATCGGATTCAAATCTTTTTATCGTCTTTTTCTGTTCTGCTCTTTGTCATGAGTAAGGTGACTTCCGGAGTAGTTTTGAATGTTTTTGACTGTGCTTTTCGTTCTTTATTGTATTGGGTTAGGTGGTTGAAGACTACATCTACTTTCAGGGATTTTTCTACATGCATTATTTGTTGTTTGAGGTTCTCTAGGATGGGGGGAAACTTGAATAATACGAGGTATGCTAAGATATCCTTTGGTAACTTCATCCCAACATCAGCCATACAAGTGAGAGTTTTCCGGGTTTCAGTTATAAATCCTTTGATTGACTGTTCATTGAAGGAAGCATGGAGAAATTGATTGAAGATTTGTGCCCTATTTGCCGTTTCCAATGAGGCAAATCAACGAGTGATTTCCGCCCAGAGGAGCTTAGAAGACGAGGTGTTTGTAGCATTGACCACATTTGCGTGAGTGATACTATCAAGCTTGGATAAGATGATTGCACGTATTTCTCAATCTTGCTTGACAGGTAGTTGTCCTGACTTTCTATTTATGACATCTTTTATATCCTTGAGGTTGAAAAGCATCATCATTTTATCTCTCCAGATAGAGTAGTTATTGTCATTTAAGGGAGGAATGGCATCGACTAAAGCTTTAAGAGCAACTTGATGGAAGTAGTCGTTGGCCCCCGCTGGTTTGTTCATTTTTGTATAGGTAGAGTCGTCCTTTGGCTTTTAACTGTGTTAAGTTGAGAATTGAATTTCTTATGACTAGAAACCAGCAGGCTGAGAGTTAAAACATCAGAGACATGAGGAACAAGCTTGAGACAAGAAAATAGAGAAGAACGAGGAGAATGAGAAAAGAATACCAACGGTCTGACTACCTCCAGGACAGATAAGGATGGAAGAGCAAATGGAGAACAGATGGGACGCAGTGATGCAGACAGAGAACTACAGCCAGGGTTCTGAGGAGATCAGATCTTGTCGGACTTGTATGATCTTGAGGAGGAGGCTCTGACCAGGCAACAATTGTGATTGAGAGAGGCTAGATTGAAGTCTTGAGGAGGTTGAGAGTTAGAGTCGAGACAAGTTTGGTGGTTGGAGGGTGAAGGATGAGTCGAGTTCAAGTGGGTGAGACAGAGTGTATAGAAACATAAGGAAGATGAGAATGAATGAAAGCAGACTAGGGAATAGGAAACGGAGTTAAAGAATAACTGAAGAATTTAATACAGAATCGAATTAGAAACAAAAGGTCCCAAGGGAGAAACTCTCCTCACGACCAGAAAGAGAGGGGGTCAAGAGCCTCTCCCCCCGGGGGAGGAGAGTTTTTCCCCGTTCTCAAGAATTGGGCGCGCCGCGTGGAGTTTTGAGGTAGAAGGAAGGAACTTATTCTTAGTATTCTTAACAGAAAGAGAGGAGGGAAATGGAGGAAACGGAAGTGAGGAGAACAAAGAGGGAGCGGGTGAATTGGAAGAAATAAATGAAGGAGATGGAAGGGAGGAATTGACTGGGACGGAAGGAATGGAAGGCCAAGGCAAAGCGGATCCAATGCGAGTTGTATTGCCAGTCAAAACGGATGCAAGGCGCCTGACGGACAATATCGGAGAAGGCACGTTGGGTGGCCAAAGGAAGAGAGCGTATGAAGAGCTCTTGGAGGAAGGTGGATGGAATGCGCGACCAAAGCAAGCTCGGGTTGTGAGGTGCGAGGAGATCTTCGAGAGGCACATTGTAACGGAGGTACTGGTACTTTGAAGAATGTCCAAATTGATTAATGATGAAGACATGGATACCTTTTGGTCCATGGTTGCGGAATTGATGGCAAATTGGGAGTATGCAGAAAAAGAGATAAAATAAAACTTGTAATTTTAATGTATATATATATATATATATATATTTATATTAAAAATCTTATTATTATTATTATTATTATTATTATTATATATATTTTTTTTTAATAATAAGTGGAAATGAAGGGAAAATGAGAAAAGAATAACACAGTGAGATGGAGGAATTAACTGATGAAATGATAGTGAAATAAGATAAGTTTTAATCGGATGGATTGAGTAAGATAAATGTGGAATGAAATGAAATGGGATTGGATGGGATGAAATTTGGAGTGGAATGGAATGAATTGGATGGAATGGAATGTGGAATGGAATGGAATGGAATTGGATGGGATAGAATCATGATTGCCGAGGTTTGCAAGGGTAGCTTGCATGTAATTCTTGAATCAGATTGGGTGAATTGCGAAGGTGATGGGATGGTTCCCACAAGGTGCAATCTTTGTTGGACTGGAAGCCAGACCATTTGACGAGGTATTGAAGTTTTCCTTTGAGTAACCTGGAATCCAGAATACGGCTTACTTCCCACTCTTGATGATTGAGGACAGTGACCGGTTCAGGAGGGGGATGAGTCTTGCCTGGGTATAGGACTCAAGCTGGCTCTAGGAGAGACACATGAAAGACCAGGTGGATACCTTGCCATTTGGAAGTTAGAGTAAGTTTAAAGGCGTTAGGGGAGATGACTGATTCTATTTTAAAGGGGCCAAGCTTTCTTTCGGAGAGTTTGTGAGTTGGGCGAGTACTGCAAATGTTGCGAGCATCAAGCCATACTTGATCTCCTACTGCGAAGGTTGGAGCCAAAGTGCAAGATTGGTCTGCTTGCTCCTTATAGCGCTGGTTTGCTTCTTCAAGGTTGGTTCAAAGTTGCAATTGAAGGGATTGAATTTGTTCAAGGTAATTGGTAGCAGGTTGAGAAGGTGCTACATGAAGGAAAGAGAAAGTCAGGTTTCTACCATAAAGAGTTTGGAAGGGCGACTGTTTGAAGGAGAAATGAGTGGAATTGTTGTAGGCAAATTGGGCTAGTGGAAGCCATTGCGACCAGTCGTCTTGTTGATAGGCAACATACATTCAAAGACATTGTTTGAGAATCTGATTAAATTGCTTGGTTTGCCCATCCGTTTCTGGGTGGTAAGCCATTGATAAATTGCAAGTGATCTTCAAATGTTGGCATAGCGAGGTCCAGAAGCTTGAGACAAACAGAGATCCACGATCACTAACTATATTATCAGGGAGACCATGTTTTGAAAATACATATTCTATGAACAAGTTAGCCAAGTCTTCTGAAGAGGCCGTCACATTACTGCGTAAAAATATAGCCATCTTCGAGAAGCAATCTACTATTACTAGAATAGCATCATATCCACTAGAAGAAGGTAATTGAGAGATGAAATCCATAGACAGCAAGTGCCAAGGATGAGGCGGAATTGGAAGTGGCTGGAGCAGCCCATACTTACAGTGTTTTGAGGACTTGTTACAATTGCAATCATAGCACGCGCTAACATAGTCTTTTACTTCTTTGGTCATACCAGGCCAGTAGAAGTCTCATGCGATCAATTGGTAGGTTTTATCCTGCCCATAATGACCAGAAAGCGGAGAATCATGCCATGACTCGAAGATATCTAACTTAATGCAAGAATTATCTGGTACTACTATACAATTATCATAAACTAAAAAGTCATGATCATCTATACTGTAACTAATATCTAATAAGTTCGCACTTTTGCAAAGTTCAATGCACTTGGGGTTGTTGCTTGAGCTTGTTGGAGTTTGGAAGCCGAATCCCGTAAGCAAGGAATGATCAAACTGAGTTGGGCAGATTGGGTTGAGAAGAGTTTCCTGACGTTTTCAGGGTTGTTTTCGGCAAAGGTTCTCCCCCCCCTGGGTAAACGTCGTCCCAACGTGACAAAGAATCAGGAACTACCGCTTGTTTCCCAGGATGGTACGTGATTGTAAAGTGGAACTCGGAGAGGTATTTGGCCCATTGCGCCTGTCTGCATGTGAGGACTTTTGAACTCATGAAATACTTCAAAGAATTTTGGTCATTTAAAACCTCAAAGGATTCCCTAAGACTCAAAAGGTATGAACGCCATTTCTTCAAGCAGTAAACAATTGCAAGAAGTTCCTTGTCATGAATCTCATAGTTAAGCTCTGCAGCAAGCAACTTGCGATACTCGAAAGCTACGGGGTGAAAGAGAGAAGTGGAAGGAGAAAACTGCGAGATGACTCCTGCAATCGCATAGTTGCTTGTGTCTGTTTTGACAATAGTGCAAGCTAGCTGGTTAAAGTGAGCAAGTAATGGAGCAGTGGTGAACGCTTTCTTCAGAGCTTTGAACTCCAAAGCAGCTTGTTTGGTAAAAATAAAAGGAGTGTCTTTTTGAAGAAGGTTAGTAAGATTCATGGTTTTTTTGGCGTAATGCACAATAAACCTTCTATAGAAATTACTGAAAACAAGGAAAACTTGAAGAGATTTAACAGAAGAAGGTGGGGGCCAGTCCAATATGCATTTGCTCTTGGCTGGGTCCATCAATAGTCCTTGCTGAAAAACTACGACACCTAGAAAATGAAGGGAAGAGGAATGGAATTTGCACTTAGAGGCTTTTGCAACCACGTCATTCTTGCGAAGTTGCTTTAGCACCTCTTGCACATGTGGGATGTGATCTTTGAGGTTTCTTGAGTAGAACAGTATATCATCAAGATATACCATGAGATATTTACCTACAAGATCGAAAAAAATGTTGTTGACAAAATGTTGAAAAGTGGAAGGAGCGTTTCAGAGGCCAAAAGGCATGACGGTATACTCATAGCTGCCAAACTGGGTTTGCATTGCAGTTAAATACTCATGACCTTCCTTAATGCGAATTAGGTTGTAGGCACCTTGAAGGTTTAAATTTGAGAAATGAGTAGCTCCATGGAAGAGGGTAAGGAGATGTGACATAGGCCATACTGGATAGGCATTCTTCCGGGTAACCTGGTTCAGTTTCCTATAGTCAACACAAAGGCAAAGTTCGCCGTCTTTTTTTGGTACAAATAGGACAGGGGAACCGGTGTTTGAATCGCTTGGTTGAAGAAATCCTTTTGCTAAATTTTCCACAATGTAGTCTTGAAGCGCAATTGATTCTTGCGTTGAGGGAGAGTAAACTGGTCCTGGTGCCGGAGGTGGGCCATTAAGTTTGATCTTATGATCATAAGGACGGGATGGAGGCAGCTTATCTGCTTTTGCAGCTGAAAAGACGTCAGCAAAGTCATGATAAACCAAAGGTAAAGACTCTCGAATGATTTCTAAATCTTCAATCTTGTCATCTTCTAGCACCGGGTTTCAGGTGCTCGCATGGTGCGAGAGGATTAGGGAGCTCAAAATAAACCTTTTGGTTGGTGTCTGTTTCTCTTCGAAGGAACAGGAAAGAGGTAAGCTGGATAGGTAAGCAATAACTCCTAAATCTGAAGAGGGAATTTGAGAACGAAGGTCAGGATATTGCAAATCTCCTGGCGGAAAAGTGTCATCCAACTCATTGACAGTGTCAGGTAGGCTGTTTAATTCCTGATTGACGGAAAGGTTAGAGTTCTGGGGGTGCAAGGTTTGAAGGTTAATTACTCCTTTTTGCCAATTCACATCTGGATTCCAGTAAACTAGGAAATCATGGCCTAGAATGGTATCATCCATTCCCGTATAGCCAAGACAAATAAATCCCATTCAAAGCTGGGGAAATTGGAAAATGAAAAGGTCCATTTTGCCTTTTGGGAAACCCAATAAGACGGTTCAGTCGCACTACTTACTAGATAGATGGGAAATTTATCTATCTTGGAACGCGTAAGATTTTTGGAAGTGGCAAAAGATTCACTGATGAAGAAAACATTAGCGCCGGAATCAAGTAATACTTGATAAGGAGTGTTGTCCAAATGAAATAGGATAAATCTTGAACTTGGAGAACCTAGTGAATCGCAAGTGCAAAGATTTACTCGCCGTGATTTAGATAATGTGTAGTTTTCCTTGCAAGTATCAGAAAAACTAAAAGCTAATTTTTTGAATGCTTAGCTGTTTCACGCGCTAGTCGCTTTGCGCAGCTGTCGAAATCATGTTTTCCTCCACAATACATACACAGCCCGTTCTTTTCCCTTTGCAGTCTTTCCTCACTTCAAAGAATCCCGGTTTCTTTGTCCAAGAACTTTGCAGTTTTGGCAACAGCTTTCCCTTTCGAGTAGGAGTTCGAAGTCGGGGTTGGTTTGGATGGTTTTGGGTTGCTCGTGTTTTGCTTTGAGGAGTCGTCCACCTTTGGAGCCAAGGTGGATCCATGGTCTTTTCACCGAGAGCAATTCTTGTCATTATAGCCATTATCAAGCTCAATCACTCGATCAATTAGCTGCTGAAGCAAGGTTGTCTTATGAACCCCAACTGCAAGCTGTTCAATTAAGAGTGCCGGTAAACCCTTTTGGAAATGGAATAGAAGAGCGGCCTTGTTCCAATGGATGCAAGACTGCAAGGTCCGAAAATGAGAAATATAAAAGGAGGCTCTACTATTCTCCTTCATAACTAAACTATTAAGTTTGTATTTGGCGTTTCAAACTTCATTGGGATCATCAAACAGGGTGAACAATTGTTGCTCAAACTTGTCCCAGTTGTTGAGAATACAAGTGGGACTGTTGTTGGATAAAGGTTCAAGGTACGGTTTGAACCACTGCAAGGCTCTACCTCCTAAGAAGGAAGAAGCATACATAACTTTATGTCTATCGGAAGGGAAATTGTTTGAGTCGTTTGAAAAGATGATTTTACAAGACTTTAGGTAGGATCTAAGCTTATGAGGGTGTTCTCCTGTAAAGTGATCAGGTTGTTTCATGCCCGGAGTGCGAAAACTAGGAGTGCTTGGACTAGATTGCTGGGAACCATGAGTGAGGGCCTGGATCAATGTTGAAAGCAGGGTTGGAGCATTGGGCTCAAGAGCAGTAGTGCGAACCCCTGGTCTACCACGAATCAAGGTTTCATCGGAAGAATGGTCGGAGTCTGCAAATTCTGCAAGAGGGTCCGTTGGAGCATCCCGTGGAGGAGCCCAAGGATCATCTAGAGGTTCCACAGATGGTGATTAGGAAGGAGGAACTGGATCTAAGGGTTTTTGGGCCCAAGGAGCGCTGGTTTTCTCTACCCAATGAATCTCATTATTGTAAGGGGCAAGGGAAGCGTTCCCGGTTGAGTGAGTACGTGAAATCAAGAAAGAAGAAGTCTACTATAGGTTGGCAAGCTACAATAGATGAGTTGAGTTAGTTAATTTACTGTCACAGGACCACCCCACGTACTATAGGGCAATCCTTAGATGATTGCAAGCGCAAATGAATACCAAGTGCAAGGGCAAGTGCAAATAGCAAGAACCAGTTGCGAACTGCGAACTTGGTTTTGCCACTCAACAAAAGGTGAGATGAATGTAAAGTTTTCCAAAGAAGGAAACTCAACCTGAGTCCGATGTGATGACTAGGTTGTAGAAAAATGCAAGAACGTATGAAATTAACTAACTGAGGAGACAATCATCAGGCAAGGGGATAGACCTTATAAGGTAATCCAAAGTGACTAGATACAATCTGATGATGAGCTCACTACAGGTGAAGCGGTGAGGCAATGAATGACAGCAACGGAATAGCAAATGAAGCAGTGGTATAGATCCAAGGTCTTAACGTAAGTGCAAGACAATAGAATCTGAGCGTACATTTGCATGACAAATTGGGATAAGAGCGAGTGAAGTTGAAGGTAATGCAAATGAGAGGTAATAGTATATGCAGGGTAGCGACTAGTCCAATTGCAAACTATACAGTAGTGATGGCTTGGTTAGATGTAGATGCGAACGAACAAACAATGCATGACTGAAGATGGAAGTCCGAGGTTGTCGCTTGGCCAGGGAAGGAGATTGGATCTCATAATGGATGGTTGACTGGTATGGAGTTAACTGCAAAGTTTGCAAGTATATACTGAGTTAGTCGCCAAGATTTGAAGGTCAGCGCAAGCCAGAGAAAATAACGGATTGCACCATTGATGTTTTGCTTTTATTTGTGTCACACTTTTTAGACTTAGGTAGATGGTACTGAGGAGAGGATATGTCAAAGTGGTGAAGACAATAATCCTCAAGTGCAAAGAGTGACAGTACCCTTCAAGCGCTTGATTGTGGTGAGTTGGGCATGTTGGTTGGGTTTGAGTTGATCATCCCCAATCTTCTGCTGACAACCAGAGTTATTAGCTTGTGGGCGTTGTTTACATGCAACAGCTTTGTTCTTTGAACTTTGAACAAACTTTAGTTTCTTTTGTCCAAGTTTTTCCCACATAATCTTGGCTCAAATGGTGCTTTTCCATTGCTACCAAACTACTATCATCTTTATCCTTTACTACTTGATTCCTCATTTACCAGGTTCTGGACCTTGATCTTGGTTACATTTAAATATTTTTGTAAAACTCAGGAGGGCAGCCTCAACAGCACCTTTCCCCTCCACAGAACTGCCATGGCCTAGCACCATTTGGAGTCTTACACCGGCGCCCCCCAGAGTAGGCCCAACCCGCACCTGGTGCCAATCCCCGCAATACCTGCCGCTGAGCCCTTATCCCCTGCTGCTGATCCCGCAGCAGGCACTGCTGAGACTTCACACACCCCAAAGGCTGAGCCCAACCTACCCAACTTCTGAGCGCGCAGCCGGCAACGCAGCTCCCAATCCAAGGTTATGAATACAACACCACAACAGATTGCGCATTGAAACACCCAGATTGGATTCTTTGGATATACCTTGGATATCTGGAATGGCGCATTGGGAAGATAAAGACATGCGCAGGGGGCTCTGAGTTGGGCGTAGCGCAAGGGCTGTTTCATGAGAAGGCAAAACCGGGTGGATGTAATGGTAGACGGGAAATAAAGATGAATATGGGGTATGGGATGCGGGTTATAGGATGGGAAGCATAGGGTTGGGGCTAGGGTTCTGGGCTGAGGGGTTGTATTTCATTATTCTTGCTTGTTTCTGGTTTTACTTAGGTAAGGGTTGAGGGGCAGGTTACTTAAACCACACCCTCAAAAAGTGGATGGAGGAGGATCACATCAGATCAAAGAGGATCACATTTGATCATCATAGGTTTTGGAAGGATCTTTAGTCTCAATTCCCTATCTCTTGGTCAAAGGGTGAACAGTTGCACTCAGCGTTTACAGATGCAAGGGATCAATAACTTCCAAACTTGGGAATTGTTAAGGAGAAGTTCTCTTCTGAATTCCACACCGTCTAGGCCACTGCAGATGTTTATTTGTTTCCCCAAATCCTGGATCCTTGCAGAATTTTACCCCTCCCCACCCTTGCTCCACCTCTGGCCTCCCTTGCGAATGTTTTTCCCGCGGCCCTATGGCCAACTTTGTGGTGTATGCAAATGAGAAAATTTAGACCAAAGACTGGAATCAAGAGCCAGATCTCTCTGCCTCCGTGTCTCCCATTGCAGAGGTCATGGAAATTCTATCTCCCCCAACTTGACATGCAGAGACCTTCCACCCTGCTCCAGTGATCTGAGCTTCCCTGCCCTCCTATCCACCCACAACTTTAAATTTGACCCCAACGTTCATTCCTCCAAAGACTCCTTCTTCACAGAGTCCCTCTCCTCTGTGTTGAATGCTGTAAGGGACCTATAGTGCAACAGCATATTTGCCTTCAATCTCCTCTCAATTTTTCCTTTCATCATTCTTTTATGTCCTCATTCATCTTCCTGTCAGCTTGTGAAAGTCTCTGTACGCTGTTCTATTGCACCTCACCTATATAGGCTGTAACCCTGTGCGCTTACTTGGGCACTCCATTGTGCAATTCAAATTTGCTTCTGTTTTACTTAACTATTGGCTCTGGCTCAGAACCAGGATGCTCTTTTCCTCATACGGTTTCCAAACCGTGCCACTAGAATCCTGAATTCTGAGCTGGGTAAGTTGCTCTCTGTGTATTTCACACTCTTTCATTGTCTCATAGACTTATGTCTCCTTTTAAACTTTCCAGGTGTATGCTTTCTTGGGAAGTTGTTTGTTCTCAACCTAGTTTTTGTGGCTCTGAGCCTTCTCTTTTCAGGTGTGACTCAGCCTGGTCCAAATCCTGCTTATGCCTATCTCAAACTAATTCTTTTCTTTTCCGTCTAATCTTTACAGATTTACAGTCCCAAGCACACTCATCATGAAAGACTCAGAAGAAAAAGCTCTCCACCATGACAGAACATGAAGACAACCCTAAGCTCAACATACTTCACTACTTACCAAATTGAATTTTCCCCGCTGGTTCATACACGTTAAGAGTTATCTCAGAACAAA
This sequence comes from Puccinia polysora, assembly GCA_025617555.3. Lineage (NCBI taxonomy): Eukaryota > Fungi > Basidiomycota > Pucciniomycetes > Pucciniales > Pucciniaceae > Puccinia > Puccinia polysora. The sequence continues at coordinate 65,468,517 of CM062613.1, forward strand.
GGGTCTTCTCAAACTTATCAAGGGCTACAATCCCAGCAACGCAGCCACCCCCACTCAGAAAAGGAAAATTTACAAAGCCTGCAACATCACAATCCAGCACCTTGGCAATATAGGGTTTGATGCAGTGGTCAACAGCTCAAATTAAGCCAACCCATGAGTGATACTAGAAGCTATCCACAAAATATATGCCTCACAGTCTTCCAAAAACCGCAGTTACCTCTGGCTCAACTTCATACTCTACCAGTATAAGGGGGACTTGTCCCAATACTTCAATGACTGCCAAAGAATGATGAACAAGCTCTTGGTGTTCCAACTCAATGTTCCTCAAGACATTATCAGTTATAAAATTCTGGCCAAAATTTCCAACTTCTTCCATCACATAGTTTACATGCTTTTTCTCAGCAAAAATTTACTCAAAAGCCCAACAGCCATTCTCAACAAGCTCAGGGAAGTAATCAATCTCAAGATTGCTTGAAAGGGAGAAACTTCCAAACCAAAAGACAATGTGACCTCCACATCCCTGCACAAGACACCACCCAACAAGAATTCAAAGACCAAGAATCCGTGCTCTAAAAACAAACACAATCCACTGGCAAGTCATTCTGAAGACCAATGCTGGTTTCTCCATCCTGATCTACGCCCTAACCACCTCAAATCCAATAGAGTGAAGGCACTCTACCAAGGCCTCATAGAAATAGGCAGTCCAGCCAATCCTGATCATCCCCAAACTTTTCTGAATGCGCAACTCTACCTCAAACACACCAATGCTCCAGCCCAGCTCCATCCTGTTCTGGACTCTGGAGCTTCACACCACATAGTCAACTCACCCCAATTTATTTTGGAATCAACTCCTATAGTGATGAAAGTTGGAACTGGTGCAGAAGGGTCCTTGCTGCTGGCTACAGCCATTGGCAAGGCAACCACCTGCAATCAACTAGGGAAAGAACTGCATCTTGATAATTTACTTCTAGTGCCAGCTCTGAACTGTTGCCTCATCTCACTCTCTCAATTCAATTCTAAGTCAGCTTCTATCAGTCAAGTTGGATACTTTGGTTATGAAATCTCTCTGGACAAATTCTCATTTATGGGCACCACCAAGAATGGCCTGGTCAAAATCTGCGGCACAACTTTCAATTGAACAGTCAAAAGCTTTTTTCACCTCAAACAGCACCTCCTTCTAGGAAATCTGCATGACGCTGTCCTCAAGGTTCTCTTCCCAGAATGTCTTCCTCACACCAATTGCAAAATCTGCAATATCTGCAAGTTGACTTCCACACCTTTTCATGGCCACTTCAAGCCTGCAACTTTCTGCTTGGAGGTAATCCAAATTGATCTAGTTGGTCCTTTCCCCATTCAATCAAATGGTAGTTGCAAGTATTTCCTCACAGTGGTAGATCAATTTTCAGGCTAAAAGTCTGTCTCATTTCTTTGCTCCAAGGATCAAGCCCCTGAAGCTTTCAAGGATTTCATCATATGTTTGAAGAGGTTTCTCAATGCAAAGGTTGCAACAATAGTGTTGGAAAATGGAGGCAAATTTGTGAATGATGAACTTGTTAGGTATCTTAAGCTCAATGGTATCAATAATCACCTTGCTCCTGCATACACCCCCAAGCAGAATGGCTTAGCTGAAAGGACAAACCTCTCTATTCTAGATAAGGAGCACTTCCTGTTGGTGCAGAGCTGACTTCCCCCCTCTTACTGGTCCGCAGCTGTCAACACAGCAACTGACCTCCTGAACGCACTCCCAATCTTATCCACAAGTCCCAAAATTACTTGTGAAGTCTGGTACCAATGACCCTTCAATCATCACTTCCTCAAGCCTTTTGGCTAAGTAACCTACTTGCTCATTAACAAGCCTAGGAGTGGTTTCAAACTGTTGGCCAATGGTGAAAAGGGAACGCTACTTTGGTTTGTCAACAATTTTTCATCCTACAAGGTACTCAACCTTAAATCCAAAGGGGTGTGCCTCAGGGCCAATGCCACCTATGTCAAAGATGCTTTTGAGTTAAACCAAGGAGGGACCCCTGTTGACCTCCTTTCAACCTTGAATAAGCTGCCATCCACCACCAAGGAAAACCACCCTATTTGTCTTGAGAAAAATCCTGCTCCTTTCAATGCTGTCCCAGTAACTGGAACAACCTTCACTCCAGATCACAGTATAATCTCTGAGCGCAAAATTCTCACACAGTCTTGACGCAACCCTACTATTCCCCAGCTAAATCTCATGGAAATGGAAAATGAGGACCCCAAAACCTTGGAAGAAGCTTTGGGAAGCCCACAAAAACTGGAATGGATTGCCTCCATGGACAAGGAAATTCAAAAACTACTCACCTACAACGTGTGGGGAGAATGTGAAAGAAATGTTGGCCTCAATCAGCTCAAGTGTATCTGGGTCTTCCACACCAAAAGAGACAAAAACAATTGAATAATTGAATTCAAGGATTGGCTCTGTGTGCAGGGCTTCCACCAAAGGTATGGCATTGACTACAAAGATGTGTTTTCCCCCACAGGTGATAAGTCCTTGCTTTGAATGCTCATCTTGCATGCAATCCAGCAAGTTTACAAGTTCCACCAACTTGAAGTCAAGTGGGCATTCCTCAATGCCCCCCTTAAGGAAACCATCCATGTCCCAACACCAGAGAATGAGCCCGTGATACCAGGGAAGTCCCTCAATCTCAAAAAGGCTCTATACGGACCAAAGAAAGCCCCCCAAATGTGGTACAATACTCTGAGCAACTGGCTGTCCCAAGAAGCGTTTGGTCTCAGTGAGGCTGATTGGTGCGTGTTCTGGAAGGAAAACTGGTACCTCTATGTACACGTGGATGACATAGCTGTCTTCAGTCCAGATCCACAACTATTTGTTTATGCAATTGGCAGAAGATTCAAAATCAAGGACCTAGGCCCAGCGTCTCTCCTACTGGGAATGAAAGTCACCCAACATCCAAATGCTTTCCACCTATTTCAAAGGACCTAAATTTACTCCCTCATGGATCAATACCAACTATCTCACCACAAGATATGCTCCAATCCCTTCAAACCCTCTGGGAAACTGCTACCAGCATCTGAGGAGGAGCATAAGCTCTTCATTGAGAGCGGCTTAAAATACAGAAATTCGGTGGGTGAGCTGACTTATTTAAGCTGCCAAATTTGACCAGATGTCATTTTTTCTGTCAATTATCTTGCTCAAATTTTGAACAACCCTGGTAAGAAGCACTGGGACGCTGGTATACTAATCCTCAGCTATTTACGCTTGACCCAAGATGTAGGTCTTACCTTTTCAAAAAACCCACACAAGATGGGTCTCAGCTCATACATCAACACCAACTGGGCCACATGCCAAAAAACCAGGAGTTCAATCAGTGGTTTCATTTTCCTGTGGAACAAAAATGTTGTCAGATGTGTTGATTTCTCTTTGTTGATTTCTCTGTCTATCCTGCCCTGACTCTTTTTCCTGCTAAGTCTTTATTTTTCATTTATCTTTTTCCTACTGTACTCAGACCCCAAACTTGATTGGGTAGTCTCTACACTCTTGTTGCGTCTCCTACTGAGCCTACGCTCCTCAACTTCAATCACCAACTACAACATACAAGGCGCTATGCAAATCCACTCAACCTCTTCTATTCATCAAGAACCTGATCACCTCTTTTCCAGATTACGTGTAGGTATTCTAACTATCTTCAACTCCACATCAAGGCTTATCCGGGAAAACCCTCTGCTTCAGATTGAATCCCTGCCAGGTTGGATTGGTTACTGGATGTTCAAGAGTTTAGAGTTATAGCATCAGTGCTTTGTAAATCTCTCCCTTCTCAAACTCCTCCATAATGGTCTCTTTATTTATTCTTTCCTTTCTCCTTATCAGCCTCAGTCTGCTTGGGTCTGTTCATACTACATTGGCCATTTTACCGCCTAAAGAACCCACCTCTGTGTTTTTATTTTTGTCCTCTGTGATGTTCCATCAAGATTATACTTCTAGTTTGCTCATTCCTTTTGCAATCCTTTGAAACCATTCTGGTTCAGGTTTCTCAGTCAACTCAACCTTTCATAAGCTGGAATTCTTGGAAGCAACCAACCATCACCCTCTCCACCACTGAATCAGAGTATAAAATGGTGGCTGAGGTAGTGAAGGAGATCCTCTGGTTTCAGTTTCTAGCTAAAGAGGTACTCCCATTGGCAATCAGGGTGCCCATCACAGTTCATGAAGAAAATGATGGCTGTGTCAAAATGGCAACCAACTTTGCCAACCATGCTGGCTTTTGGACTAAACACATGGAACTCCAATTACACTCCCTCAGGGAAGAGGTGGAAAAGGGCACAATTGCAATCAAGCGCATAGACTCCAAGAATAATCCCGCAGATTTCCTCACAAAACCCATCTCAAGAATCTTTCTGCAATGGCAGCTCAAGCATATAAAAGTAGGGACTGCTCCGCAAGAAGACTGAAGGCAGGGAGAGTGTTGAATGCTGTAAGGTACCTATAGATCAACAGCATATGTGCCTTCAATCTCCTCTCAATTTTTCCTTTCATCATTCTTTTATTTCCTCATTCCTCTTCCTTTCAGCTTGTGACAGGCTCTGTAGGCTGTTCTATTGCGCCTCATATATATATGCTGTAACCCAGTGCGCTTACTGGGGCAATCTATTTTGCAATGCGTGCATGCGTCTGTGTTACTTAACAATTGGCTCCGGCTCAGAACCAGGATGCTCTTTTCCTCATATGGTTTGCAAACTGTGCCACTAGAATCCTGAATTCTGAGCTGGGTAAGTTGCTCTCTGTGTGTTTCCCGCTCTTTCATTGTCTGATAGACTTATGTTTCCTTTTAACCTTTCCAGCTGTAGGCTTCCTTGGGCAGTTGTTTGTTCTTGACCTAGTTTTTGTGGCTCTGAGCCTTTGCTTTACAGGTGAGCCTCCAACTTGTCCAAATCCTTCTTATGCCTATCTCAATTTAATTTTTTTCTTTTCAGTATAATCTTTACACTATGAAGCCGGCTCATTCACGTTGGCCATTTCCTGATCTTTGTCTCCCAAACCCACAGTTTCATCAAAATAAGTAGTGCCCCCCATATGGAATTTCTTCATGTGAGCCGGAGCTGCCTTCCGCTTAAGCACAGTGCCATCCAAATCCTCCAAATGATAACTTTTGCCCAGAAACTAACTTACAATCTGATTACTTCTGCCCGGAAACTGACTTAAAATCTGATAAGGGCTGTTCCAGCAATTGGCCAAAAGCTTACCCCCCTGAATTTCCAAGCTCCAATTCCAAATTAGAAAAAGATTTCCCTTCCGCAAAGGGTCCCGCAAGCAATTGGCACAACGCTTGTCCCAGTACCTGACCAACTGAGCTCAACTGTCATATGTGCAGCCTCTTTGCCGCCTTTGCCACCATCTCCTTCCTCCGCAAGAGTTGCTCTGCCCCCTCCACAACTAAATCCTGCGCAGTCTTAACCTTCCACCAGTTGATAGCAATGTAAGTCAGGGTTTAGATATTCACCAGAAGCACCCGCTGCCGCCCATAAAACAGTTTGTAAGGAAAATATCCCATACCCTGCTTGACCAATATCTGGTCTGCAAACAACACAACTGATAAAGTTTCCTGCCACTTCTTCCCGCTGTTTCCACAGATCTTGACCATTTCCTCCTTGATAGGCTGATTCCCTCTCTCTATTGCCCCCACTCCATCCAGATAATATTCTGTAACTTGCCCAAACTTTGAACCACAAGATTAAACCAGGTTTAAAAGATTAAACCAAAACTTCTCCTTGCTGTCCACCGTGATGAGCCACAAACTCCCAAAGCAAGCAAACCAATCCTCCTCTAAAAACCACTCAACTTTCTCCACTGACAGCTAAAACAATGGATGTGCTTCAACCCATCCCAACAAATTGTCCTGAGCCACAAGTAAACACAGGAGCTTTCCTGCCTTGATATGGAACACTACCAGCAAGATCCTTCCAAAAAGGGCATCCTCACCCATTGGAATACCCAACTCCCAAGGTTATCTGCTGCTCTGCTGCTGACAAGCCTTGCAGCTCCACACCCAATCCTGCACGGTTTTCCCCAGTCCTGGCCACCAGAACCTGGTCTTGTTGGATTTTTGAATTCAAAAAGAAGATTGATTTCAATACGTGAGAAAGAAAAAAAACAACAGAGCAGAAAAAAAGCAGCCAAAGAGATCACCTTCAAAAATAAGACTCAACACAACTGCAGGAGGTGCATGAATTGAATGAGAACAACAGGCTTTAAAGGCAGTGCAAAGACTGAAGGATGTATGATAGGAAGCAGGTAGGGCTCAGGAAGCAGGTGGGGCTGAGAAAAAATTTCAGACACAATATGAATGAAAGGATGAAAGAGAGATGCAACAAGAAAAATAAATTTGGCTTACTGTTCTCAGGCACCCAAGATGGTGGTGGTACAAGTGCAAGGTTTTGAGAGGGAAGTATCTTGGGACCTGAGACAGAATGGCCTCTAGTTAAGTTGAGATGGCCTTGGTGAAAATGGAGCACTGGCACCGGCACACAGTATTCTGTGGTGCATGCTGGTTTAGCGTGTGCTGTCATCTGGTGCGCCTGGACATAAAACTGTCATGCTCAGGCTTAAAGGAACCAATGCAGAGAAAAAAAGAATGTGGAACAGAAAGGAAAAGAGCGTAAAAGAATAAAAGTATAAAAGAGGGAAGAAGCCAATATCTCAACAACCAACCTGGCTTCAGCCCTTGTTGCAGGGAGAACCAAAATTGAGTATCTTGAGTTTCCGCGCTAAAAATAGTAGAGAGAACAGATTTGTGAGTAAATCTGTGGGATTGCTCTTAGAGTCAATCTGCTTGATTAGAATTTTCCCCTATTCCGCTTCCTCCTGCAAGAAGGCCACCTTGACGCAAGAATTTTTGTCCTTGTAGACGGCGATTGGTCTTTTCACCAGAAACTGAAAATTTCCTTGGCCAGAGATCTTGACCAGAGCACTTCCTTGACTGCTTCCCCAGCCTCCTTATACTCCGCTTCAGTAGTGGAGAGGGTGACAGTTTCCTGCTTTTGGGAATTCCAGATGATGATGTTTTTGTTCCACAGCACCACAAAGCTGCTAACCAACCGTCCGGTCAAGGGGCAAGTGGCCCAGTACCTGTTAAGATGGGGCCTGAGATTGGATTTGGTCCACTTCTTTGTGAAGTTGGGAACTAGTGAGCTGGTGTGGCCTAGATAGCTTAGGAACATAAGCGCTGCGCTGTAGTGAGCCAAGCCAGGAGAATTGAGGAATTGTGACTGGTAATTAATTGCAAAGGTGATGTTGGGGAATCTGTTGCCCCTGATGTAGTTAAGCTGGCCGACAATCTTTCTATAATCCAATCCATTTGCTGCAAAAGTCTTCTGCTCCTCCTCTGATGCAGGAAGAAGCTTACCAAAAGTTTTGAAGGGGGTAGAACACATCTTGTGACTCGGAAGGATTTAATGTGGCATGAGTCCATCAATTTAAGTCTTGTGGCTGAGGTGAACCATACCGGTCTTTTGCTCCACATTTATCCAAAGGAGAAGTTCAGTGGGTCCAAGATCTTTTATTCTGAATTTCTTTACAATAGCTTCCAAAAAATCTGATTGGATCTGGGTTGAAGATGGCAATTTTGTCTACGTGTATATACAAGTAGGTCTCACCTTTCAAGAAAACACACCTGTCCGCCTCACTACTAAGATACCCTTCTTCTTGCAGCCAATTAATTAGAGTTTAATACATTTTTGGTGCTTGCTTTAGTGTTTAAAGAGCCTTATTGAGACAGACAGCCTTCCCTTGGGAGATCTTGACATTAAGAGGAAAGCTGAAATGAATGGTTTCCTTGAGCAAGGCATTGAGGAAGGCCAACTTAATGTATAGCTGGTGTAATCTGTACCCGTGCCGGAAAGAGTAAGCAATGAGCAGGTAGAGAGAGGACTTATCACTGGAAGGGGCAAAGACACCCAAGTAGTCAACTCCAAAATCTTGATGAAACCCCTGGATGCACAATCTTTCTTTGAACTCAACAATGTTGTTGTCTTTGTCACGCTCTGTTTGGAACACCCATATGCACTTCAGCGCCTTGATTCCCGGAAAAGGATTGCATTCCTCCAAAACTGCGTACGTAAGCTGGTTTGGTATTTCATTCCCATTGCCGCTATTGATTGTAGTTTTTGCGGACTTTCAAGCGCTTGCTCCAAAGTTTTGGGATCTTGGTGCTGGACTTTGTGGAAATTTGCCTCTGGAGTTGCATGATTCTTAAGTCAGTAGTGGGTAAGCATGTTTTGTTTGGAGATAATGCTGTAGTCAGGTGAGAAAGGTGAGTATAAACTTTCAACTTGAGGTTTGGCGCCTTCATTATTTGAGAGAGGAAGTGGGCAGTCCTGGGAATCAGTCATTTGAGTAGGGAAAGGATCTTGATAGTAATTGGGCTTTGCAGATGCAGGACATAGACATCCAGAAGTCCCTTCTAGAAAGGTGAAATTTGTTATAATTATGGCCAGCAATTAGCTTAGGCAAATGAGCAGTATTTAAAGCAAAAGAAATGCTGGACATCTTGTATCAATAATTGCTAATGGGCTCTCACAATGGGACAATACTTTGGATGATATTGTTGATGAATTCAATTGTATTTTAAATGAATGATGGAAAACAGCAGGGAGAAGAGCTACTTAAGTACAAAAGATTGGCCTCTTTTGAGCCCATGATAAAAAAAGCCAAAAGGCAAATTTTCCGCCCCAAAAGAGCTCTAAAGACTCCACAGGACTTTTTACTTGGTTTGGGCTACATCAGCCCGCATGGGATCAGTCCCTGTACCCTTACAACCAGCCTATTTCAGTCATTTCTGGTGTTTCCACCGTAACAGGGCTGAACCAGCCCCTTAGCTGTTCAAACCCCTGACTGGTTTTCTGTTAAAACCAGCCCTTTACCTCACATGCTGGCTGGTTGCCTAATGCAACCATCCCCTGGCCATACAAATGGCCAGGTGGGACCCAGGACACACCTGGGTCCGGTCTCAGACTCACATGGGGGGGTGTAACCAGCAGAAATGCCGCCCCCCCTCTTTCTCTCAAATCCCTGGAGGGGGCAGTCAAATCCCCCTACCAGGGGCCCTGGAGGTCAATACCCCCAAGGATTTTCAAGGTAATTGGGCTGGGGGGTGGTCAAATCCCCTCCATTCCATTGCTCCTCCCCCTTGGTAAAGGGGGGGGGAGAGCGCCCCTTTTGTAGCACCTTGCTTCAATGGTCAAGGGGTGATCAAATCCCCTTCACCACCGGTCACCTTGCTGCAACTGGGCCAGCCATCCTCCTGGGAGAGGGGGTGATGAAATCCCCCTCAGCCTGACCGGTCGCCCTCCTGCGGCCAGTTGCTGGCTGGTTCAACCCAGCCAGCCATCTCCTGCCCTCTTGAAATGGCAAGCAAGGGGAGGGAGGGGAGCCAGGGCCCCTGCGCCCAGCTCCTGCAGCGCTGACCCCCGGCTGCAACCGGCCGGGCCTGGTCAGCGTTGCACTGGGCAGGATTGCTTGCCCGCCGCAACATCCCCACGCGGGCGGTTTGGCCTGGCAAGGGCCAAACAAAGGGGGAAGAGTGGCCCTGAGCGGGCCACAACACGGGCAGCAGCCCAAAATGGGCTGCAACACGGGCGGTGGCCCCAATGGGAAGCCCCAAGCCCAAAAAGTGAGTTTAACATACTTTGGTGGGCCAGCCTATCTGGCCAAGATTGTCCCAAATAGACCTTGGGCCCCATTATGCCCATAAAAGCCCATCTGGCTGTATTTGCCCATATATTCCACTGGGCCCAATAGGGCCCGTGTACCAATAGGCCTGTTTCACATATTTTGAGGCCAGTTTCCCCAAATCCATGAAATCCACACAGGCCCGTATGGTCCTTGTGTGTTTCCAATGGGCCGCAGAGGCCCACACGTGCATCCCATTTGGATTAAACTTATATGTAGCACAAGCGTAAGTGCATATGTATTTTAACACACCTCCTAAATCCAATAGGGGTTACAACCGCATATTAGTCACAAAGCCTTGATGCTTGTTCCTATCTAAAGCCTTAGTCAAGATATCTGCAATCATTGCTACAGTGGGCATATACTAAACACAATCTCTTTGCAGTTAACTACATTGCGAATATAGTTATAGTGAAAATTGATGTGTTTTGTTCCTGAATGGAACACTGGGTTTTGCACCAACTCAATGGCACTCTTGTTATCAGAATAAAACAACCCAAACCTTTGTGGCTTATGTGTATCCTCTAAGACTTTCCTCAACCATTTTGTTTCCTGTGAAGCTGCTATGTAGGCTCTATACTCAGCCTCTGTTGATGAAAGACTTTTTTCTGATACCTTCTTGGACATCCATGACAACAGATTCTTACCTAAGAAGAATACAAAACCACTTGTTGATTCCCTAGTGTTACCATCTTCCCAACTTGCATTGTAATAACCAACCAAATCAAAATTTGCTGACTTTGTAAACAACAGTCCCAGACTGTGCGTTCCTTTAAGATACCTCATAAATCTCTTAAAAGCTGACCAATGCCTCATGCTTGGCTTATCTTTTTTTTTCAACAAGACACCAATTGCAAGAGAAATATTGGGCCTTGTAAACTGCCCCAAATAATTAAGAAATCCAACAGCTGACCTATAGTCATTACCAGATTTAACAAACTCCAGATACTCCTCATCTGTAGACTTCTCTAAAAGAATGTTTGATTGCATGGGATTACCAAACTCTTTTGCATCTTCTAAGCCATATTTCTTAAAAAGAGCTGCCACATAGTGGCTCTGGTCTAACTTAATACCATTCTTGCTCTCACTGACTTTCATTCCTAGCACCTGTTGCGCCAGACCAAGATATTTTATCTTGAATTCCTTTTTTAGTTTCTCCATGACTCTCTCTTTCACATTTCAAATGATTATAATTTCATTGACCCATACAAACAAAATTGCATCCTTTCTCAAAAATAGACAAGGGTTTGCCTCAGAAGTCTTGAAACCAATCTGTGTCAGTTTCTCAGTCATGGTATTATACCACAACCTAGCTTTGCTTCAATCCATACAGGGATCTACACAGCTTAAGGACATATTCCTCTTTATCTGCTGAAAAAAAACTTCTAGCATGGATTTTCTTCATGGTTTCTGGTTTAGTCTCTACTAACCATTCACAAAAACCATCAGGAATTGACAAATAAAGAGTCTCCTCCTCTCCAAGTTTTGCATTCAAGTATGCTGTTACAAAATCAGCTTGTCTGATTTCTTCACCCAACTCCACTGCCGGAGCAATGATGTACCTGAAGGTGGACAGCCTTCCAGTTGGTGAGAAAGGTTCTTGGTATTCAATACCCCCTCTCTGGTTGAAGCCCTGTGCAATACATCTAGCTTTGAACCTTTTCAAAACTCCATTTGTTTCAAACTTCTTGTTTAACACCAATCTAGACCCCACAATGGTCTTTCATTTTGGAACAGAATCCTGCTTAACCACTTCAAAGACACTATTATTCTCCAGAGAATCAAATTTCTCAAAAATAGCAATCTTCTGATTGGCTCTCTCATCAGAATTCATAGCTTGGCCAAAGCTATTTGGTTTAAACCTGTTACCCATTTCTGAACTCAACTCCCGGACTTCATTGAGCATACACTGTTCCCGAAATGTATCTTCCTCATATCCTGGGAAGCATAATGGAACTTCCATTCCCTGTACCTATCAACTGGCACTCTAACCCTTCCACTCCTTCTAACTGGAGGTGGAGGCTCATCAGGTTCTAAATTATCCAACTCCCCTGAAGCGGGCACTAAACCCTCTGGTGGCACGTCTGCCAACTCTTCATCTTTTGGAACCACATTTTCCTCAGCCTTTTCTGGTGAAATAAGTGCTAATTCTATTTCTTGCTGTGACTTATTCACAAGAAAATCTTCACTCCTTTTGAGTTGAAAGGTACTTTCATCAAATTTTACATCCCTAATATGGATAACATTTCTTGTCCCTGGACAATAGATCCTATCTGATTTACTTAATAAATCATAGCCTATAAGTGCTCCTGTTCTTGCTCTAGGGTGTAATTTTCCAACCATCTCATTATGATGGACACTATAATACACCAAGCAACCAATTGTTCTTAGTTTTGATTTTTTTGGGGTAAAACTTCCAAAACTGATAATGAGGACTCTTCCCATTAACACTTACAATGTTTTGCAACAGACAGACTGTATACATAAACTCAGCCCATAAGAACTTTGTTATACCAGATTGAGACATAATATTTCTGACTTTTTCCAGTAGAGTCCTATTCATTCTCTCAACTATTGCATTATTCTGTGGAGTACTTGCAGTAGTGACTATATGAATGATACCATAATCTTTCAATAACATCTCAAACTCTTTACTCACAAATTCACCACCTCCATTGGGAATTACCCTCTTGATGTCCTTAATCAGACCATTCTGTTTCTAGAATTGGAAGATTAAAGAAACATCCTCTGTGGTCTGATCCTTAGATCAGATTGGTTTAACCCAAACATAATTAGTTGCAGTATCAAGTAAATTGATGAATTATCTGGCCCCACCAAGGGACTCTGGTGTAAATGGCCCTTCCAAATCAATGGAAAATTACTCTCTAGGAACATCAGTGCAATATCTACTCTTAGAGAACACATTCCTAGTCTTAGCCCCCAAGGTACAACTCTCACAGTTGCTGTACTTTACTTTATGGCCACTTTTATTGTGAGCAACAGTGCTCAGAGCTGAGAATTTGAACAAGCTTGCACACAAAAGCTTATTCTAAACTTGTCCACTAAGAACCGTTCTCCCATCCATATCAATAACAAACCTATCTTCTTTAAGATAACAAATTGGGAAACCTTTTTTCCAAACACTCCAAGAGACACAAGGTTATAAGGCAACTCTGGTACATAGAACACTTTCTCAAAAGAAATTTTGAAACCCAATTGATTTGCAAGAATAACTTTTACAATTCCCTTAATCTGAATTTTTCTTCCTTTCTGACCAATATTTACAACTCCATCAAAATCACTAAGATTTGAAAATAAATTTGGTTCAAAGAACATGTGATCTGTACAACCAGAAAGCAATCAAAAAAAGGAAATCCTCCTTCAATCCTCCTAATAGGAAAGAAGCTTTACCAGTCACTGATAAGTTCTGATGATTGAGGTTTAGATTTCTAACTTCATAATCAATCAAGTACATTTCTTGATCCTTATCAATTTTGGCCTTCTTGTTGGGACCTTCTTCCCCAAAAACATTTTCCATTGGACAATCCTGTTGTGTTCCAGATCAATCAAGCCTTCATTTTCTACAGTTTCCTTCTTTCTATTTCTTGTTTCTTTTTATCTTTACCTATTTTCCTTTTCTATTTTATTTTCTTATTTATATTTTCATATTAGTCTGGGTGACCGCTAATGAGTTTGAGGTTGCACGCTGTTCATATTCAATAGTAATATTCATTTTCATCTATATTCATTATCATCTCTCAACCCGCACTAGTTTATAAGACTCTCAAACCCAAGAATCAAGAGGAGGAAGAAAAAATCATCAACTCTTTCATTCACAAAACTCAAGCTCTTCAAATCTCAAATCATTCAATCAACAATTCAAACATATGAAGGCTTCATGGAAGATTGACCAATAACAAGGAGTTAAGGCTAGTTTGGTGCAATCACTATCATTTTTCTTCTACTTTCATGTACTGAATCAAAACCTCAACCCAGTTATCAGTACAGGCATCATTACTAGCCTCATTTGAGAAGTCATCACCACTTGCTTGATCTCAATCTGTTTCTTTATCATCTGTTATCTGGTTAGGAACTCTCACACTGTTGTTATCTTGATTTTCTTGTTCCAATGATCCTTTTTATTATATATCAGTTCCTTGGTTTTTATAAGACAATGAAATTCAAAACCTATCATGATTAACAGTCAAAGGCGTTACAAAAAAAAAAACTACAAACTATCCACCTACAACAATTAAATCTTTGAACCAAGGAGCTAGACATGTCTGAATCAATGACGGCCACCATACTAAAGACAGCTATTGAGGCCATTCCACTGCTTACCATGGACAACTTTTTGATCTGGCGTAATTGAGTTGTCAACATGATGGATTTGCAAGAAGATCTTTTCAACAAACTTATAAATAAGAATACAGACTTGAATGGAACTCAGATTGGGCTGAAAAAAGTGGAAAACTTTCAAATCAGAACCATTCTAACCTCTAAGCTGGACACCTCTGTACAAGCCAAAATCATCACTCCTGAAAATGAAAAAGACGCTGTAGAGACTCCTGTGGGATTATATAAATAAAGTAGCAAATAGCTTGCTGGCAGTCCTTGAAGGGGAATTTAGTATTGCTTCTACTCCTTTGGAGTAATAGTATATACTAAGAGTGGTTTTGAATTGCCTGCCCTTCTAGTACTATAGTAAGTCTGCACAATAATTTATTTAAATTAATGGCTGGTTTCTTTGAGACTTAAAATAGGTCTCAGATCAGACCTAGGTTAGTTATTAATTGTTATTGGTAGGGTTTGTTGAAGAATAGACCAGATGTATTGGATTATTGGTTAATTATTGATCAGATATATGTGATCTTAACCAGTATCTCAATATCAAAGGGGTTCAAGGGTTTTATCAAAGGGATGGTTCAGGAGAGGACCCAAGGATGGGTTTACCCACAGGGGGCTGGGTAGAGGAAAGGTTGGTAGTTTCTTTTTGTTGTGCTCTCTTTCTTTGTAAGGGTTATTTATTAATTAATGGGTGGGTTTTCTTTAATCTGGTGCTGAATATTTAGGTCACAGAAGAACCCTTATTCAAGCACCTGTTGGGTGGTTTAACTGGTTAAATATGGTTAATAAATTGGTTTCTGATTTCCTGTTTCTTTATAATTGGTTCACTACTAATATGTATCTGGGTAGGTACCACAGATGGATGGGTTGATGGGGTGGATGGATAGATGATGAGATGGGTCGTAATGATTAGGTGAGTCTCGGTATACAACTTGGATAGGGCAGAGAGGCCCTCCTTAAATAGACAAATCCTGCCCCCAGGGGTGCTCAAGGCTGCCCCTGAGGGTTCTCCCTGTTCTGGTGAGGACAG
Organism: Puccinia polysora; assembly: GCA_025617555.3. Classification (NCBI taxonomy): domain Eukaryota; kingdom Fungi; phylum Basidiomycota; class Pucciniomycetes; order Pucciniales; family Pucciniaceae; genus Puccinia; species Puccinia polysora. The sequence goes on from CM062613.1 coordinate 65,483,609, forward strand.
TGAGATACAGTTACATGAGGCATTTCTGCTGGTTGGGAAAAGTTTGTACAGTTACATGAGGCATTTCTGCTGGTTGGGAAAAGCTTGTACAGGGGTTTCATGCATGCACAGCCTTGCATAGATTGCTGTGTAGTTCAGATAAGGTATATTGCTGTGCTGTACTGGTAGTTTATTCAGTGATTCTTGCTTCTACCTACATGTATTGCTGTGCAATACTGTTGGTTTGTTTGGTTCTGGTTAAGGCTGGTTCCACTTTCTCCTGCATATATTGCTCCTGTATACTTCTGCACAGCCTCTTGTATGTGTATTTTCTGCATGTTTGTTGGGTTCAGGTGACCAGATCTGACATGCTGCACTGCCTCCTGTATCTGTATTGCTGTATTCTGGCTGTGGTGACTGGATCTGGACTGGTTGCACTGCCTCCTGGATCTGTATACTGTATGCTGGATGAGGTGACTGGATCTGGCATGCTGCACTGCCTCCTGTATCTTTATGCTGTATTCTAGATGAGGTGACTGGATCTGGCATGCTGCACTGCCTCCTGTATCTGTATGCTGTATTCTGGATGAGGTGACTGGATCTGGCATGCTGCACTGCCTCCTGTATCTGTATGCTGTATTCTGGATGAGGTGACTGGATCTGGCATGCTGCACTGCCTCCTGTATCTGTATGCTGTATTCTGGATGGACTGGTTGTTGTGTGGTCCTGGTCTTGAGGATAAGCTGCCACTGGTATGTACTTGAGGGTTTACTAGGTATGCCTTATGTCTTCCACAGAGATGTGACACCTGGGTGGGTATGAGTTTGCCACAGTTGAAGGTTTCTTGGGCTGTATCTTCTAATCCATGAGAGATAGAGGGGTATGTTGGCTGAGTGACTATGGGTTATTTTCAATGTAGAATCCTTAATTTGAGGGTTTGAGCTGTTTTTACACTAGAAAAGTGAGTCTGATGGCAATAGGACAGGTTTGGACTACCACATCCCCCCCAGACTTAATGCTGTCCACAGCATTCCTGTCCATAGACATCAGACTCCACATCCTATCTTTCTTCTTCTTCTTCTTCTTCTTTTTTTTTTTTTTTTTTTTTTTTTTTTTTTTTTTTTTTTTTTTTTTTTTTTTTTTTTTTTTTTTTTTTTTTTTCTTCTTTTTCTATTTCTTCTTTTTCTTCTTCTTCTTGGTATTGATCTTGAGAGACATAAATAAAAAAACTAATAATCACATATAGAATAAAACAAAGGTCCAGAGAATCCTAGTGATCCAGTTGGTCCTGTTGAAGTCTTGATTGTTTTATCTCTAAATCTTCTCCTCTTAATTATTTCTTGATTGTATCCATGTAGCAAGTAAAGGTATAATTAAATCGTTTCCATTCTTCTTGGTTGTTGAATTATAGTAGGGTTCTTCTGGATCAAGACAGGTTTTGGCATTTTCCTCTGTTCCTATGATTTGACTTTGAATCTTCTTTCCCCTTCTCCATATCCTATGTTACCTCATGGCCAAAGACAGATTTTCCTCATTTTATTCCCCCTTTTTCCTTTCTTTCTGAATCTTTTCTCTAGTTTCAGGCCTTGACACCCTGTTTGCATCTATTCAAACCTGATAGATATCTTTTTCCTTTGAAACCTGCTGTAATTCCTTCAATCAGACAGTTCCAGCCAAAGATTAATTGATCCCTTTTTCCTTGATACCTTGACACATCTTAAAGTCCTTAGTTGGATCCAATCTTGATTTAAAGCTGATCTTGATGTCTTCAGGCCCTTCCTTCTTCCTAGTATTCCATGTTCTCTTTGGGTTGAATCCTTTTTACATTAATAATCTTCTTGACAAAAGTATGTTTTCACTATTTCATTCCTTTATTTTCATTCCTTCATTCATTTTTTTTATTTTTTTTAATTTTTAATTTTTTATTTATTTCTTATTTCTTATTTTATTTATTTCTTTTTTATTTTTTTTAATTTCTTCAGCAGTTTAAACTCTTGCTTAGGAGCCTTGTTCTTCTCCCTCTCCTCCTTCCTCTGCTGGCTCTTCTTCTTCTTCATCTTGTTTTGATCCTTCCTCTCCTTTGTCTTGTTCTGGTCCTTCCTCTTCTTCATCTATTGGGGCTCCTCTGTTGTAAAACTTCTTGATCTGGCTTTCTGCGAATCTTCTGCTAAGTACTGTTCCATCCAATTCTTCTAGGACATAGGGCCCCTTGTTTAGTTGTTTGACCACTTTATAAGGTCCATTCCATCTATTCTTGAAGAGTAGCCCCCATTGAGATTCCAGGGTTCTATTGTAGACTAATACCAGGTCCCCCTTCTTGAGTTTTTTCCTTATCCTATGGGCCAATCTCCTGTCCCAATACTTGATTGAAAGTTCTCTTGCTTCCTTCATTTTCTGTGCTGCCTTCTGAATGTGTTCTTCCTTCTGAGCCAATTGTGCTGCTTTTGCTTTCAGGAGGTCTGAAGTGGTAGTCACCTGCTCCCAGTCAACTCCTAGGTATGTCTCCATTTCTAGGTCAATTGGTAGGACTGCTGGTTGTCCAAACTGTAGTTCAAATGGGGAGAATCCTGTTGTTCTTTTTGTAGAGATCCTATCTGCAAAGGTGACTAGAGAGAGGTATTCCTTCCATTTGCTGCCATTCTCCCCACATAGCTTTATTAGTGCATCTTTTATTTCCTTGTGGCCCCTTTCAATCATTCCTTGAGCCTCTGGGTAGTAAGGGGTGACCATTCTGAGTTTTGTTCCAACCTTCTTCATGGCTGCCTGGAGCTCCTTTTTAAACTCCCCTCCTCCATCCACTGTTACTTCCTTGGGGATCCCATACCTATAGATCCATTCAGATAGGAACCAAGTGGCTATGTTTCTTGAGGTGAGACTAGTCAGGCCCACTGTCTCTGCCCACCCTGAGAAGTCATCCCTAGCTACCACTAGGTACTTCCATCTTCCTGCTTTGACATGTACTGCATCCATTGCTACCTTCTGAAACAGGGTCTTTGTAATAGTTGCCTTTCCTTCTTCTTTCTGCTGGAGCTTGCTTCTCTTCTGACATGGTTCACAGGTTTGGACCCATTTCCTAGTCATCTTCTTCATTCCTTCCCACCAGAACCTAAGCTTGATCCTTCTGTATGTCTCACCTTTCCCTCTGTGCCCCAATTCCTCATGCAGGCTCTTCATGACCCTTTCCATATCTTCTTTAGATGTCAGCACCAGCTGAGGGCCCCATATTCCCCTCCTTTTTAGTTTTCCTTCTTCCACATAGAAGTTAGGTGACCTCCTCTTGATCTTCTGGAGTTCCTTCTCAGAGCACCCTATGGGCTTCTTCATGGTCAATAAATATTCCTTCATTCTCCCCCAGAACCCAGCTGGAGGTGTGGATGGTTGTTGGTCTTCAATAGAGTTAATTTTTAATCCAAGGCCAGGGTGTGGACTGATCCATTCTTCTTCTTCATCAAAATCCTGATTGGTGTCTTCTGGGTCTTCTGGGTCCTCTGGCCTTCTTGATAGGCTGTCAGGCATTGTGAATGTCTTCCCTGGCTTATGGACCAAGTCAAAGGAAAATAGTTGAATGAATGCCACCCATCTAGTCATAGGAGCACTAGGTAGGCTGGGGGTGTTTATCATTTCAATGAGGGCTTTTGCATCTACTTGTAACTCAAAGTGCTGTCCCCACAGGGTTGTCTGGAGTTTCTTGAGTATCTTGGCTACTCCACAGAGTTCCAATTTTGACTGGGAATACTTCTTTTCTGTTTTTGAAAAACCCACTGACTCATAGTAGACTGGCCTTGGTCTTCCTTCTTTGTCTTCTTGCATCAGGACAGCACCAGCTGCTAGGTAACTTGAATCCACAGCTAAAATGATCCTTCCTGCATCCTTGTCATATTCTATGCTTTTGAGGGTTATATCTTCTCCTACTATCTTCTTGAGTAACAGAAAGGCTTCTTCACTTTGACTGTCCCACTTAAACTCTACATCTTTCCAAGTAAGCCTTCTGATTGGTGCTGAGAGTGCTGAGTAGTTGTTGATGAACATCCTGACATAGGAGCAAAGCCCCAAGAATCCTCTAGCTTCCTTTTTGTTTCTCGGCTGGGGCCATCTTTGAACCTTATTCAGCTTCTGTTCTGCTACTTTCCTCCCCTCTTGAGATACCACATGCCCCAATATGTTAAGGGCAGGGACACAGCAAGCAAATTTTTCTCCTGAGATAGTCAAACCAGCTTCTTCTATCCTAAATAAAATCCTTTCTAAGGTCATGGCATACTCCCAGACAAATCTTCTTATTTGTGGGTTATCTTCAAGTGTTTCTTCATTGTACCTGCTTCTGGGTCCTTTAATACCTCCATCATCAATAAATATTCCCACATGTTCCGGTATTTCCTCCTGAAGTATCCAGGTCATTTGGGCTTGGTAGACTGCTACTGAGTTGGTGCCACCCTGGGGTAACCTTGTAAGCTGGAGCCTCCCCAGGGTAGTTTCAAAGGTGGTCAGTGGTCTTGAGGTCCTATCCAATTCTCTCTCATCATATCCTCCCATGATGTCTCCTAGTCCATAGCAGGCCCTCCCAGCAAAGGACTCTACAAATTCTTCAATTTTTGGGGGTAGTCCTGCATCCTTGATAGTGACTTTGTTGAGGGGTTGGAGGTCATGGACTATTCTGAGCTTCCCATTGGCCTTAGCCACAGGGAATACAGGGCTGGAATAGCTGGAGGTTGATTGTTCATAAAGACCTGTTCTGATCCTCTTCCTTATTAGCTCTGTAAACTCTGGCCTTATAGCTTGGGGAATGGGTATAGGTTTCTTCTGCCATGGTTCATGGGGTACTGTGGGTATTTTGTAAGGGAGCCCATAGGAGTGCTTGAGGAGTCCTCTTTCTTCTTCTGTGAAAGCAATTGCCTTTTCTCTGAGGACCATCACATGCTGGAGTAGATTTATTTCTTCAGTTCCAAGCCAGTTGTCAGGCCCAAAGTTAACCAGCTTCAATCTTTCTGGTGTGATCCTGGAGGTTGGTGAGAACTGGGGTGGATGAGGTGTTAAGGGTGTGACGTAAGGGTCTCTAGAGAGGGGTGGCCTTTGGAGGGGTGGATTGAGGCCTTGGGGAATAGGCTGGTTTATGGGTTTTATCTTCTTATCCACGGTTTTGTATTTGGCTGCTGTGATTGTTGGGCACTCCATCCTCCTTCCTTTATTATTTTTTTATTATTTTATGTTTTTTTTTTTTTTTTTTTTTTTTTTTTTTTTTTTATCTATTGTTATTTTATATTTATATTTATTCTTATTTTTTTTATTTTTATTTATTTATTTTTATTATTTTTTTATTTTTATTTTTATTTTTATTTTTTTTTTTTTGGTTCAGCTGATAATCTCCACCTTTCTGCAGTTTTAGGTCTTACAGGGGACCCCAGTTTTGATGTCTGCAGGTTTTTTTTTTTTTTTTTTTTTTTTGCAGGGGACCCGTGACCACGCCGTTCCTCCCCCCGTTGCTTTGCTTGCAGGTAGCGCTTGTCGACCCGCGGAGATTTGTGCTGGTGGTGCCCTAGGTTCGCTTCGCGCGCTCCAAGCGCCAAGGCTGCCCCAGTGCGGCGGTGCGTGCAGCAACCCCCGAGGCGCTCCGCAAGGCCGGCTCGAGGTAGTTGCGCTGGACCGGTGTCCTCCCCCAATCTCATTTCCTCCTCGCCACTTCGTCGTACAGGCATACACGCATACAGCTCGAGGGATCGACGTTATTAGGCGTACAGGTAAGCCTTCTTCTTTCTTCTCTATCTTCTATTGTTCACCCAATCTCTGGATCTCCTTCCATATGTCTTGTCGCGCTCACACCCCACTTTTTTTTACTCCTGGGTCTTCCAGGTATACCGTAGGGTGGACCCCCCCCCTCATCTATCTCGATCGGTCCTTTCCCTTATCGCATCAAGAAAATCCAGTACGTCCACCGATCCTTTCTGTACACGGGTACGTGAGTCCACCTGTCACGTTAGATTTAATTTATCTAGATTGCTGACGCCTCCCCCTGTCCGCTTCCTTATCGCTCTTCTCTCGTACTGTTGGCCGATCTTTTACTCGGCTAGGTCCCTTCTTAGGTGGAAATCAAGGTACCGATGCGTAGTTCCAGCCGCTCGATGTAAGTTTTACGTCCCCTTCCCGTATTGGGTCGATCTCTTGCATCAGATCCATTCATTCCTCCTTCTCTTTTCCTCTTCTTTTTTCTTTTTTCTTATTCTTATTTTTTAATCTATCTTACTTAAGGTTTCTCTTATCTCTGGGGTCCCGTCCCCCCTTTTTTTTTTTTTTTTTAGGGTCCCGGCAATCCTGGTGGCGATGCCCTCTTCGTGTTCTCCGGTCGGCCCCTTCCGATTGATCGTTCATGGGCTTGGGTCATGGTATACTGGGGACCACGTAGGTCTCCCCCCTTTTTGAACTCCACTTTCCCTCCCTCTCTCATTCGTTATGGGTGGGCTCCTTGGCTATTTAAGGAGGCCCGTCCTGACGAGTCTCTCATGTTTCCTCATCCGCTGGTCCTCCCCTTACTCGTTCCAAGGTTCGTCGTTGTTTCATTTTCCGTTTTACCCCAGGTGGCTAATTGGGTCTTTCACGCGTTTCGCCCTTTTAGATGCCTCAGGAATCCGCCGATTTTGATGATGCCAGCTCCGAGGTCTCGGTCGTCGTCGTCCGTCCCGGTCGTCAAGCTAAGCGCAAAGCCAAGAGTCCCCTTCGAGCTAGGCCGAGGGGCGCCCCTTCGTCTTTGATGGAGGACCCCGTTGGTGCGGGCCTTGATACTCCTGCGACCAGTAATCCCCCAGGCAACCTCCCCGCCATCGATCCGCGCCTGGCTTCCTTGGACTTTTCGGGCGTTCGCGATGCAGCCAAGTCGCTACCCACTACTGATCTCGATGCCGCCCCGTCCCTCGCCTTGGTCAATATCCCCGTCCCGACCACCTCTTCTGCCGACACGTGCGCCACCGCTTGCTCCCTTTCCGACTCACTCTCCGGTCACGGCTTCAGTTCTGGGTCCTCCAACGACTCTTCCTCCGGTTTTTCGTCACCTTCGTCCCCTCCTTGGCTCCCTAACACGGTTGCCGAAAACTTCGATTCGGTCCATTTCGCTGTGTGGTGTCTGATGATCAGCCTCCCCCAAGGAACCCACCTGCGTAGGACCGTTGAAGGGATTAAGGCCCGGTTGGATCAGATCCGAGTGTGGCTTAACACCCTTCGCTACTACTAGCAAGTCCCTTCCTCTCCATTTCCCCCTTCCTTCTCCTTCCTTCTTCTTTTAATACATATCTAACTGACGCTCCTTCCCGTTCAAACCGGATCTCCCTCCCCATTCTTCCCGTAGGGCCACCTGGGCCGTTCCGGTTCCGTCCTACCCCCCTACTGCCTGGATATGATAGTCCCTGGGGCTTCTCGTCGTTTTTTTTTTTTTTTTTTTTTTTTTTTTTTTTTTGTTTCGTTAACGGGAAGTTGGCTATTTGATGCGTTGTCGGTGATTTTCTTTTTTTTTTTTTTTTTTTTTTTTTTTTTTTTTTCTTTTTTTTTTTTTTTTTTTTTTTTTTTTTTTTTTTTTTTTTTTTTTTTTTTTTTTTTTTTTGGTTTGTGTATACTAACTCCCCCCCCTTTTCCTTCCTTTTTTTTTTTTTTTTTTTTTTTTTTTTTTTTTTTTTTTTACAGTGACAGAGAGAAAAAAAGGCAAGAACGCAAAAAAGGTGAAGCAATACCAAGTAAAACTAAAGATAAAATAAAAATAAACAGAACTATGCCCGCCCATACCCTTGGCTCTTCAAAGGAAGACTGAAGGCCTACTGCTACATCAATAAAAAAATCATACACCAAAAAAAACTTGTATCTTGCCGAGAATCCGCTTTTCTTTTTTGGTGTTATAACAAATTTTTTTTTTTTTTTTTTAATCATGTATTATTACAAATTTTTTTTATTATTTATTTTATAGCCAGAATTGGAGACTTCCTTTAAAAGAGAGAAATGCCCACCTGTTCCCTCAGCTCCTCAAAGAAAACTGAAGGCCTACTACTGCATCAGTAAGGTAAAATGAGATATTATTCTTCCAAGTATCCTGACCACCTAACATGGTCTGGTATCACTTGGTCCATCATTATCATATGGCTAATCCAAGATTTAGCCCATTCTTCCCCATAATATAAGCAATACCTTACAATCCATGGGACTCTACCATGATGAGATGGCCATTGTCCATGAATTAAAAGAGTATTTCCAGTGTAAGTGTTGAGTAAGTCCATAAACTCTGAGTTGTCCAATCCTGCTCCAGGTAATTCTTCCCAATTGGTCCCTTCCATGTCTTCAAGGTTGGTCCAGAATCCCCCAAATACTTGTTGGAATACCTCCAAGGTCTCTTCAGCTTCTTGTCTCTTCAGTATTTCCTCCCATCCTCTTTCTGCTGGTGCTTCAGGGGTGATGATGTTATTTTCCCAGGGGTCTGGAAAGTCTTCAAGGTGTATTTCTGGTATGTTCTGTCCACTTTTCCAGGCTTCTTCTTCCTCTAAGTTTTCTGTAATACTGTTCATACCCATGGGTCTTCTAGGTGGTGTGACCTGCCATCCTGCTTGATCTGGTGAACAAATTGGGATGCATAACCTTTCCCCTCCTGCTATCTCATAGCTTAAGACTTCCCCTTTATGCTTTGATAATTCTAGCCTGACTTTATGATCCACTAAGAAAGGTCTTCCAAGTACTGTATGCATTGATCCTTTGGCTATGAAGAAGTGGGCAGACTTTGGTTCCCCAGGTGTTATTTCAAATACTGTTCTTTCAGCCAATCCAATTAGTGGGGTAGAGTGGCCTCCAATTCCTGTAACCTTCATGAATAGTTCTCTGGACACCAAGCCTGTCTGAATGGCCAAATGTTCTGGTATGATATTTAACTCAGCACCAGTATCCACAAGAGCCTTTATCTTCTTTCCTTTGATCCAAATATCAATGAACCCCAATGGACAGGCATAGGTGAGGTTGTTGCCTATTAAGCATGGGTATTCATCATAAGAATAGTCTTCAAGGTGGTGTTGACATCCATTGATCCTTCTATTGTTTTTGCTGGCTGGTGATTTAGAGGCTTTATTCAAGTCAAAGGTTCCTTCAGGGGTCATATCTTTTAACTTCTGGAAAAGATTTGGTGCAACTGAAAGGAGCTCCTCCAAGGTAAGGTTGAAGTTTTGTTTTAATATTTTCTTCTTCAAACTTTCTTCCATCTTGGTTCCTTCCTGAGTGTCCAATGATTCTGACTTTCCTTGGTTCTTCTTCACAGGTTCAGTCACAGGTTCCTTGACAGATTCTTTGGGGGGCTCTTCTTCATCCTCAGACTCTTGATCCACTTCCACCCATGCTCCTGGGTAACTTGCTTTCCTCTTCCTTGGTCCTGGGGCTGATTCTTTAGTTGGTGCTGAGGTTCCTTGGTCTGTTACTGGTGTCTCCTGGGTGTTATCCTTTTCTGGTGGATTTCCAGCCAACCTTTGTGATCTTCTCATTCCCCATTGAACTTGAGATTCCTTCATGTTTACCTCTGGTGGTGTCCAAGCTTCCCAATCTCCAGTCTTCAAGAATGCTGCAACATTAGTTGGTTCTTCCTGCTTCTTGGGTTCCTCCAATTTTGGGACTTGTTGAGCCTCTGAGAATTTCTTGACCTGATCTCTGAAGCTTTCCTGCTGGCTAAAAGGTATTGGTTCTCTGTTTGGGAAGTAATAGTTGGGTCCTTGTTTATACACCCTTTTGGCCTTTATATCTTCTGCCAAGTCTGGACAGTTGACTTGGGTATGGAGTTCATCCTTGCAATAGTAGCATCTGATTGGCCATCTGGGTCCTGCACTGGGAGATGAGGGTCTGAAGTTTTGTGTCATTCCTTGGTTGATCCTATCAAAGTGGGGAGGTGCCTGCTTCTGATTTAAAGCCAAAGTGAGTTTTGCAACATCTTCCTTCATTTTCAAGAGCTCATCTACTCCTAGTTGCTGAAGCTTCACTTCCTTCTTGGTTTCCACTAAGTTTTTGATGATAGGTTTAGGGGCTTCTTCTTCATCCACATCCCACAAGGCCAAGGTCATTTCCACAAATTCCTTCAAGGTTTCCAGGTCTGGGGGAAGGTACCTTCCATCTCTTGCAACCTTGATCCTCCCTGCATGAGCCAATTCTCTGTTCACCTCCCTCCTGAGATCAGTGGACAAAGCTTTCCAGAGGTTCTCTCCACTCTCCCAGTTGGTGTTGTCATAACCCATTCTGATGAAGTAAAGAACCATCTCTTCATAACTCCCAATGAACTTCTTAAAGTCATGCTTGGTCTTGATGCCTCCCTGTTCTTGAGTATGTCTGAGAAGCCTTGGTATGGACTCCTCATTGAACCTTCTAAGGGGGGTAGCTGTGCCCCATTTCCTTTTTAGTTCCTTCTTCAAAAGGTCCCAGTCTGCATATTCATGTCCCTCCATATCTTCAATAGACTCCCTGATCTTCTTGTCTTGTACTAGAAAAGGTAATTGTAGGGCTATATCTATTCCCCCTGCCTTTTGAATCCTGGCCAGTTTCTCCACTCTTTTAATAAACTGTTCCACCTCTGTTCCATCAAATTCAAGGTTCACTTTCTTTCCATCTAATAACACTCCATTTTGTTCATTATTATTGATTATTGGGTTATCCTGGACTGGTCTTCTGGCTGGGGTTCCTTCAGTATATTGGCTCCTATGAGCTCTTCTTCCTTCTTCTCTAGCTTGGGGATATATATTTATTCCTGGGCTTATGGAGGGGTTTGTTGATTCTTCCATGGTTTCTGCTGGGATTCTTCCATATGCTGATCTTGGGGTTGGGGTCTGAAATCTGGTTCTTGGTTGGGTGTATGGGGTATCTGGAATTCCATGTGGTGTTCTTTCTTCAAGTATTTGGTTTATGACTTTGGTAATGTTGGCAAGTTTCCCCATTGCTTCTTCTGCAGGTCCTGGCTGATTCTGACTTCTTTCCTGGTCTTCCTCTGGCTTTTCTTGGGATCCACTGGGTATTTTGGTTTTTTCTTGCAGTTCTTTCTCCATCCTGATTATTGAAGATAGTACTTCTTGGTTATTATCTTCAATCCCTCTGAGTTGGTCCTTGAGGTCTCCAATTATCTGGTATGGGTTTCTTTCTGCCTGCTGAATGTTGAGTTAATTCTTGAGGCTAATAATCCACCAATATTTTTTATGGTTTTTAATAACTAATCAAATCTGAAGGAAACGGCCACTGTTGGGACACCAATTGTAGAGACTCCTGTGGGATTATATAAATAAAGTAGCAAATAGCTTGCTGGCAGTCCTTGAAGGGGAATTTAGTATTGCTTCTACTCCTTTGGAGTAATAGTATATACTAAGAGTGGTTTTGAATTGCCTGCCCTTCTAGTACTATAGTAAGTCTGCACAATAATTTATTTAAATTAATGGCTGGTTTCTTTGAGACTTAAAATAGGTCTCAGATCAGACCTAGGTTAGTTATTAATTGTTATTGGTAGGGTTTGTTGAAGAATAGACCAGATGTATTGGATTATTGGTTAATTATTGATCAGATATATGTGATCTTAACCAGTATCCCAATATCAAAGGGGTTCAAGGGTTTTATCAAAGGGATGGTTCAGGAGAGGACCCAAGGATGGGTTTACCCACAGGGGGCTGGGTAGAGGAAAGGTTGGTAGTTTCTTTTTGTTGTGCTCTCTTTCTTTGTAAGGGTTATTTATTAATTAATGGGTGGGTTTTCTTTAATCTGGTGCTGAATATTTAGGTCACAGAAGAACCCTTATTCAAGCACCTGTTGGGTGGTTTAACTGGTTAAATATGGTTAATAAATTGGTTTCTGATTTCCTGTTTCTTTATAATTGGTTCACTACTAATATGTATCTGGGTAGGTACCACAGATGGATGGGTTGATGGGGTGGATGGATAGATGATGAGATGGGTCGTAATGATTAGGTGAGTCTCGGTATACAACTTGGATAGGGCAGAGAGGCCCTCCTTAAATAGACAAATCCTGCCCCCAGGGGTGCTCAAGGCTGCCCCTGAGGGTTCTCCCTGTTCTGGTGAGGAAAGTGAGATACAGTTACATGAGGCATTTCTGCTGGTTGGGAAAAGTTTGTACAGTTACATGAGGCATTTCTGCTGGTTGGGAAAAGCTTGTACAGGGGTTTCATGCATGCACAGCCTTGCATAGATTGCTGTGTAGTTCAGATAAGGTATATTGCTGTGCTGTACTGGTAGTTTATTCAGTGATTCTTGCTTCTACCTACATGTATTGCTGTGCAATACTGTTGGTTTGTTTGGTTCTGGTTAAGGCTGGTTCCACTTTCTCCTGCATATATTGCTCCTGTATACTTCTGCACAGCCTCTTGTATGTGTATTTTCTGCATGTTTGTTGGGTTCAGGTGACCAGATCTGACATGCTGCACTGCCTCCTGTATCTGTATTGCTGTATTCTGGCTGTGGTGACTGGATCTGGACTGGTTGCACTGCCTCCTGGATCTGTATACTGTATGCTGGATGAGGTGACTGGATCTGGCATGCTGCACTGCCTCCTGTATCTGTATGCTGTATTCTAGATGAGGTGACTGGATCTGGCATGCTGCACTGCCTCCTGTATCTGTATGCTGTATTCTGGATGATGTGACTGGATCTGGCATGCTGCACTGCCTCCTGTATCTGTATGCTGTATTCTGGATGAGGTGACTGGATCTGGCATGCTGCACTGCCTCCTGTATCTGTATGCTGTATTCTGGATGGACTGGTTGTTGTGTGGTCCTGGTCTTGAGGATAAGCTGCCACTGGTATGTACTTGAGGGTTTACTAGGTATGCCTTATGTCTTCCACAGAGATGTGACACCTGGGTGGGTATGAGTTTGCCACAGTTGAAGGTTTCTTGGGCTGTATCTTCTAATCCATGAGAGATAGAGGGGTATGTTGGCTGAGTGACTATGGGTTATTTTCAATGTAGAATCCATTTCTGAGGTTAATTTGAGGGTTTGAGCTGTTGTTACACTAGAAAAGTGAGTCTGATGGCTATAGGACAGGTTTGGACTACCACAACGCACACATGATCTGGGCCAATATCAATAACTACTTTGCTTCCAACCATGCATTGAATCAAGCAAGAGTCTTCAAGGAGTTCCTTAGAACACCGTTCAACTCCAATAACGTAATTGTGTTTATCACAGAGACCCTAACCACCATCTCTAGGCTTCAAAAAGTAGGTATAGATCTACCGGTTGATATAATTGTGTATCTTATAGTCAAGAAACTTCCATCATCAATGGACGAGGTGGTGCAATGGATTATGCATTCAGACAATAAGGTTACCCCTGATAATGTTCTTGAACATTTAAGATTGTTTCACAACAATCTTTCTCTTGGGAGTGGTTTGGCAAACACTAAGGTAGAGTCCAATAACACCCTCTCCTTCTTTAATAAGGATGTCAAGCCTTGTGAAACCAATTGGCATTACCCTAGGGCAGCGCATCCGGAAGGCCCCTGTTGGAAGCTCTATCCTCAACTTAGAACAATATTTCCCAAGAAAAAGAAAAACAATACCAATGAAGTCAAGCAGGGCGGCCAAAATGTCAGAACGTTTCACTCCAGTCTCTCTCACTCAAGCACTCAAGCCTTTTTCATAGACTCTGGATCCTCAATTCATATGGTATCTGATATCTCATTCTTCAATCAATTAGACCAATCAATAACTGGATCTATCTCGACCAGTTCAGGCTTCAACCGTCTTAAATACACTGGTAAAGGCACGGTTGTGCTCAGGGACAACAATGGACAGACAGCTACAATATCTGATGTTCTGTACACCCCCAATTCCACCTCTAATCTGTTGTCTTTTTGATTGCTACTGTTGGAAGGATTTGAAGTTTCCCTACTTTTTGATAAAGTTCTTCTCAATAAAGTTAGTTGGTTGGTTGCTGGCTGCTATGATTTCAATATAACCATTCTACAGTTTTATTACAACACATCTGGTCTTTCCTCTCATCTTAGTAAGGAGGAAACTATTCATAAATCTTTTGTTCATGCCAGCTATCATTGCATCAGACAGAAGCTGGGGATTAAAATATCTAATCCAAAGGAATGCAAGGCCTGTGCTGTTAGCAAGATCACTCGATCCTCTTTCTCTTGTAAGCATCAGCAAGCATAAAGGCCTTTTCAAGAAATTCACTGTGATCTGATAGGTCCAATCAATCCCAGAAGTCTCAATCACAATTCCTATATACTAAATATAGTGGACAGCTGAACAAGATTCATAGTGGCAATACCAATAAAAAACAAGACCAAGGTCAGCTGCACTCTTCAGTTTCTAATTAACATGGAATCAAAAATATTTGGTCATATTCCCATGATTCTTCACTCTGACAGAGAGAAAGAGTTTTTAAATGAGTCTATGAAAGATTTATGCACAAAGAATAACATCAAACAAACCTTCTCTGATATGTATACTCCAGAACAAAACGGTTTGGCTGAACGGTATAATAAAACTATCCTCAAGGCTCTAGAAATGGTTCTATTTGACTCAACACTTCCTACCAAGTATTGGAGCATTATACTCAAAGCCTGCATGCTCACAATCAACCAATTTCCATCCCACAAATCAAAAAAATCCCCTTACACGCTGTTTAAAGGTCAAAAACTACCTCTTAGCTATTTCTTTCCCATTTGCAGTCCTCTTACCTACATTCTAGGCAACAAGGGATCATTTAAGAAGCTTGAACCCAGGGGTTCCTTTGGGCGACTAGTTGGGTACAACAGCAACTTGCACTCTTACAAGGTACTCACCAAAGATAATTGCATTGTGGACACCAAGAGCATAAAAATTTTGGACTTTGATGAAAATATCAATCACTTGGAAGGCGTCAATGACTTTGAGGTCGTGGATCGTGATGAAGTGGATGTTCTCTATGGCAATTCTGAAGCGTCTTCAAGCACTGATGTCACCAAATTGGTTTCCCCAACTACAGTAAGGGCTGAATTGGACTATCTGTTGCCAGTCGCTCCCAGCCAGTCTGAGCCTCCTTTGACTCTCTCTCTTGCTATCAATGAAGCACGTGCCTCTCCGTTGCCTTTGGTGTCTGTGGAATCAGCCAGTGAAAGTGGAACAACAACCCAGAATCAGTACAATCTCAGGGTCCGTTTAAAGAAGGTTAAGCCAAAGCAATACTTGCATTCTTCTTGCATTAGGAAGGACCTGGCGGAATGGCTGGATTCTAGTGGGATAGAGTTGTGGGAGATTAAAAATCAGGGGTTTTGGGAGGATTTTGACCAAACTCCTGATCACTGGCTCAGAACTATGTGGGTTGATAAAGTAAAACCCACAACAAACTTGTCACCTGAAAAGAAAAAGTTGTGATTATGCATCATGGGGAACTTACAGATACTGGGGATCAACTTTGATGACATCTTTTCCCCCACTGGAAAATTCACCTCTCTTCTTCTACTGCTCATCTTTGGTTTGCATCAGAAGCTTTGGATTAGACAGTATGATGTCAAAGCTGCATTTCTATCTGCTCCCCTTGATGAAGCCATCTAGATACTACAACCAGAAGGGTGCAATTGGACTTCAAAGTTTCTGAACCTCAGGAAGTTGCTGTACGGTTTGAGGCAGGCACCAGCAAGCTGGTTTAGGACTCTAACGGGCTGGCTGGAATCAATTGGTTACAGGGAGTCAACTTCTGATCCATGTCTATACATTCATGAACTCAAGAACTCATCCCTATAATTTCACGTGGAAAATCTGGTAGTCGTTTTCAAGGTCAATTGGTTTGAAGATTTGTTTCTTTGACGATTCCCTAGATCTTCCGCTCACAAACTGGATAACATACTTGCAATGGAGGTGAAACTGACTGAAGAGGGCCTGAAACTTCACCAGCAGTCTTTAATCAATGAGACTTTAAATGAGCTGGGTTTAAGCTCATTTCTGTCAGCTCTTACTCCTCTTACACCTGGACTGCAACTAACAGCGGCCACGGATGAAGATGCCGCAGAATTCCACGAACTGGGCGTCAATTTTTGGCGATTCACAGGGATACTCAATCATCTGTCCTTATAACTTTGTATGATAGTTGAATTGAAGCAGCAAGCTGTAAAACATAATGGATGAATGGGAAATCAGAAACAACTGGTAGAGACAAGATCCACTTTGGGAAAAACCAACACAGTGAGGAAGTTGCCTGAGTAGCATATGGCTAAATGAGTGTGTGAGAGAAATATATGACATAGCTGAATAGAGATCAAAGACAACCAGTGAGCAGAAGATTTCTTGATGATCTTCAGTTAGAGCACATCTCACCAAGTAAAGATGATGATTTTGTTCTCTTGAATGTTGAGTCTCTAAGTGACAGTATGTGGTTGATTGAGTGAGTTGATGAGTCAATGATCAATGTTGATACAAGAGTTGAGTAAGCTATGGTTGAGGATGATTTTGTTGATGAATATACGGTTGAGTTTAGGTTGAAGGGCGTATGTTCAAGTTGAGTATGATCAGGAGACAGTAAGAGACAATGAAGAATAAAAGAAAAACAAGAAATAAGAATTTGAAAAGAGAAGAACAATAATTAGTGAGACCATTTGGTCGGACCCCCGCAGGAGCATTGAACCACCCGCGGAGCCTTGTGCCTGTCACAGTTTCGGCCTGTGATCTCTCCGCATCTTCCTTTACTTAACACTCCCCTTAACTGGAGATCATTCTGGTTTTAACCAAAAGATCAAGCTTGAAAACTTCCCCATTTGACAAAGATCAACAGCTTTTGTCAGGGGATCTGCAATCATCTCTCCAGTTTTGACTAGGTGGATTGAGAGAGAACCTTCTTTAAGTCCTTCCCTGAGTCCTTTGGTTTTGAGATCCATGTGCTGGGTCTTGGCGTTGGATCCAAGTTTCTTTAACTTGTTGTCTACGCCCTTGTTGTCAATGTAGTGTCTTGAGGATGATATATTGGATTGGAATACTTCTCCTAACAAGTGTCGCACCCACTTGCTCTCAAGATAAGATTCAAGCAGCAAGTTGAGTTCCGCCTCCGTGGATGAGTAAGTCATATTTTGTTGCTTGTAGCTGTTCCACAAGATTGGACTGCCAAATGACATACACAGATAGCCTGATTGCAACTTGCGACTGCTTGGGTCTTCTCCCCAGGAGGCGTCACTATAGTATTTGATGGGTCCTTTTGATTCATTGTACGCAATCTTGAGTTTCCAATCCTTTGTGTGCTTCAGATATTGCAAAGTTTGCTTAAGTTCATTCCAGTGAGTGAGACCCGGTTTGTTTTGGAATCAAGCTAAGCTGGATATGGAGTAGCTGATGTCCGGCCAAGTTTGAATTGCGATTTAGTTGAGGAGCCCAATGGCCGATTTATAATTTATTTTTAGCTTTTTGAAACTCTCAAAGTATTTGTCCAAGGCCTCACTCAGCTGAAGATGGGGATTTAAAGGAGTGAAAGATGGTCTAGATTCTGTCATGCATTGCACTTAAGGATTATTGTCTTCACCATTTCAACATGTCCTCTCCTCAGTACCATCTACCTCAGTCTAAAAGCGTGACACAAATAAAAGCACAACATCAATGGTGTGATCCGCTATTTCCTCTGGCTCGTGCTGACATTGCAATCTTGGCGACCAACTCAGTATATACTTGCAAACTTTGCAGTTAAACCCATACCGGTCGGCCATCCATTATGAGATCCAATCTCCTTCCCTGGCCAATCACCAGCCTCGGACTTCCATCTTTGGTCATGCATTGTTTGTTAGTTCGCATCTACGTCTACCCAAGCCATCACTACTGTATAGTTTGCAATTGGACTAGTCCCTACCCTGAATACACTATTACCTCTCATTTGCATTACCTTCAGCGTCACTCGCTCCTATCCCAATTAGTCATGCAATTCTACGCTCAGATTCTATTGTCTTGCACTTACACTAAGACCTCGGATCTATACCACTGCTTCATTTCCTATTCCGTTCCTGTCATTCATTGCCTCACCGCTTCACCTGTAGTTAGCTCATCACCAGGTTGTATCTAGTCACTTCGGATTACCTTATAAGGGTTATCCCCTTGCCTGATGATTGTCTCCTCAGTTAGTTAATTTCATACGTTCTTGCATTTTGCTGCAACCTAGTTATCACATCGGACTCTGGTTGAGTTTCCTTTGTCTGAACACCTTCCATTCATCTCGCCATTTGTTGAGTGGCATAACCAAGTTCCCGCTTTGCAACTGGGTTTTGCTATTCGCACTTGCCCTTGCACTTGGTATTCCTTTGCGCTCACAATCATCTAAGAATTGCCCTATAGTACGTGGGGTGGTTGTGTGACAGTAAATTAACTAACTCAACTCATCTATTGTAGCCTGCCAACCTATAGTAGACTTCTTCTTTTTTGATTTCACGTACTTGCTCAACCGGGAACGCTTCCCTTGCCCCTTACAATGATGAGATCCATTGGGTAGGGAGAACCAGCGCTCCTTGGGCCCAACAACCCTTAGATCCAGTTCCTCCTTCCAAATCACCATCTGTGGAACCTCTTGATGATCCTTTGGCTCCTCCAAGGGATGCTCTGACGGACACTCTCGCAGAGTTTGCAGACTCCAACAATTCTTCCAATGAAACCTCAACTTGTGGTAGACCAGGGGTTTGCACTACTTCTCTTGAGCCCGATGCTCCGACCCTGCTTTTGACATTGATCCAGGCCCTCACTCATGGTGCCCAGCAATCTAGTCCAAGCACTCCTAGTTTTTGCACTCCGGGCTTGAAACAACCTGATCACTTTACAGGAGAACACCCTCATAAGCTTAGATCCTACCTAAAGTCTTGTAAAATCATCTTTTCAAACAACTCCAACAATTTCCCTTCCGATAGACATAAAGTTATGTATGCTTTGTCCTTCTTAGGAGGTAGAGCCTTGCAGTGGTTTGAACCTTACCTCAAAATTTTGTCCAACGACAGTCCCACTTGTATTCTCAACAACTGGGACAAGTTTGATCAACAATTGTTCACCCTGTTTGGCGATCCCAATGAAGTTTGAACCGCCAAATACAAACTTAATAGTTTAGTTATGAAGGAGAATAGTAGAGTTTCCGTTTATATTTCTCATTTTCAAACCTTGCAGTCTTGCATCCAGTGGAACAAGGCCGCTCGTCATTTCCATTTCCTAAAGGGTTTACTGGCACGCTTAATTGAACAGCTTGCAGTTGGGGGTCATGAGACAACCTTGCTTCAGCAGCTAATCGATTGAGTGAGTGATCTTGATAATGGCTATCATGACAAGGTTTGCTCTTGGCAAAACAACCATGGACCATCCACCTCGGCTCCAGAGGTGGACGACTCCTCAAAGCAAAACACAAGGAACCCAAAACAATCCAAACCAACCCCAACTTCAAACTCCAACTCAAAAGGGAAAGCCGTTGCCGAAACTCCAAAGTCCTTGGACAAGGAAACTGGGATGCTTCAAAGTGAGGAATGTCTGCGGAGGGAAAAGAACGGGCTGTGTATGTATTGTGGAGGTAAAAATGATGTCGACAGCTGTGCGAAGCGGTTAGCACGTGAAGCGTCTAAGCAGTCAAAAAATTAGCTTGTAGTTTTTCTGATACTCGCAAGGAAAACTACACATTATCTAAATCACCACGAGTAAATCTTTGCACTTGCGAGTCACTACGCACTCCAATTTTGAGATTTATCCTATTTCATTCTGACAACACTCCTTATCAAGTATTACTTGATTCCTGCGCTAATGTTTTCTTCATCAGTGAATCTTTTGCCACTTCCAAAAATCTTACGCATTCCGAGATAGATAAATTTCCCATCTATCTAGTAAGTAGTGCGACTGAACCGTCTTATTGGGTTTCCCAAAAGGCAAAATGGACCTTTGCATTTTCCAATTTCCCCAGCTTTGAATGGGATTTATTTGTCTTGGCTATACGGGAATGGATGATACCATTCTAGGCCATGATTTCCTAGTTTACTGGAATCCGGATGTGAATTGGCAAGAAGGAGTAATTAACCTTCAAACCTTGCACCCCCAGAACGCTAACCTTTCCGTCAATCAGGAATTAAACAGCCTACCTGACACTGTCATTGAGTTGCATGACACTTTTCCGCCAGGAGATTTGCAATATCCTGACCTTCGTTCTCAAATTCCCTCTTCAGATTTAGGAGTTATTGCTTACCTATCCAGCTTAACTCTTTCCTTTTCCTTCAAAGAGAAACAGAAACCAACCAAAAGGTGTATTTTGAGCTCCCTAATCCTCTCGCACCATGCAAGCACCTCAAACCCGGTGCTCGAAGATGACAAGATTGTAGATTTAGAAATCATTCAAGAGTCTTTACCTTTGGTTTATCATGACTTTGCTGACGTCTTTTCAGCTGCAAAAGCAGATAAAATGCCTCCATCCCGTCCTTATGATCACAAGGTCAAACTTACTGGCCCACCTCCGGCACCAGGACCAGTTTACTCTCTCTCAACGCAAGAATCAATTGCGCTTCAAGACTACATTGCGGAAAATGTAGCAAAAGGATTTCTTCAACCAAGCAATTCAAACAACCGTTCCTCTGTCCTATTTGTACCAAAAAAGGATGGCGGACTTTGCCTTTTTGTTGACTACAGGAAACTGAACCAGGTAACCTGGAAGAATGCCTATCCAGTACCGCCTATGTCACATCTTCTTACCCTCTTCCATGGAGCTATTTATTTCTCAAAGTTAGACCTTTGAGGTGCCTATAACCTAATTTTTGTTAAGGAAGGTCATGAGTATTTGACTGCAATGAGAACCCGGTTTGGCAGTTATGAGTATACCTTCATGCCTTTTGGCCTCTGCAATGCTCCTTCCACTTTTCAACATTTTCTCAACAACATTTTCTCCGATCTTGTAGGTAAATACCTCGTGGTATATCCCAACAATATACTTGTCTACTCAAGAATCCTTGAAGATCACACTGCACATGTGCGAGAGGTGCTACAGCAACTTTTCAAGAATGACCTGTTTGCAAAAGCCTCTAAGTGTGAGTTCCATTCTTCTTCTCTTCATTTTCTAGGTGTCATAGTCTTGCAGAAAGGACTATCGATGGACCCAGCCAAGAGAAAATGCATATTGGACTGGCCCCCACCTTCTTTGGTTAAATCTCCTCAAGTTTTCCTTGGTTTCAGTAATTTCTATAGAAGGTTTATTGCGCGTTACGCCAAAAAAACCATGAATCTTACTAACCTTCTTCAAAAAGACACTCCTTTTATTTTCACCAAACAAGCTGCTTCACGTTTCAAATCTCTGAAGAAAGCGTTCACCACTGCTCCAATACTCGCTCACTTCAACGAGCTAGCTCGCACTATTGTCAAAACAGATGCAAGCAACTATGCGATTGCAGGAGTCATCTCGCAGTTTTCTTCTTCCACTTCTATCTTTCACCCCGTAGCTTTTGAGTCTCGCAAGTTGCTTGCTGCCAAGCTTAACTATGAGATTCATGACAAGGAACTTCTTGCAATTGTTTATTGCTTGAAGAAATGGCATTCATACCTTTTGAGTCTTAGGGAATCCTTTGAGGTTTTAACTGATCATAATTCTTTGAAGTATTTCATGAGTTCAAAAGTCCTCACACGTATACAGGCAAGTTGGGCCAAATACCTCTCCAAGTTCCACTTTACAATCACGTACTGTCCTGGGAAACAAGCGGTAGTTCCTGATTCTTTATCACATCAGGATGACGTTTACCCAGGGGGGGGGGCACCTTTGCCGAAAACAACCCTGAAAATGTTAGGACACTCTTCTCAACCCAATCTGCCCAACTCAGTTTGATCATTGCTTGCTTACAAGATTTGGCTTCCGAACTCCGACAAGCTCAACGCGACAACTTCAAGTGCATCGAACTTTGCAAAAGTGCAAACTTATTAGATAGTAGTTACAGTATAGATGATAATGAATTTTTAGTTTATGATAATCAGTAGTACCAGATAATTCTTGCATTAAGTTAGATATCTTCGAGTCACGGCATGATTCTCCGCTTGCTGGTCGTTATGGGCAGGATAAAACCTACCAATTGATTGCACAAGACTTCTACTGGCCTGGTATGACCAAAGAAGTAAAAGACTATGTTAGCGCGTGCTAGGATTGCAATTGTAACAAGTCCTCAAAACCCCGGAAGTATGGGCTTCTCCAGCCACTTCCCATTCCGCCTCGTCCTTGGCACTCGCTGTCTATGGATTTCATCTCTCAATTACCTTTTTCTAGTGGATATGATGCTATTCTAGTAATAGTAGATTGCTTCTCAAAGTTGGCTTTATTTTTACGCAGTAATGTCACAGCCTGTTCAGAAGACTTGGCTAACTTGTTCATAGAATATGTATTTTTAAACATGGCCTCCCTGATAATATAGTTAGTGATTGTGGATCTCTGTTTGTCTCAAGATTCTTGACCTTGCTATGCCAACATTTGAAGAGCACTTGCAATTTATCAATGGCTTACCAGCCGGAAACGGATGGGCAAACCAAGCGAGTTAATCAGATCCTCAAACAATATCTTTGAATGTATGTTGCCTATCAACAAGACAACTGGTAGCAATGGCTCCCACTAGCCAAATTCGCCTACCACAACTCCACTCATTCCTCCACCAAACAGTCGCCCTTCCAAACTCTTTATGGTAGAAACCCAACTTTCTCTTCCCTTCACGTAGCACCTTCTCAACCTGCTACCAATTACCTTGAACAAATTCAATCCCTTCAATTGCAACTTCGAACCAACCTTGAAGAAGCAAACCAGCGCTATAAGGAGCAAGCAGACTGATCTCGCCCTTTGGCTCCAACCTTCGCAGTAGGAGACCAAGTATGGCTCGATGCTTGCAACATTCGCAGCACTTTCCCAACTCGCAAATTCTCCGAAAGAAAGCTTTGCCCCTTTAAAGTAGAATCATTCATCTCCCCTAACGCCTTTAAACTTACTTTACCTGCAAAATGGCAAGGTATCCACCCGGTCTTTCATGTGTCTCTCCTAGAGCCAGCTTGAGTCCTATACCCAGGCAAGAATCATCCCCCTCCAGAACTGGTCACTGTCCTCAATCATCAAGAGTGGGAAGTAAGCCGTATTCTTGATTCCAGGTTACGCAAAGGAAAACTTCAATACCTTGTTGAATGGTCTGGCTTCCAGTCCGACAAAGATTGCACCTTGTGGGAACCGGCCCATCACCTTTGAAATTCACCCAATCTGATTAGAGAATTCCATGCGAGCTACCCTTGCAAACCTTGGCAATCATGATTCTTTCCCATCTAATCCCATCCAATTCCATTCCCTTCCACTCCACATTTCCTCCCATCCAATTCCATTCCATTCCACTCCACATTTCATCCCATCCAATCCCATTTCATTCCATTCCACATTTATCTTCCTCAATCACATTCCATTTCATATTCCCTCCCATTAAAACCCATCTTATTTCACCATCATTTCATCAGTTAATTCCTCCATCTCACTGTGTTATTCTTTTCTCATTTTCCTTTCATTTCCACTTATTAAAAAAAAAAAATTATAAAAAATAATATTTCCATTTTTAATAATAATAAAAATATATATATATATATATATATATATATATTAAAATTACAAATTTTCTTTTATTTCTTTTTCCGCATCCTCGCAATTCACTGTCAATTCCGGAACCATGGACCAAAAGTATCAAGGTCTTCATTGTTGATCAATTCAGACATTCTTCGAAGTACCAGCACCTCTGTTACGATGTGCCTCTTGAAAATCTCCTTGCATCTCGCAACCCAAGCTTGCTTTGTCCGAGCATTCCATCCACCTTCCTCCAAGAGCTCTTCATAATCTCTCTTCCTTTGGCCACCCAAGGTGCCTTCTCCAATATATTCCATCAGGCGCCTCGCATCCATTTCAACCGGCAATACAATTCGCACTGGATCCGCTTTGCCTTGGCCCTCCATCCCTTCCGTCCCAGTCAATTCCTCCCTTCCATCTCCTTCATTTCCTTCTTCTAATTCACCCCCTTCCTCTTTGTTCTCTCCACTTCAGTTTCCTCCATTTTCCTCTTCTCTTTCTGCTGTGTTTTCTTCTCCCTCCCTTGCTTCCTCGGTGATAACTCCTACCGGTTCTGCACTGGATACCTTGCCTTGCACCTTGTAATTCATCTGGGTCCCAAGTTTTCAGTCAGTGGTCCCCAGTAAAGTGGTGGTGGTGGTGGTGTGTTGGTAGTATATCTTTGAAAACAAGGCAACACTAGCAAACAAGCAAACAATTAGTTACTATTTCAAGTTCATTAGTTAGTCCTGATTAGTACTCACCAGGAACTCGCATCCCCAAGTATTTGATCTGCGGCAATGGTGGTATCTTGTAATTAACCCTTGGTGCAGACCTTCGAATTTGCATCTCCCTTGATGATTTCAAAGGAACCTTGACAGTCGACTCACCATTTATAGGGAAGTTACACGCCACCTTGCAAAGGCAACATTGTTTGCATTTACCTTGGAGACCTCGGATGGCAGTACTGGGATTACATCGCTCATTGAGGCAAATACAGTTTTTGGAACGGCCGGACGACAATGATGAAATCCTTACAAAATTTTTAAAAATCTATTGGGTAATGAATTAAGTAATTTATAAGGGTATACAGTGATAATTAAAACGACTTGAAATCAATGAGAAAACTTACCTAAACGCTTGCAGGAGCTTGCCTCTTTATACCCGGGCAACTGTCACGCTTTGCACTTAAGGATTATTTTCTTCACCACTTCAACATGTCCTCTCCTTAGTCTAAAAGCGTGACACAAATAAAAGCACAACATCAATGGTGCAATCTGCTATTTCCTCTGGCTTGCGCTGACCTTCCAATCTCGGCAACCAACTCAGTATATACTTGCAAACTTTGCAGTTACCCCTATACCGGTTGGCCATCCATTATGAGATCCAATCTCCTTCCCTGGCCAATCAACAGCCTTGGACTTCCATCTTTGGTCATGCATTGTTCGTTAGTTTGCATCCACGTCTAACCAAGCCATCACAACTGTATAGTTCGCAATTGGACTAGTCCCTACCCTGCATACACTATTACCTCTCATTTGCATTACCTTCAACGTCACTTGCTCCTATCCCAATTTGTCATGCAATTGTATGCTCAGATTCTATTGTCTTGCACTTACGGTAAGACCTCGGATCTATACCACTGCTTCATTTCCTATTCCGTTCCTGTCATTCATTGCCTCACCGCTTCACCTATAGTTAGCTCATCACCAGGTTTTATCTAGTCACTTTGGATTACCTTATAAGGGCTATCCCCTTGCCTGATGATTGTCTCCGCAGTTAGTTAATTTCATACGGTCTCGCATTTTGCTGCAACCTAGTTATCACATTGGACTCTGGTTGAGTTTCCTTCTTCTGAACACCTTCCATTCATCTTGCCATTTGTTGAGTGGCATAACCAAGTTCCCGCTTTGCAACTGGGTCTTGCTATTTGCACTTGCCCTGGCACTTGGTATTCCTTTGCGCTCATGATCATCTAAGAATTGCCCTATAGTACGTGGGGTGGTTGTGTGACAGATTCCAACAGACCAAGTTCTTCTAGGCCGTGTATTATATGCCTGGGTGGGCTGAGTAGAACACTATCTGGAGTTCTTTCAAACTTCATACCAAGGATTGTGTCTGGTGTGTGAGCCTGAGAATCTTTGAATCTTGCCGTGAACTTGTTGTCAAAATTGTTACCATCCCCAACAAGAATTATGCTGTCAACGTGAAAGAAGAGGAACAACTTGCTGTCTTCTGATTTGTACAGACATGGGTCACTGTCTGACTCTCTGAAGCCCACAGACTTGATCCATTCAGTGAAGGTGCCATACCAGTTTTTTGGAGTCTGCTTGAGTCCATACAGACTTTTCTTGAGTCTCAGGTACTTGCACGTTTGAGGACATCCCTGGGGCGTTCTTATGATGACTTCTTCATCTATGGGAGCGTGAAGGAAGGCAGCCTTGACATTGTAATGTCTGATATTGAGTTGATTCTTCAAAGCAAATAGTAGAATTGTTCTTAAAGATGCTATTTTGCCAGTGGGCGCAAAGGTTTCTTCAAAGTCTAAACCCTGAACTTGATTGAACCCTTTGACGCAGATCCAAGCCTTGTGAATGATGGATTTGTCATGCACGTTGTCCTTGATTTTGAATATCCAGGTAGTATTGAGTGGGTTCAATGGTTCCTCTCCCTCATAGTCTTCCCATACCTTGAATAGTTCACACTGGTACATTTCTTTTTTTATTGCACCACCCCATTTCGGACTGTCCGCACATTGTCTATCTTGGTCGAACCTCTTTGGCTTGAAGTAGTGGTGAAATCCATGTTGTTGAGTTGGTTTGATGGACGATTGATTGCAGAGATTCCTTTGGATTGGTGTTTCAACAGATTCTGATGGTCAGGTTCCTTCACACGATTCAGTTGCTTGACTGGGTGATTCATCAGGTTCTTCCTCAGATGTGGTCTCTGAGTTGGAGACACTAAACACTCCCTCATCAGAAAATATTATTTCAGCCTGTGGATCGCAATAGTTCATTCGACCTGGAATGGTCTCCACTTCCTTTATCAATGGGCTTTCATCCGTTACTTCCTCAGTGGCCAAGTCAAGATCCATGGTTGATTTTATTCCTAATTCATCCACTGAGTGTTTGAGGAACCCAACATGCTTGGATTGGAGAATTATCCCGTTAGGCATGAGGATTTGATACAAGAGGAATTTGGGATTGTAGCCAACAAGTTTTCCTTCTCTTCCCTTTGGTTCAAATTTTGCTCCTTTCACCCTCTTTTGATTCAGGATGACAGCAGAGATTCCAATAGGTTGAAGAAAGCTAGAGGGTATTTTGCCTCCTTTGATGAGTTCCCAGGGCGATTGATCCAAGTCATCCTTTGGTATTTGGTTGAGACTGATGCAGCAAGCTTTAAGTTCTTCTGACCAGTACTTTTGAGGTAAGTGGCCAGAGCTAAGAGAGGACCTCACACTTTCAATGATCGTCCAATTGGCCCTTTCAGCCCTGCTGTTATGTTTGGGAAGATGCTGTTCAGTTACTAACTGATTTATGTATTTCTCTTTGAAATACTTTACTAACCTGGTATTGACAAATTGAGATCCCCCGTCCGAGCAAACTGAGGTGGGGTAATACCCACAGACATTTTTCTGTTTTTCTATAACTTTGATCAGTATCGGGGCAACATCCTCCTTTCCATGCAGAGGGATCCCTGAGATGTAACGTGAGTTGTTGTCTACGACAGTTAGAATGTACCTTTCATGTCTGTGCAATTTCAGTGTGATTGGACCAATAACGTCAAGATTTATCCTCTCAAAGGGCTTAGAAGCCAATGTGGAGGTTGATTTGAACAGACTCTTAGTGATCTTACGAACTAGAAAATCCTTGCATTGAAATTCTTTCTTCTCTGCAGGGCTATACTGGATTCCCTTGATCTTGGCTAGTTGGCCAAGCAAGGCATGACTGTTAGACAGATGTAAATCCTTCAGGGTCCTAGGGCCTTCATGGTTAACCCAGTAACACTCGTCATTTCCAATTTTTTGCGGGCAATCAAGAACAAATAGGTTGTTGGAGACAGCTCCTTGACAAACCTTTTGACCATTCTTGCTTAACTCAAAATAACCCTCTTTGGCCTTTAAGACGCATCCTTGGTTGAGAATTTTTCCTGGACTTATCAGATTTACTACAATATTGGGAACAAAAAGACAATTGGGCAGCTTGATTGTTTTATTTTTCCATTCCAGTCTCACCTTCTCTAGTCCCAGAATGGGTAGGTTCGCTCCAGCCTTCCCCGTAGTTATGTGTTCTCCAAAGTAGTCATTGAGAGTGCTGAAGAAGCTTTTATCATTGAAGATGTGAGAGGTTGCACCACTGTCAATCAAAATGTTTTTATCCATGCCGATTTTGGAGTCTATCCATCTTGTAACAAATGCATGAAAGTGTGCAGAATCTTGGTTCTTCTTTTTCTTGTCTTTCCATTTGCTCTGACTTTCCCTCCACCACTTGGGAGCCTTTTCTGGATGGAGATGGAAGCATTCAGATTCTGAGTGGTGTCTGTCTTGCCTTGGGTTATGATAACCCTTGATACATTGGCTGGATAGGGCGTTGTAAGACTCCAAACGGTGCTAAGCCATGGCAGTTCTGTGGAGGGGAAAGGTGCTGTTTAGGCTGCCCTCCTAGGAGTTACAATAATATTTAAATGTAACCGGAATCAAGGTCCAGAACCTTATGGATGGGAAATCAAAGTAAGGGAAGAGGATAAGAGTTTTCAGTAGCGATGGAAACAACACTATCTGAGGCAAGATGGTGCAGGTAAAGACTTGAACAAATAAGTCAAGGTTTGTTCAGAGTTCAATAGAACAAGGCAGTTGTAAGTAACAACGCCCACAAGCTAATAACTCTGGTCGTCAGCAGCTGATTAGGAAAGATCAACTCAATCCCAACCAACCTCCAGTTTCTCAATGAACCTGCCCAACTCTCCGCAATCAAGCGCTTGAAGGGTACCAGATAACTGTGGGAGGCTGAACAAAACAAAAGAAATTTGTTTATGAAGCTCTAGAAGCAAATCAATAACGAATTTGAGCAAGAATATCCCAACACTTCTCAGGGGACTCAAGAAGAGCATGGCAAAATTCAACCTTAAAGAAGAAGGGAGGTATAACACTCCAGGTTTTAAGCTTAATAAAACCCCTTCAATCAAACGTGATTGGCTCCAGAAAGATGATCAAGGAGAGATCAAGACCAGTATGGTCGGAAAAAGGGATCAGAGTGGTATAACACACCCAAGAATTCAGACAGGAATTCTTCTTCAACCAGCAAGGCTATTGGTTGTTGATAAGGATCAAGGTCACAAGGGACAGAGTTTGAGTATGGAGGCTCAAAGGATCAAGGGGCAATCATGGATATACCCGGATAAATTGCTCAGATAAGTGGGGAAGGATGCCCACGGATAAGTTGATTATGATGATGGGGGAAACAGATGAGATGAGATGATGATTGTCTCATCCATGCTGGGCCAAAAGGAAGGGGAGAGCCCCTCCTTTTATAGACACGAGGCCCTGTATACTATGTACAAGAGATACTACAAATAGGTGCGGAAAAATGAAAACATAAAAAAAAAAAAAAAAAAAAAAAAAAAAAAAAACGACATGAGGCAAAAAAAGAAATGTCGCCGCGTCGAGAATAACCGCGGGCAACCAGATGGACACCCGCAACAGCGGTGGCGGGTGTCGACAACGGCTTTTGTCGCCCGATCAGCAGCGACAGCGGGGTGAAGGTTCCAAAGGCCGCAAGCGGTCGCTTGCGGTCATTGGTTGGATCAGATGATGGGCGAGGGGGTCGTGAGGGATCGAGTGATGGAGAGTTTGAGGTTGAGTAAGACTTGCGAGAACCTCTGTCGGACGCTCTTGAGTCGTTTGGGAGCGTGAGGACAGATGAGATTGTTTTGATGGTCGAGGTAACCATCTTGACAAGTATCAGATTGAGGGTTGTTGTGGTTGTTACTAGTGTGGGTCAGGATGTCTAAATTGGGATCAATGGAGGCTTGTTTTGATGGATGGGATGGAATGAGTGATTGATGGTTGAAGACCGTTGCGACAGGCAACGGCTTCGGTTGGATGAGAGGATCGGGAAGGATCGACGGGATCGTCAAAGGTGGTTCGACGATTGCTCGCATCGCCAAAAGTCAGGGCCGCGAGCGCGACAAGTAGGAGTTGAACATAGGAGGGGGGATCAAAGCGGAGAGACAGGCAAGAGGCCTTTCCTAGACCGCTAGGACAGGGAGGAGTTGAGAGATGGGGGGAAATGAAGGTACCCATAGGGGTACAACCAAATTTTTTTTTTTTTATTTTTATTTTATTTTTTTTCTTTTTTTTTGCCGTGGTGTCCCGGATTGGTCACCACATTTCTCCCCAACTTACAGACTTTCCCTAGTCTGCATCTAAAGTTTGACGGGATTTTTTTAAAAAAAAAGCAGGGAACAAAGAAATTGAAGCAAGGATTGGCCATTTCTTGATCTTGAGAGCAATTGAGGAGTTGAGGAAAATATCTTTATTCTTCCAAATGAGCCCTAGAAGCGGCAGGAACAGAACAAGGAGGGCGTCCCAGGTGCTCACATATGTGGCATACAGTAGAGTTTTACAACAAAAATGCAGCAAATGACCCTGGTGGTGCACAATTGGGAGGACTTACTTCTGAGATAAGTTGCCCCCACGACAATGAAACTTCTTGACTTGATCAGCAGAGAACCTTCTGGCCAACCAAGTACCATCCAGCTCCTCCAAAACATAAGATCCACCTCTAACTTGATGAACCACTCGATAAGGGCCATTCCAACGATTAGAGAAAAGCTTGCCCCACTGGGTCTCCAAAGATCAATTATAAGCTTAAACTAGGTCACCAGGGTTCAAAGGCTCCCTGATTCGATTAGAGTGCTTGTCCTCCCAATACTGGACAGATTTTGCTCTTGACTCCATCATCTTTTGATAAGCTTCATCACAAACTTCTTCAGTTCGCTCCAGTTGCTTGGATCTAGCAACTAAAAGATCAGTGGTTGAGGACACCTCTTCCCAAGAGATACCCAAGAAAGATTCCATTTCCAGATCCAAAGGAAGGACTGCTTTTTGACCAAAGATGATTTCATAAGGTGAGTAGCCAGTAGTCCTTTTGGTTGAGATTCAATCAGAGAAGAGAACAAGAGGAAGGAATTTGCAACAATTCTTGCCACTTTCACCAGCCAGTTTAAAAAGTGCAGCCTTCAAAGGGGCATGGCCTCGTTCCACCATGCCTTGGCCTTCAGGATAATAAGGAGTAGTAACTCTATGTTGTCCAGGAAGGGATTGGATCATTTCAGCAAGCTTGCCCCCAAATTCAGAGCCACCATCAGTAGAGTAAGATTGAGCCAGGGCATAACGCATTGTCCAGGTCTCGTAGGGGAAAGCTGCCACTGATTCAGAGCTAAGGTTCTTAAGAAATTTTGCTTCAACCCATCCGGAAAAATCATCTCTAGCCACAATGAGGTACTTAGCACCACCTGCCTTAATATGAACCACATCCATAGCAATCCTTCCAAAGACAGTGGACTCCCCAGTAGGATAACGAATTTCAGCTGGGCGCCTAAGATCACGTTTTTGACAAACTTCACAACTTTTGCACCATTGGGAGATGGATTTCTTCAAAGATGGCCACCAGAATTGTTTGGATAATCATTGATGAGTTTTGGGTTCCCCACGATGACCAAGGTCTTCATGGAGACTTTCAAGGATAGAATCTTGTTTAGAGGGAATAGTAACAACAATAAGAGCACAAGGATTGCCTCCCTCCATAAGTCTAGAGCCTTGAACAAAAAAATTAGAAGACTTTTGTTTAAGAGATCAAAATTCCTTAGCAGAGAGATCAGGAGGTTTTTGAAGAGTTGAAAAGTACTACTCTAATTTAAGCCAGAAGCCTTGTTGAAAGCCAGAATAATTTTGAGAATAAAAAGAGAAAATAGGTTGGATTAAAGGTTCCTCTTCATTGAAATCAGTTCCAACATCAGATTTGTTGTCCCCAATAGGTCGTCAAGATAAACCGTCAGGCATGGTGAAAGATTTTCCCGGCCTGTGAACAATATCAAAAGAGAAAATCTGGATAAAGGCCACCCAACGAGTCATAGGAGCATTGGGAAGACTGGGAGCGTTGATCATTTCAATGATGGATTGAGCATAAACTTGCAATTCAAAATGTTGGCCCCAGAGAACGGTTTGAAGTTTCCTCATCATTCGAGCCACACCACAGAGTTCCAGTTTGGGCTGGGGGTATCTAGATTCTACATCCAAAAACAACAAATATTCATAAAGAGCAGGACAGTCCCAACCATTTTCATCTTCCTGAGTAAGGATGGCCCCAACAGATTGATAACTAGAATCAACAGCCAGCTTGATCTTGCCAGCTCCAGTTCCATAAGAGATCTTTTTCAAAACTATGTCTTTACCAACTATCCTTTTGAGTAGCTGGAAAGCACATTCACTCTTGGGCCCAAATCCATTCAGCATCTTTTCTGGTTGGACGACGCAAGGGTGCACAGATTTCGGATAAAGATGGGATAAAGATTCTAACATAAGTGACAACACCTAGAAAGCCCCTAACTTCAGTTGGATTGATTGGGGTAGGCCAAGAGATGATCTTGTTGACTTTGGCTGGTGCCATCCTTCTTCCTTCCTTGCAGACCACATGACCAACAATTTCCAGAGCAGGGAAACAAGCCTCCAGTTTGGATCCAGAGACAGTAAGGCCAGATTCCTCGATTCAAAACAGAATCCCCTCCAAGGTAGTAGCATATTCCCAGATAAAACGACAAATTCCTGAATGCCAAGGTAAGAGCTCATTATCATAGTCAGATACTGGACCTTTAATTCCTCCATTGTCAATAAAGATACCAGCATGATCAGGGATTTCATCCTGAAGGATCCACATCATCTGAGCCTGATAGACTGCAACTGAGTTGGTGACTCCTTGAGGCAATCGAGTAAGTTGAAATCAACCAAGAGGAGTATTGAAAGTAGTGAGAGGACGAGAAATAGGATGTAAGGATTATTCGTCATAGCCACCCATAATATCCCCTAGACCATAGCAAGCTCTCCCTGCAAAGGATTCAACAAATTCTTCAGTAGCAGGAGGGATACCAGAGTCTTTAATAGTAACTTTATTAAGAGGTTGAAGATCATGAACTATTCTAAATTTACCATTACTCTTGAGGACACAGAAGACGGGGCTGGAGTAACTAGAAGTTGACTGTTCATACAGGCCAGTTCAAACTTGTTCCCGGACCAACTTGATGAATTCGTCAACTTTAGCAGCAGGGATAGGGATCTTTTTCTTTTGCCAAGGATCATGTTCAACTACAGGGATGATATAAGGGAGGCCATAGGATTCCCGCATAAGACCTCTCTCTTCTTCACAGAAAGCAATAGATTTTTCCCTTAGAGATAAGACATTTTTGATTAAATTTAACTCATCAGGAAGAAGCCATCCATCTGGACCAAATTTGACCACCTTCATACGTTCTTCAGTGACCCGTCCATTAGGCACAAAGGGACCAGTAAGAGATTGAGGAAGACCACAGTAAGGATCGCGAGATAGAGGAGGACGCATAAGGGGAGGATTGAGGTTGAGAGGCATAGGCTGGTTGACTGGTTGGATCTTCTTAGCAACTGGTTTATACTTAGTCGCAAAAGAGAGAAGTTCTTGTTTCCTCCAAGAGTTGACCAAGGAGACTTGATTACAAAAGCTGAGTCCAAGTTCCAACATCTTCCAAGTCCGATGTTCTGCAATATCCTTGAAGGTTGCCTTTTCCATAAAAGGAGAACCAGGAGATAATACGTTGCTCACATGTGTGGCACAAGGTAGGGTTTCGAAAATGAC
Organism: Puccinia polysora; assembly: GCA_025617555.3. NCBI lineage: Eukaryota > Fungi > Basidiomycota > Pucciniomycetes > Pucciniales > Pucciniaceae > Puccinia > Puccinia polysora. Next base: position 65,516,975 of record CM062613.1, read on the forward strand.
GGTAAAAGATTGCCCTGGCAGTGCACAATTGGGAGGACTTACTTGTACCCCAAATTGCCTCCACTGAAGCCCATATTCCTTCATACCAAAATCACCAAAAACGGAATTGCAATTAGGATCTAGTTTAGACTCATTGCGGAGATTCAAACCGGAACTGAGGGAAGATTGATCAGACTCAAAAGTAGAAGGAAAAGAAGACACAACAGATCCAGAGAGAGAAAGAGATGGAGAAGAAATATTTTTGGATTTTTCTATTTTGATATGTTTTTGTTTTTTAATATTCTTGAGCTCAGAAGAGAATGATGAAAGGAATGAAAAATAAGCCTGAGGGATAGGAGTTGACCCTTGAGTTGCAGTCTGAGGCTGAAAAGAACTACAACTATTAGTAGGATCAACTATTCCCCTAAAAAATGAGAGGAACTAGAGTTATCCTTCTGCTTCCCCTTAAAAGATGATTTGGGAGAATGACCAGGAAAATCTCTTTCCCAACGACCAGAATCCAAAGGGAAAGAGGGACTTCAATTTTCCTGCCATCAGCATCAGGGAGAAGAATTCTCCCCCCAACTTGATCAGAAAACATCAGAGTTGCACCAAAGTCCATAAAGAAGGGTTGTCCCAAGATCATAGGACTCTCCAAAGGAGTGATCCAAAAGTGGCAGGTTCCAACAATATTTTGACCAATCCTGACCGGTACATCTTCAGCAATACCAACCAGTTCACAAGCTTGATTTCCTATCCCATACACTGCAGAGTTGAAGCTGACCCTAGAAATAAGTTTGAGCTTGCAGGCCATAGCATCCAAGATGAAGTTAAGCTGAGATCCAGAATCCACAAGAGGAGAAACAGTTTTAGCTGAGTCACCAAGATAACAAGGAAGGAAGCCAAGGGGACAGGAATAAAGGTTGGAGTCTAAAGAAGGACTGGTTCCACCAGAGTCCTCCATTAAAGTTCCAGAGGAGACTTTGAGTTCTTCAGGGCCAATTTCCACACGTCGACGAGAGACCCATTTCTTCATTCCTTCAGAAACAGATGGAGAGATTGATAGGAGTTCCACCACAGATAGATCAGGAATTTTGAGATCAGAAATTTTCTTTAATACTCCCTCCACAGCATTGGGGTGATCCTTGGAGATGCCCCTTTCAAATCAAACTTTGGGCTGGGTGGAGGGAGGAAGTTCAGGTGACGCAGAATCTAAGATAGGATTAGAAGGTTGAGGTGAGGGAGAAGGATCAGGGTGATCTGGGAACCTTTCCATGAGTGGTTCCTTTTCCACCTCCATGTCTTCTACATCAGAGGAAGGAGGCTCAAGTGATGATCAACGTTTAACGGGTTTTCGAAGGATTGAAGTTGGCAAGGAAGGAGCCTTATGAGGTTTAGGTTCCTCATGTCGTTTCCTGGCTGTATCAGATTGATAAGTAGTCCCAGCAAGACTAGAGGAAGAAATAGCTGGAGGATACCAAGGTTGGAGGGTACCACAGGATGATCGAAATTCAAAGGAAGCAAGAGATGCTTTCACAGGAGGTGATGGCTTGTAAGAGGCCACCACATGTCGGATAGGGCAAGACGAGTCAAAAGGGATTAGAGCACCATTAGGGAGGAAGTAATTGTTCCCCCTCTGATCTACCAACTTTTCCTTTAGGTCCTTCTGAAGTTCTTTGCATCGTCTGGTTCCATGGGCTTCCCTATGACAGTAGTAACAGACCAGAGTTGATTTGGGGACAGAAGAAGGAGTTTTAGGAGTAGCTAGCAAAGAAATCTTTTGATCTATTTTGTTCTCAAAGGCTCTAAGTAACTTGGTGATTTCATCTATAGTAGTAGGTTCTCCATTGGAATTAGGATCTGCTTTAGGCCTACGATCTGCCTCCATTTTAATCATAATATTGTTTGACTCTTTAAAAGAAGGAGCATGGACCTGTTCAGTAGTTCTAGGCTTTTCAAAGGTAAGAGCAGTTTGACCTTTCATGACTTTATCCACAGTACTCCTAAGGGTGAGAAAAACAGGGAGCTTGAATTGATTATCCCTGGTGGTAATCATGGATCCAGATTTGACCAGTTCTTCTTTAATCCTTTCCTGCACAGCCAACGAAAAAGATTGGAAGAACTTTGCTCGAATTCCGTCCACTGTGTCAATGTGATTGTTTCGGATAAGATAGTTTTGAATGGGATCCCAAGACTTCCTAAAAATCTGATAGTCAGAGGCTGAAGAAATACCACCATTGGAGATCCACTGAGAAACCAGAGCATCCAAATCCTGCAGAGTAAACCTAGCCACATCTATTTTACCCCAGTATGCCAGCATAGCCTTCCTGAGAAGTGTCCAGTTATGGGATTCAAATCCCTTGAAAGACTCAATTAACTCCATAACTTCATCAGAGGAGATAAAGAATCGCAACTGATAAGCCATATCAAATTCACTAGCTCCATCCACTTCAGCAGCCATTTTGTAGGAGTCCAAGAATCGCTCGACATTTGTACCGTTGAAGCCTAAGTTCTTGTTCTGAGGTTTGATCTTTACAATCTTAGGTCGGACAGAGGTGGTTGGAGTAGCTAAAGATGCCATATCGAATAACAGAGTTCCTAGGGGACCCAAAGAGAAGATTTCCAAAGTGGCTCACGAGTGTGGCAAGAGTAGGGTTTCGCCAAAAAACAAAAAGTATCTTGCTCAAGCGGTGCACAAATTGGGAGGACTTACTTCTAGGATAAGTTGCCTCCACGGATCAGATTTGAGAAGAGAAAAAAATAGGAAAAAAGAAAATTGGATTTCGAGGTTGATTTAAAATGTCTTGGGACTGTGAATCCCAAGGTTGCTGGTTCGATCCCGGCCCGGAGGACCAAATGTAAGACTCCAAACGGTGCTAAGCCTTGGCAGTTCTGTGGAGGGGAAAGGTGCTGTTTAGGCTGCCCTCCTAGGAGTTACAATAATATTTAAATGTAACCGGAATCAAGGTCCAGAACCTTATGGATGGGAAATCAAAGTAAGGGAAGAGTATAAGAGTTGTTGGTAGCAATGGTAACAACACTATCTGAGGCAAGATGGTGCAGGTAAAGACTTGAACAAATAATTCAAGGTTTGTTCAGAGTTCAATATAACAAGGCAGTTGTAAGTAACAACGCCCACAAGCTAATAACTCTGGTCGTCAGCAGCTGATTAGGAAGGATCAACTCAATCCCAACCAATCTCCAGGTTCTCAATGAACCTGCCCAACTCTCCGCAATCACGCGCTTGAAGGGTACCAGATAACTGTGGGAGGCTGAACAAAACAAAAGCAATTTGTTTATGAAGCCCTAGAAGCAAATCAATAACGAATTCAAGCAAGAATATCCCAACACTTCTCAAGGGACTCAAGAATAGCGTGGCAAAATTCAACCTTAAGGAAGAAGGGAGGTATAACACTCCAGGTTTTAAGCTTAATAAAACCCCTTCAATCAAACTTGATTGGCTCCAGAAAGATGATCAAGGAGAGATCAAGACCAGTATGGTCGGAAAAAGGGATCAGAGTGGTATAACACACCCAAGAATTCAGACAGGAATTCTTCTTCAACCAGCAAGGCTATTGGTTGGTGATAAGGATCAAGGTCACAAGGGACAGAGTTTGAGTATGGAGGCTCAAAGGATCAAGGGGCAATCATGGATATACCTGGATAAATTGCTCAGATAAGTGGGGAAGGATGCCCACGGATAAGTTATTTATGATGATGGGGGAAACAGATGAGATGAGATGATGATCTTCTCATCCATGCTGGGCCAAAAGGCAGGGGAGAGCCCCTCCTTTTATAGACATGAGGCCCTGTATACTATGTACAAGAGATACTACAAATAGGTGCGGAAAAATGAAAACATAAAAAAAAAAAAAAAAAAAAAAAAAATGACATGAGGGAAAAAAAGAAATGTTGCCCGCGTCAAGAATGACCGCGGGCAACCAGATGGACACCCGCAACAGCGGTCGCGGGTGTCGACAACGGCTGTCGTTGCCCGATTGGCGGCGACAGCGGAGTGAAGGTTCCAATGGCCGCTCGTGGTCGCTCGTGGTCGTTGGTCGGATCAGATGATGGGCGAGGGGGTTGTGAGGGATCAAGTGATGGAGAGTTTGAGGTCGAGTAAGACTTGCGAGAACCTCTGTCGGACGCTCTTGAGTCGTTTGGGAGCGTGAGGAAAGATGAGATTGTTTTGATGGTCGAGGTAACCATCTTGACAAGTATCAGATTGAGGGTTGTTGTGGGTGTTACTAGTCTGGGTCGGGATGTCTAAATTTGGATCGATGGAGGCTTGTTTTGATGGATGGGATGGAATGAGTGATTGATGGTTGACAACTGTCGTGACAGGAAACGGCGTTGGTTGTATGAGAGGATCGGGAAGGATCGCTGGGATTGTCAAAGGTGGTTCGACAATTGCTCGCGTCGCCAAAAGTCAGGGCCACGAGCGCGACAAGTAGGAGTTGAACATAGGAGGGGGATCGAAGCGGAGAGACAGGCAAGAGGCCTGTCCTAGACCGCTAGGACAGGGAGGAGTTGAGAGATGGGGGGAAATGAAGGTACCCATAGGGGTACAACCAAATTTTTTTTTTTTTTTTTCTTTTTTTTTGCCGTGGTGTCCCGGATTGGTCACCACAGCGTTCTTCGTCTTGGTCCTCATGGTGTTCAAGGCTGTTTTGGCAGTTCCTTGTGCTGTTCCTTTTTCTGCGGTTTCAGCTTTAACCTTGTTATGATATTGCACGAGGTGATTGAACACAAAGTCCACAGAGATCTGTTTTTCAGAATGCATGAGCTGGCCTTTCAGATCCTGATGGTTTGATGGGAACTTGAACATGTTAGGTACACTAGAATGTTGTTTGGTAAATCTATACCTATATCAATCATCTTTTTGATGGATGTTTTGATGTTAGTCACGAATTTAAAAATTGCATCTTCTTTAAACGTCAGGTGTAGAAAGTTGTTGAAGATCCTTGCTCAATTGGAAGCTTGAGAGGACAAGAATTTCTCCTTGATTGCTTTTCAGATGTCTTTGGCTGAATTGATGTTGACCGCGCTGATTAAATTATTATTTGTGATGGTGGAAACCTTAGAAATGAATAGGAGTTGAATTTTGTCATTATCTTGATTGGAGAGAGATTCTGAGGTTGATTATAGCGTTTCCAGTACACCTCTGAGTTTGAGCAAGGCCATCATTTTGTCTTTCCATATCCCATAATTCTCTTTGGTCAGGAGTGGGGTCGTCTCAAGAGCCGTTTTGAGCATGGCTTGACAGAAAGAGTCCGTTGAGAATCCCAATCCTGTAGCCATAGTCCTATGCCTTGCTGATTGAGGAGAATTCAGCTTTTAACCCTATAACTTTGCTTGATAGTTGAATTGAAGCAGCAAGCTGTAAAACATAATGGATGAATGGGAAATCAGAAACAACTGGTAGAGACAAGATCCAATTTGGGAAAAACCAACACAGTGAGGAAGTTGCCCGAGTAGCCTATGGCTATATGAGTGCGTGAGAGAAATATATGACAGAGCTGAATAGAGATCAAAGAAAACCAGTGAGAAGAAGATTTCCTGATGATCTTCAGTTAGAGCACATCTCACCAAGTAAAGAAGATGATTTTGTTCTCTTGAATGTTGAGCCTCTAAGTGACAGTATGTGGTTGATTGAGTGAGTTGATGAGTCAATGATTGAGGTTGATACAAGAGTTGAGTAATCTATGGTTGAGGATGATTGTGTTGATGAATATACGGTCGAGTTTAGGTTGACGGGCATATGGTTGAGTTGAGTATGATCAGGAGACAGTAAGAGACAATGAAGAATAAAAGAAAAACAAGAAATAAGAATTTGAAAAGAGAAGAACAAGAATTAGTGAGACCATTTGGTCGGACCCCCGCGGGAGCATTGAACCACCCGCGGGAGCCTTGGGCCTGTCACAGTTTCCGCCTGTGATCTCTCCGCATCTTCCTTTACTTAACAGTCCTGTAGAACAAGACCTGATCTGTTGGCGGCGGCTTCCTTGCTCTCCAGGTTCAATCAAAAGCCTGGTCTCACACACTGGAAGGAGCTACTTCATGTATGGAAGTACTTGTCAGGAAAAGTAAATCTTTCCTTAACTCTGAATCCCACTGACAATGATGACGGTTTGACAATTTTCTCAGATGCTACTTGGGCCAATGACCCCAAAACTTGTTGGAAATCCCGAATTTGATACGCTCTATTAAGGTCATCGGCAAAGTAAAATTCCCAGCAGAATGTTGAATCGGAGCAAATTAAGTCTACAAGTAGAATAAAAGTAGTCAAAATTGTTGAGAGGACCCAAATTCCCCAAAGGTATATGAAGGTTCGCTAAATCATTCAGGTCTTTACAAGGATAGAGCAAATAAGATCCAAAGTTTGTCTTGAACTGGAAACAGCTCAGGTGCTTAAATATTTCAAGTCTTCTCAGGCCGGGAAACCCCGTAGTCTGCAATTCGAACACTCTTGGTTCTCTGCATAAGTGCCCGGGTTGGCATCGCGGAAATCCTGCGTGGCAGGGCAGACATTGGATTGCCACAACGTAAGTTGCAGATCTCATCTGAAATTTGCCTGGCGATCAGAAGGGTCAAGGCCTCCTCTGAAATATTCGACGTGCGGTCTGACCCCAAATCCTTCCTTTCCTAGCAGCCGCAAGTTCGCCAGCAAGCTTCACCGCACATGCCAAGCTGTCAACAGGGTCACATCTATCATCCTCAAGTCGCACGCTATTAATCATGAAACCTCTGATTTTACCTAGTGCACTTATTGCTATCATCTTTCTGATTCTCGTTCTACAAGTCAGTGCATCCAAGCGCAAATGCCAAGCAACACTTAACTCGGACGCCTACGGCAACTCTTGGCAAGAAGCTAATGTCCACTGGAAAAGCCCAAAGCATCGAACTGAAGGCCAGGTCGAAGCCACAATACATGGGCAAATCAAGACTCCCACGGCTGATGGATCGACAACAAAAATTCATGTTTGTTACGCAACTCTTACAGTCAATCTTGGGGACTGTACGATGATTCTTGGAAACAATGCGCCAGCAGACATGGGATGGGATGCGCACAAGTCGCCGATTTACAGAAGTCAGGAAAGTTGGATATGGAATGATAACATCTCATTTAGTCCTGATTGTCCGGAGAACATAAACGTGGAAGTCTTCAAGCCTTAGACCCTCTGATCGCCAGGCAACTTTCAGATGAGATCTGCAACTTACGTTGTGGCAATCCAATGTCTGCCCTGCCGCGCAGGATGTCTGCGATGCCAACCCGGGCACTTATGCGGAGAACCAAGAGTGTTCAAATTTCAGACTACGGGGTTTCCCGGCCTGAGAAGACTTGAAAAACTTGGCGTTTGCAATCCGGCGACATCGTCAACTGGTTGTCTTGTCCAGTGGCATGGAAAAGCAGGAAGCAATCTAATATAACGCTCTCAACAACGGAGGCGGAATTGAATGCACTTATCAAAAGCGCTCAGGAGGGACTGTGGATTAAGTCAGTGGTATGGGAACTCTGGAGAAAAGGGGGGGCACCAACAACATTCCTCATAGACAACAAGGGCCTTTTGGACAAAATTAGGCATTTTGGGTCAAACTCCAAAACTAAACATATTGATATGAAGCTGAAGTGGCTTTGGGAGCTTTACAATGACCGCTTGGTGGTTGTGTGATTGATCTCATCAAACAAAATGGTAGCGGACGCTTTGTCAAAAGGCTCCAGTTGGAAGATGTTGGATTTACTTTTAGTAAATTGTTTTGGGTGAACCAGGATCCGCACCAAATTATGGGGGGATGTTGTGATTCCAGATCAATCAAGCCTTCATCTTCTAAAGTTTCCTTCTTTCTATTTCTTGTTTCTTATTCTCTTTACCTATTTTCGTTTTCTATTTTATTTTCTTATTTATATTTTAATATTAGTCTGGGTGACCGCAAATGAGTGTGAGGTTGCGCGCGGTTCATATTCAATAGGAATATTCATTGTCATCTATATTCATTGTCATCTCTCAACCCGCACTAGTTTATAAGACTCTCAAACCCAAGGATCAAGAGGAGGAAGCAAAAATTGTCAACTCTTTCATTCAAAAAACTCAAGCTCTTCAAATCTCAAATCATTCAATCAACAATTCAAACATATGAAGGCTTCATGGAAGATTGACCAATAACAAGGGGTTCAGGCTAATTTGGTGTGATCACTATCATTTGTCTTCTACTTTCACGTACTGAATCAAATCCTCAACCCAGTTATCAGTACAGGCATAATTACTAGGCTCATCTGAAAAGTTATCACCAATTGCTTGATCTCAATCCGTTTCTTTATCATCTGTTTTCTGGGTAGGAGTTCTCACACTGTCATGATCTTGATTTCCTTGTTCTAATGATGCTTGTTATTATATATCATTTCCTTGGTTTTTATAAGACAAAGAAATTCAAAACCTATCAAATCCAAGGCAAGCATTACAACTTTTTCTGTAGTGAGATTGACCTCCTTGTCATTCTCTTTGGACTTCTTCCTCTTCTTGGCCTCCTTGCAATCCTTAGCATAATGCCCCTTATTCTGACAATTATAGCATAAGACCTTGGAAAAATCTTTTTTTGCCTTCTTGTGCAATTTTCCAGTTGTTCCAACAAGGGATTTTCCAGAGCCAAATTTCATGTTGAACTGAAGATCATCCTTTTCAATTCTCTTCAGCACATCTTCTTCCCCAGGAAGAGGATCCAATTGAGAGATAATTCTGCCTAAAGAATCAAACTCTTTTGGTAGCTTCTGAAGGATTAAGAGTGGCAAACACTCAGGATCCATGTTAATTCCTAATTACTTAAACTTGGCTATTCTAGACCTAGACTCTGCAACAAACTGCTTACAATTTGAATAATGTAACTTGAATATTTTATTGAAAGCAATACCCTTCTGGTGAACAGAATCACCAGCATACATGGACTTAAGAAACTTCCAAAGGATGCTTCCCCCCCTTCTCTCATCTTCACTAAGAGTATCAGTAACCCATGTCACATGATTCTCATCAAGATGCCTAAGGATGAGATGATAAGACTTTTTCTCCACTTCTGAACTGATCAAAATGTCATCTGCATCCATTATCTCCCCACAACAGATGCTGTCCAGCTCACTATCCATACCAACAGCCCAAGCATTATAATTCTGACTGTTCAGAACTATCTTGGTGGAGCTAACATCAGGGATATAGGAAATCTTCTTGGAAAACTTGAGTTCTTTGAGGTTCTCCAGAGTAAGGTACAAGGGTCTAGATGGCTTGGACGTAATGATGATGTTGGTACTGATAATGTGTTATAATTATGGCCAGAAATTAGCTTAGGCAAATAAGCAGTATTTAAAGCAAAAGAAATGCTGGACACCTTGTGTCAATAAATGCTAATGGGCTCTCACAATGGGGCAATTTGTTGTATGATATTGTTGATGAATTCAATTGGATGTTAAATGAATGATGAAAAACAGCAGGGAGAAGATCTCCTTAAGTACAAAAGATTGGCATCTTGTGAGCCCATGATACAACAAGCCAAAAGGAAAATTTTCCGCCCCAAAAGAGCTCTTTAGGCTCTACAGGCCTTGTTACTTGGTTTGGGCTACATCAGCCCGCATGGCATCAGTCCCTGGACCCTTACAACCAGGCTATTCCTGTCATTTCCGGTGTTTCCACCGTAACGGGGCTGAACCAGCCTCTTAGCTGTTGAAACCCCTGACTGGTTGTCTTCTACAACTGGCCCTGTTACCTCACATGCTGGCTGGTTGCCTCATGCAACCAGCCCCTGGCCATACAAATGGCCAGGTGGGACCCAGGACACAACTGGGTCTGGTCTCAGACTCACATGGGGGGGTGTAACCGGCAGACATGCTGCCCCCCTCTTTCTCTCAAATCCCTGGAGGGGCAGTCAAATCGCCTTACCAGGGGCCCTGGAAGTTGATACCCCCAGGCCTTTGTCAAGGTAAGTGGGCTTGGGGGTGTTCAAATCCCCTCAAGTCCATTGCTCCTCCCCCTTGGTAAAGGGGGGGAGAGAGAGCCCCTTTTGTTGCGTCTTGCGTCTTGCTTTGATGGTGGAGGGGTGATCAAATCCCCTCCACCTCCAGTCACCTTGCTGCGACTGGCCCAGCCATCCTCCTGGGCAAGGGGGTGATGAAATCTTCCTCACCCTGACAGGTTGCCCTCCTGCGGTTGGTCCCTGGCTGGTTCAACCCAGCCAGCCATCTCCTTCCCTCTTGCAATGGCAAGCAAGGGGAGGGAGGGGAGCCGGGGCCGCTGGCCCCTGCTCCCAAGGCGCTGACCGCCGGTCGCGACTGGCCAGGCCTGCCTGGTGTCACACCGCGCGGGATGCCTCAGCTGCTGCAACAGCCCCACGCGGGCCGTTGGGCCCCGCATGGGCCAAACCAAGGGATACGAGTGGCCCCAAGCGGGCAGCAACATGGGCAGCAGCCCCAAATGGGCTGCAACACAAGCCGTGGACCAAGCCCCAAAAGTGAGTTTAACATGCTTTGGCGGGCCAGCCCCTCTGGCCAATTATTTCCAAAAAAAACCTTGGGCCCAATTATGGCAATACAAGCCCATCTGGCTGCATTTGCCCATATACCCCACTGGGCCCAACAGGGCCCATGTACCAATAGGCCTGTTTCAAACATTTTAAGGCCAGTTTCCACAAATTTGTGACATCCACACCAGCCCGTATGGTCTGTGTGTGTGTCCAATGGGCCGCAGAGGCCCACATGTGCATCCCATTGAGATTACACTCATACGTAGCACACGCGTAAGTGCATACGTATTTTAACAACATTTGCACTGATATGGGCGCAAAGAGTGTGATGATCTAGGATTTTGTATCATGAAAAATAATTGACATACACAAGCAGTGTGCCTTTTTCTCCATTGATTCCCATTTTTGAATCCCTCTATGCTTTAGGAATGAGACAGTATTTTTTACATCCAAAAGTTTTGAGAAAATAATAGTTGAATTATTTTCTTGTCCATGTTTTGTATGGAATGGAAAAGTTCTTGGATGCCATAGGGGAGAAGATTGAGCAAGTCTTTTTCCATATTCACCACTTCAGCCAATTAGGTTGGAGGAAGCTTGCTTTGCACCAATAGGCAGCAAGATTTTTCAAGAATAGTCCAATTTTCCTTTCCACAAGGCCATTTTTTGCATTATGTTAGGGGGAGAGTGATAATTCTCTATTCCAAGTTCCTTCAATTAAATGGAAAGATTTTCATTCACAAAATCTTCTCTGTTTTCCAATACAAGGGTTCTGAATTTGTTGTTAAGTTTTCTTTCAGTGGTCTGAATGAATTCCTTGACAGCAGCAAGTGCTTGGTCCTTTGTTCAGAAGAAGGAAACTGACTTGAAGCCCAAGTATTGGTCCAAAATGTTGAGCTATAGTAATCCAGTCTTTTCTGTTTATCATCAATCTCCTGTTTCTTTCCTGTTCCTCACCAATCACATGTCTAGACTCTCCTACCCGCTCATCTAAATCTTCTGAACACATGTCATTCACCTGTCACGTAGAGCTATAGACTTGTACTACATCTGGGTCAGCACAGGGAGATGGAAGGATTCTTTTTCCTCATCCTTCCATCTCTTTTCCATACTGCTGCCCCAGGTACGTCTCTATTTTTCATTTTCCAGATACATATCTTTTCTTTTCCATGTCTTGATGAAATTCCATCCTTCCATCTCTTTTCCATACTGCTGCCCCAGTGAACCTCATCAGGTTATGAGCCCATAGCCACCAGCTACGCAATTCTTGAAGGATCCGTACGCTTCTTGTTAAAGCTATCTGTCAGAACAAATGTCATCTTCCTCTAAGCCTATGAAGAATCCATACGACAAAACTATGATCAAAGTGAATGATACCTTGCCCACGAATACTCAAAAACTCTCCACCGGAAAACTACCCATACTGAAACCTCCCGGGGCAGATTCAAATTATATTGACTGGGAGTTTGTTGTTGTGTTGTTCCTCAAAGCTTCAAGTCTGGACTACATAGTTGACAAGCCCGGTAGAACAACTGCCTCCCCACTCCAATCATCCTCTAACGCCAACCATGGAGACAAGGATTCAGATTACTCAGGATCAGACTTTGAAGTCACCGCTGGTCTAGCAAGAGCTCTGAATGTTTCATTCTCAAAACCACGTACTTCTACGGATGCAAATATTGACTCAGGTTGCTCCATCTCAATGACTCCTCATCTCAATATGGTTCTTCGTCCGATACCAGACAAGACTCCAGTAAGACTAGCGGATCACTCTCTTGTTAAAGCCTCACACAAGGGTGTGATTTCCTTACCTTTTGGAGATCGTGGATCCATCCCTTTGCTTGTCGTTCCAAACCTTCACAAACCCCTGCTCTCAGTCGCAGGTCTGTGCAACACAGGTTTATCTCTTCTTTTCAACTCAAGTGGCTGCTCGATCTACGCCAACAAAGACGTCGCCATATCACCTGAACCTTTAGGATCTGGCTACCGTAAAGGAAACCTCTACTATTTACCCTCAACGCCCGTGAGCTCTTTCTCAGTTGGATCAACGGGGACTGAACTCTCCCTAATGGATGACAATCTTTGTCTGTCTCACCTAGGTCTCAAGCCTCTCAAACGCTTCCTTTGCGACAATGACATTCGACCGTCAGTGATGAATGAAATTGAAGTTCAACGGTGAAAAATTTGTGTTCAGAGTAAAATGCACTGGACTGCCTTCAAGTCAAGGAGGCCCTATTGATGCTTCCAGCTGGGCCAGTTAATCCACTCCGATGTAGGATCTTTTGAGTGTCCATCCAGAGAAGGTTTCAGGTACTTTGTCACCTTCATCAACGACTTCTCCAAATTTGTCTCTGTCTATCCCATCAAGCTCAAAAGTGACATCTTCCACTGTTTCAAGCTCTTCAAGTCCCATTTCGAATCTTTCTCTTTGTCCAAGATATTAGCCCTTAGGTCCGATAACAGTGGGGAGTATGTGTCACTTTCCTTCCAGTCATTTCTTCAATCTCATGGCATCAACCATGAACCTGGACCGCCTCATTCCCCAGAATTGAATGGCGTGGCCGAACAAACCAATAGAAATATTGGCAACATTGTCCGGTGCTCTCTCATTCAGTCTTCCCTCCCCAAATCATTCTGGGCAGATTCCCTTTGACACGCCTTTCAAACTCACAATTCCTATCCCTGTCATACTCCCGGCGGCTTTCTTTCTCCCTTGGCTGCCCTCGGTCAGCCGGCTTTCCATCCCAATGAGATTCATCCATTCGGATGTCTCACCTGGTACAAAGTACCCAAGGCAAATAGGGGCAAACTGGACGCCAAGGCCAGACCTTTGCTCTTTCTCTTGTGGCTCCCCAACGGTGATGGCGTCCGTGTTCTGGACCTACACAGCAAAGCGGTGGTCAAATCTAGAGATGTCTCTTTCTCTGACACTTCTTTTCCTTACGGCTGTAAACTCGATTCCCTCGCCCCCACTCCACGCACTGTGGATTTCTTGTGTCCGCCTCCTGCAAGCCTCACACCTTCCTCAAAAGCGGATCAACTCGGCAATGCCCCTGACCACAATTCAGATGCTCCCCTTTCGCCAGCAATTTGCTTAAGGGACGGAGTCAGCCGGCGTCTTGTCAACTCCATCCACGCCCCGCGCAATCACATACAAGAAAACTCAAGCTCTCCCCTTTCCTCAGATTTGTCTCCCTCCTCCAGCCTTCAAAACTCACCCAATCCCTCTTTTCCAGTTTTTCTCCCAATCTCCACTGAAGCTGATCCTCCTCCGGATGTCTCAGTCATCCCCTTACCTCCTCCAGTCACAGTCTCTCCCAATCCTCCCCCTGACTCCCCCCCGTCTCTGCCCAGGAGATCCTCTCAAACTAGGAGGGTGCCGGATTGATTTGGGCAATGGGCACGGAATGCACAGGCTCCTGGTGATGTTGACACCCCTCGCAATTGGAAGCAACTCTTACGTTCCTCGCACAAGCTACGTTGGCTTAAGGCAGCCAAGGAAGAGTTTGCTTTTCTTTTGGGAATAGGTACGTGGAGTTTGGTTCTGTGCCCAGAGAAGAGGAGAATAATCAAATCCAAGTGGGTTTTCAAAATGAAACGCCGACCAGATAATTTGATCCAGAAGCTCAAGGCCAGGTTGGTAGCCATGGGTTTCTCTCAAACCCAGGGTTTGGATTATCAGGAGGTCTTCTCCCCTACCCTTTGTCTTGAGACGCTACGTCTCATTCTCAGTCTCCTGGCCTCGAAGGACTGGGTGGGAAGCCAGGTGGACTTCAAGACGGCCTTCCTCAACGGTCAGCTTGAGCACGAAGTCTACATGAGGCAACTGCCTGGTTTCGAGGATTCCCAACATCCAGACTGGGTTTGCAAACTTGAGCGCTCCATATACGGCCTGAAGCAATCTCCGCACCAGTGGAATCTGAAGCTACACAAGGCGTTGATTGATTTGAGTCTGACAAACTCGGCTTACAATCCCACTCTCTATTTTAAGATTGACGGAGGGAACCTTATCGGTGCGGTATCTACTCACGTCGACAATCTGGCCGTGGTCGGCCGACAGTCCTTTGTTTCCAAACTCATTCTTCCTTTGGGTGCCAAGTTTCAGATCGGAGCTGACAATGATCTTCATCATTTCTTATCTCTTCAAATATCGCGCAATAAACCCAACAAACACCTCTTCCTTAACCAATCCCATTACATAGATAGCCTATGTGATCGCTTCCTCTCTGGGAATTCGACGTCTTTCCCCACTCCGACAGATACCCGCTTCAAATCTCTCTTGAAACGCTCTCCTCATGATCCCATCTCGTCCGGTCCCTACAATCAGCTTGTCGGGTCACTCCTGTGGGTTGCTCAATGCACGCGCCCCAACATATCCTTTGCAGTCAATCGTCTCTCTCAACACCTTAAAGACCCTTTGGATAGTCACTGGCGTGCTGCGGTTTGAGTCCTCAACTACCTCGTCACTACCAAAGGCTTATCCCTTTTTCTCGGTGGTCGACTGGAGCTTTCCGGCTTCTCTGATTCATACTGGGCCGAAGACTGTGACGACCGACAATCCACCTCTGGCTACACCTTCAAGCTGGGCGACGGCATTATCAGCTGGCGATCACATAAGCATGTTACGGTCTCCCTCTCCAGCACAGAGGCCAAGTACAAGGCTCTCTCCGACGCCTGTAAAGAGGGCCTTTGGCTAAGTCGCCTCCTCTCTGAACTTCATTGACATCCTCAGCAGCCAATCCCCATCCATGTCAACAACCAGGGAGATGAGCCCCTGGTGAGGAATCCAGAACATCACACAAGGAACAAGCATATCCACGCTCGCTATCACTTCATCCGGGAGTGTTTTGGGACAGCCAAAATCAATTTCATCCACGTATTGACCAAAGACATGTTGGCGGATACCCTCACCAAACCGCTCCTCCGGGTACTGTTAGAACGGCATAGGGCCATGCTGGGTGTAGTGCCACTGCCTTAGTTTCTTTTTTTTCTTTTACCACTCCCGTCCAAGCATTCTTTGTTCATCATAGTGCTCCACTACACATGTTACCTCCAGTGTACAGCAAGGGGGGGTGTTGAGCTATAGTAATCCAGTCTTCTCTGTTTATCATCAATCTCCTGTTTCTTTCCTGTTCCTCACCAATCACATGTCTAGACTCTCCTACCCGCTCATCTAAATCTTCTGAACACATGTCATTCACCTGTCACGTAGAGCTATAGACTTGTACTACATCTGGGTCAGCACAGGGAGATGGAAGGATTCTTTTTCCTCATCCTTCCATCTCTTTTCCATACTGCTGCCCCAGGTATGTCTCTATTTTTCATTTTCCAGATACATATCTTTTCTGTTCCATGTCTTGATGAAATTCCATCCTTCCATCTCTTTTCCATACTGCTGCCCCAGTGAACCTCATTAACACTCTAGTATGTGTATCAGTCTATCTGAGGTCGTGGGTTCAACTCCCACCAGACACATCTTCATTTTCACAGTCTCAACAGGTTATGATCCCAGAGCCTACCTGAGCGTATACTTGCTTACTTATGAGACTTGAATAAGATGTGAATGCTTCCTGTAAGACCATCATCCCCTGTAAGCCTATCACGGGTTCAATCCCCACACTGATCACACTTTCACCTGGGTATTTCCATACCTATTTCTACATCACATTGCAAGGGGGGGTGTTGAGGTTAAACCTGCTAACATGATGTATCACCACAGTACGGAGGCTGTGCATTTGAACCTAGACCAGTAATACCAAACAACCCTGGCAGCCACAAGCGTCTGTAGCCTAGTTGGTAAAGGCAGCACTCTAGTATGTGTCTCAGTCTATCTGAGGTTGTGGGTTCAACTCCCACCAGACACATCTTCATTTTCACAGTCTCAACACAAAATGGTGGGAAAGAACCTGGATCCGCCATTGGATTGAACAGGAAAGGGACCCACAACATCTAGATGCATTACTTCAAGTGTTCTGGTAACAATTTTGAAGTAATTGGGGAATAGTGTAGTGGTCATCTTGCAGCTTTGGCATAATTCACAGTGATTTGTTGGGGGTTGATGCTGGAAGATGTGCCTGAGAACATTTTTGCTTGGGTGTCCTAGTCTTAAATTCCAGGTTTTATTGACCTATTTTCTCAGATGGATTATCCCTTGCGTCAACCAACCTTTGAATTTGGTGCTGCATAGTTCCATCAGGTGGTTAACTGCAAAGCCCAGTAGATAAAAACCATCCAAAGTGATTTTGTAGCCTGGGTACCCAACATGACTGATGAGTGGTTCCTTCTTGGTAATCTTGAAACGGAGATAAGGCATCTATTAAGATCTTGTACAAGTAGAAATTCTTCCAGTTTGATGCTTTCTCCTAGGTGATTTGTGACCACAGACTTCCATATAGCTGTGGCCAGTAGAGTGGAGCCTCTGCTGCCAGTTCCAATACGCACTGAATGTTAAAATGCGGATGCACCCAGGTAATGTGCATAGGAGTGTTTAATTCAAATGGGATGCAAAAATGGGCCTCCACGGCTCAATGGACATCATGTGGGCCACGTGGGCCTATGTGGGTGTTATTGGTTTTGGGAATTTGGGCCCAAAAAAAGTTTTTATGGTCTTTTGGGACACGGGCCCGCCAGTGTGGATGGGCCACCCAAGCCAGTGAAGAGTTTAAAACATTTTTTATTACCTGAACCAGCAGACTAAATGAACAGTTTCAACAGGAGTAACAGAAAATAAAGAAAAAAAGAAATGAATGACAAAAGAAATATCTCACTCTGAGGACAACATTAATGTGATTTTAGAATCAGGACTAAGAATGAAAATGACAGGAAGAGATGACAGGCTAAAAGGATAGAGTGGAGATGAGTAAGTAATAGACAAATAGTTTTGAGATAGGAACAATCTCACAAGTGAACAAGACAGGAAGAGGAAATTGATTATTTTGAGATGAGCAGTGTTAGCGATGTGAATTGAAGGTTGAGAGTTGAGCGAGTCGTATTGGGGTTATTGATTGAGAGAGGGATAGTTGTGGATCAAGAGTTGAGTAATTGAATTTGAATTTGAGAATTGAGGATTAGAAGGAAAGAGCGGTTGGAGTAGAATTGTAGGTAGCAAAATAGATAAGAAGAGATTTGGAGTGAGTAGTGGAGGATAGGAGATGGTAAGAGAGGACTGGATGGAAGGATTGGAGCAATGAGGTGAGGAGTGGGAAGGAATGGGGAGTTTAGCGGTGAAGAATGGAATGAATGAAGAAAGGAATGAAGAAAGGGGAGTGATGAGTTGGAATGGATGCGCTGAGGAATAAGAGTCAATTAAGGTGATTGTGAAAGTGTTGTGATAGGCGGGTGACATGATTGGAAGCCACGCGGAGATTTCAAATAGATCATTTATGGAGATTTACTCTCAACAAGCCCCGTGTTCAATTGAGAGATTGTAGGATAGCAGAAGTAAGATTTTTGACGGAGGGTTTGATGGCCGGTTTTGTTAAGGCATCCGCTAGCATAGCTTCTGAATTCACAAGGTCAGTAACAAGGACCTTTGATTATTTTTGTTCTCAAAGCCATTTGACTCGTATATCCACATGCTTGAGTGCGTTGCAATGCAATTCAAAGTTGATGAGATCATTAAGGGCCTTATTGTTGATATGCGAACAGTAAGTAAGAGAAATTGAAGGGTTGAGTTCTTTCAGTAAATTCGTTATCCAGATTTTCTCTTGAGTTGCCAGTACGAGCAATTTGAGTTTGCCTTCAGTCGATGAGAGTGAGACCGTTGATTGCAGTTTGCTGTGCCAGGATACTGCACAGCCATAGAGAAGTATTAGGTAGCCGGTGTGACTTCTTCTTGAGACTGGTTTTTTTCCACCGTTGGAATCCTTCCATGTTTCAAGATCATAATCAAACAAGTCTTTTTTGAGACAAAGACCCAAGTTGCGCGTCGTCTTGACGTATCGCCAGGCGTGTTTTGCTTTGATCCAATGAGACATACCGGGTTTGACATTTAAGCAAGATAATGAAGATACTGCATACAAGAGATTGGGCCTGGTTCTGGTGGCGATGAAATTGAGAAAACCAGTGGATGATCGGTAGTTGATGTTGAGGATGTAAAATCGGAGGCATCTTCATTGGTAGCGGGTTTGAGGATTACGTTTGGAGTCACTGGGGTGTTAATGGGCTTTGAGTCAATGAGCCCTAACTTGGATAGGGCAGTGTCCACGTGAGATGGTTGATGAAGGCAAGGTCCAGATGGAGAATCTACTATGTATTTTCCAAGAATTTTAGATAAAGGTCCTTCATGTGATATTGAGAAGCAAGAATGTAGTTCCTTTCTGAAGTCGCTCTAGTCGCCAATAATCACAAGATCGTCAACGTAACAAAAAACGTAGACTTGAGTGGATTGATTGATAAAGAGACACGGATCTGAGGAGGAGATGAAGAAATTTTGACTGATGATCCAATTCTTGAGAGTGTCAAACAAGGATTTAGGAGCTTGTTTTAATCCGTATATGGCTTTGTTCAACTTCAGGTAGGGAAAAGGTGTATCATAGCCGGGAGGTAATTTGATATAGATGTCCTCGTCTAGTTCGGCATGCAGGAAAGCTGATTTAATGTCCATTTGAGTGACAGGAAGACCATGATGATAGGCATATACGAGTATAGTGAGAAGAGTCGTTATCTGGCCAGTGGGAGCGTAGGTTTTGCCATAATCAAGGAATTCAAGCTGACGAAAGCCTTGCACACACAGTCTTTCTTTGAAGATGAGTCCATCTCCATTGGGTTTGGTTTTTAATCAATAGACCCAGACTGTGGAGAGTGCCCTTTTTCCTTCAGGCAGAGCGTGGCATCCGGAACAGACTTTCATCAACTTGATGCCGCCAAGTTCTTTCTTCATGCCGTTTATCCAATTTTCGCGGTCGGGTGAACGCTTCACTTCATCATAGCTTTTAGGGATTGCTCTGGATAAGAAGCCGTATTGCTGTGGTGGTTGGATAGTTGATTGAACTCTTAGATTTTGGACAGGTGGAGCCAATTGATTCAAGACATTGTTTTTGTCTGAAAACTCTGATTGGGACTGATCGTTTTTGGACAAGTTTTCTGTTATGTCGGGGTCAGAGGTTTCAAGTGAGTTCTGTTGGGGTTCGGTAGATGAAGAAGAGGTTGAGTCAAGCGGAGCCAAAGGTTTGGGTTTAGAAGTATTAGAAGAAATTATATCAAGAAGATCAGGGTCGGCATTGAGAATAGATTCAAATGGGAAATCAAAAGAGGTAGGATTGTAAGTTAATTTCATGCCCTCAAAGATTTTGAAATGCTTTGAGCGAACAGTCTCTCCGAGTTCAGGGATGAAAATTTGGTAGGAGTTAAGATGCAGATTGTGGCCTACAAGTATACCTTCGCAACCTTTCTTTTTGAATTTTCCAAGATTTTTTTGCAGTTTGAGAACAATAGTCTTTGAGCCTAGCGTACGGACCAAATTGAGTTTGGGTTTTACCCCATGCCATAGCTTGGACGGGCTTTGTTTTGACACTTTGGAGGGAACAAGATTGAGAACTTCGCTGCAACCAAATAGAATTTTGTCCCACAGGTTGACAGGGATGGCCATGTCAATGAGGGTCATTCTTGTTGATTCAATGAGTGTTCGATTGCCACGTTTGGAAATTGGATTGTGTTGCGGTGTATAAGGCTCGCAGGTGGTATGCTCAATTCCTAAGTCAGTGAAGAATGTGGCCAATCTAGAATTAACAAATTCACTCCCGTTGTCGGAGTGAAAATATTTGAGTTGATAGCTGAATTTATTGGAGTGCATTTTGATGAATTTGATCACTTCATCCACGACTTCCAATTTGTGTTTGATCGGGAGACAGATTTTGAAGCGGGAGAATTCATTGGTGAGGAGAAGAAAATATTGGTTTCCATTCTTAGATATTGGAATAATTGGCCCGCAGACATCAGCATGAACTCGGGCAAATTGTTTGGATTCTGGGGAGATGTGATTTGAGAAAGATGATCAATGAATCTTTCCAAGAGCGCATGATTCACAAGGATGAATTTCCCACTTAATCCTAGGGAATTCTTTCGAGACGAGTTTAGCTTGATCCGGATTGATATGTCCAAAGCGTTTGTGAATGGTAGACAGACTGATGAAGGAGTAAGCCAGCTCCGACTGAGGGAGCAAGAAATCTGTGATTACAAGGAGGTTGTCTTCAATCCGACCAAAGAGAATAGTAACATCTTCAAATTTGACTGCAAACCCAGTTGGACCTGATTGATGGAGAGAGCAACCCTTATTAAGCATCTGACCTAGAGAGACCAGATTCACAGCTAAATGAGGAACAAAGAGAGAGTTGTTGAGCAGCACGGAGCAGTTGTCCAATGAGATTTTTGCGGTCCCAACACCTTTGGCTGTCAACAACGTGCTCTCCTTTCCAGTTTTTATTTCCGTATCATCCTCCTTAAGGTCAAGAAAGAATTCCGTCGAGTTAAACATCGATTGTGACAGCCCTGATTCCAAGATTATGTAGTCCTTGGTTAGTCGCCAAGAGTTGGTCATTGCAAAAGTGTAGGACAGATTTGCCGAGGCGGATTTTGGTTGGGCGGTTTTGAAGAGTTGTTGCTGTTGCTAGAGCTTTGATTGTTCCCTGGTCTTAGGTGCGGATACAGCCACCAACACGAGCTTTTGGGGTGAGACAATTGGGGATTATGCCATGTAGGCTTACACTTGATCACTTCCTGTCTAGTTGGGTTGTTCATCATGGCGGAGGCATAGGTGCCGGTTGCTACTTTGTTTTTAATCTGATTTAAGTGCCTGAGTACAAGGTTGCCATTGATTTTTGATTCTCCAAGCAAATGTGTAATGGTTGTTTTGAGATGTTTGAGTTTGGGAGGAAATTTATATAAAATTAGATAAGCCATTATGTCGTCATCCATTTGAATTCCTATCTCGGAGATTTGAAGAAGACAGGCCTTCACTTCCGTGATGAATTTATCAACAAATTTTGTATCAAATTGGAGATTCAAAAAATTAAAGGATACTCGCGATCGGTTCGCCGTTTGCGAGGAGGCATAAAATTCGTTGATATATTTCCACAATTTGATACCATTCGTCAGATGAAAGTCCTTGACACAGTTGATATAGGTCCTGTTGTCCAGTTAAGCAAGAATGTACCCGACAAGCTCCAGATTCACGTCGGCGGTGCACTTCTTGGGTTCGGAAGATTGCAGCCAATTAGCGATCCCCTTGAGAGCAAATATTCTAATGAGTTTGGAGCCCCATAGCGAGAAATTTGACTCTGTGAGAGTGGGGATGGAGTCCGTAAGCGTCTTGAGAAGTTAGGCATTGAGATCTGCTGGTCCAGGCGAAGCCATCAATAGTTTGAGCCATTGGTTCGAGTTTGTTTTTGGCTTTTAACAGTGAATGGTTTAAAACATTTTGTATTACCTGAACCAACAGACTAAATGAAGAGTTTCAACAGGAGTAACAGAAAATAAAGAAAAAAAGAAATGAATGACAAAAGAAATATCTCACTCTGAGGACAACAGTAATGTGATTTTAGAATCAGGACTAATAATGAAAATGACGGGAAGAGATGACAGGCTAAAAGGATAGAGTGGAGATGAGTAAGTAATAGATAAATAGTTTTGAGATAGGAACAATCTCACAAGTGAACAAGACAGGAAGAGGAAATTGATTATTTTGAGATGAGCAGTGTTAGCAATGTGAATCAAAGGTTGAGCGTTGAGCGGGTCGTATCGGGGTTATTGATTGAGAGAGGGATAGTTGTGGATCAAGAGTCGAGTAATTGAATTTGAATTTGAGAATTGAGGATTAGAAGGAAAGAGCGGGTGGAGTAGAATTGTAGGTAGCGAAATAGATAAGAAGAGATTTGGAGTGAGTAGCGGAGGAGAGGAGATGGTAAGAGAGGACTGGATGGAAGGATTGGAGCGATGAGGTGAGGAGTGGGAAGGAATGGGGAGTTTAGCGGTGAAGAAAGGAAGGAAGAAAGGGGAGTGATGAGTCGGAATGGATGCGCTGAGGAATAAGAGTCAATTAAGGTGATTGTGAAAGTGTTGTGATAGGCGGGTGACATGATTGGAAGCCCCGCAGAGATTTCAAATAGATGATTTATGGAGATTTACTCTCAACAGCTAGATGGGCTTATTTGGGCATAAAAGGGCCCAAGCTTTATTATGGACATACTTGTCCAGATGGGCTGGCCCTCCAAAGTATGTAATTCTCATGATTAGGGCTTGGGGCTGGCATTGGGGCCTCCGCCCCTGTCGCGGCCCCCTTGGGGCTGCTTCCCGCGTCAGGGTCCTTTCGGGGCCGCCTTTGTTCCTTGGTGCGGCCCACGCGGGGCCCAACGGCCCCCCGCGGGTCTGTTGCGCGGCCGAGGGATCCCGCGCGGGCCTGGCTGGTCCCGCTAGGCTACCAGCGCCACAGAGCCGGGGCTCGCGGCCCCGGCTTGCTCCCCCTCCCCTCGCTTGCCTTTGTAAGGGGGATGGGGGCAAGCTTGCTGGGTTGAACCAGCCAGCAACCAACCGCAATAGCGCAGTTGGTCAGGGCAGGGGGGACCTGACCACCCCCTTGCCCAAGGAGGTGGTGGCGCCCGCCGCAAGCTGAGCGACCGGCAGGTGGGGGGGAGCTCATCACCCCTCCACCATTGAGAAGCTGAAGGGACCGATTAGGGGCGCTCTCCCCCCCCCCTTTACCAAGGGGGAGGATCAATGGGCATGGGAGGACCTGATCCCCTCCCAGGCCAACTTACTTGACAACGCCCTGGGGGTATTAACCCCCAGGGCCCCTGGTGAGGGGATTTTACCACCCCCACCAGGGATTTGAGAGAAAGAGGGGGGGGACAGCATGTCTGCTGGTCAAACCCCCCCATGTGAGTCTGAGACCGGACCCAGGTGTGCCCTGGGTCCCACCTGGCCTACCTGAGGGGCCACGGGCTGGCTGCATGAGGCAACCAGCCCGTAAACAAGGCAATAAAGGTCATCATGGCTGGTTGTAAAGGACAACCAGCCAAGGGTATTGAACAGTTAAGGGGCTGGTTCAGCCCCATTGAGGTGAACACACCAGAAATAACCGGAATAGGCTGGTTGTAAGGGTACAGGGACTGATGCCATGTGGGCTGATGTAGTCCAAACCAAGTAACAAGGCCAGTAGAGCCTGTAGAGCTCTTTTGGGGAAGAAAATTTGCCTTTTGGCATGTTGTATCATGGGCTCACAAGAGGCCAATCTTTTCTACTTAAGGAGCTCTTCTCCCTTCTGTTTTCCATCCATTAATTCATCATTCCAATCAAATTCATCCAAGATATTGCCCCATTGTGAGAGCCCCATTAGACAATATTGACACCCAGTTTCCAGCATTTCTTTTGCTTTAAATACTGCTCATTTTCCTAATCTAATTGCTGGCCATAATTCTATCACTGAAGTGGGTCTTGAGTAAAATAAGTACTCCGGTTTATGAACTATGTGGTGTACTCCGGTTTATTAACTATGTGGTGTACTCCGGTTTATTAACTATGTGGTGTACTCCAGTTTATTAACTATGTGGTGAGTGGTACCAGAGTCCAGGACTGGAAGGAGTGATTTAGGTGGAAATGCAGGGTTCAAGTAAAGCTGTGCCTTGAGGAAGGCTTGGGGTTGGCTAGGTGGACCAGATTTGTTTTTCTTGAGTTCCTTTTGGGTGGAATGCAGATGGGATTGCAACTGGGCTTTTTTCTTCATATTATTGGGCCGCAGGTCAGGGTGTAATTTCCAGCAGTGGTCCCTGGGGTGTTCTGCAAGTGGGTTCTGTCTGCCCTTGGAGAAGGGATTTTTGGGTTTACCTTTCCTATGGGAGGAGTTATTGCCGAGGGAAACAATGGAGTTGGTGGACAAGGATTGATCCAGTGAGTCCTCCAATTGGGTAGATTCTAGGTGGATGACTTCTCTTAGTTTGTTCAGGAAAGCCGTTGGACTTTTGAGAATCTTGTCATGAAGGAGGATTGTGTCCAAAATATTGTAGAATGGACTTGGGAGTTTGGCCAGGATGGTGTAACTGAGGATGTCTTGCAGGAAGTCCAGTGAAGAGTTCAATATGAGAAGCAAGGTTATTTGGAGAAGGAAGGAGTATGGTAGGCTACAGAAGACCCAAATGAGATGTATCAATAAGGCTAAAAAGAGCCAAGAAAAGAGGGAAAGTAGTTGTATAGTCAAGTGGAACTGATCTGATGAGGAGGAAGGGACACTCCGGCTTAGTTGTCTGGTAATTGGATGATTTTCATTCATGGTCCAAGGGAAGGACAAGTATTTATGGACAAGTAGAGAACCCTAAAGGGGGCCCAAGGCAGAAGGTTATAGACAACTAGAGAGCCCAAGAGGGGGCCTAAGACACGGGTAATGAGATAATGAAAACAGTAAGATAGCAATAAGGTAACTAAATTTTTTAGTTACAGAATTTGAACATCAAAAAGACAACATCCAGTTTGACTAAAGAGATTTTGTTCATGAATTTGCAAGATTTGTTGATTTACTGGTTGAGATTGCCTTTGTATTGGTAAAGGATAAAACAGAGCCACAGATGTCCTTGGTTGTTGGACAACTGAGAGACATATCTTTTTCTGATGGCTTCCAGGATTGCTTTGGGATTGGATTTGTTGGAGTGATTGAAAACTGCTTTTTCAGCCTTTTGGATGCCAAGATCCTTTCTATCCTTTAACTACCAGAGGTGATAGACTAAATAATAAATAAATTATTCAATAAATACAGCAAAAATGGGTAAAATATTTGGATAAAGCTTATGCAAGTTTAATTGGTTTGGATATGGTTTATTGCTATAACTCAATATAGATAAATTGATTATTAAATATTTTTATAGAGGGGCCAAAATTATATTGGGGATCTTTAACACCTGTCTTCAGGGTATTCATTATGAAAACACAAAGGCCTGGTTACTTTGGAACCTTTAGTTTTAAGGATATTTTTCCCAAAGAAAATATGCATATAAAATACACAGTGGAGTGGTAGGGCTTTGTAACCAAGCTGCCTTGACAGAGAAAAGATAATAAGACTCACTGGTATATTATTAAATCCTTTGGGTACCTGTTTGGGATGTGCACTGATGGGTTAAACCTGTATACTGGGTTTATAAGGTTGTTCAGCAGTTTAAATTGATAAAAAGGGTTGAGGATGGATATTATTAATCAGAATAAAGCCATAAATGACTTAATTATGTCTTATAAGTATTTTATTACATTGGAACGGTGTCTGGATGTAAATATAACTGGTTCTCTGGGTATCAATTGCCTCAAAAAGGGGCCTTTATTTATATCTTTTTGGGTCTCCTTTCTGTCCCTCTGAGAGCTATAGGGTCTCAAGGGGACGGGTGATAAGGCTAGAATGGAAACCATTTCTGGTCCTGCATGTTCTCTAGGTGCTGTAGCCTGGGTGGGAGCTGGATTAGTCTGGATCTGGAGCTATTTCCCATAATAATTTAGTAATTTGTTGGGAAAAAGCGCCTATTTGGTCATATGATCTTCCTTTAGTCATGTATTTCATGAGAATTTAATGAAATTGCTTGAATATCATAATTTTTGGATATTCTACAAACAGTTTGATGTCACATGGTTCCTGGTTATGTAACTCTAAGTGTGAGTTCTGGTCCTTTATAGTTGTTAACATCAATTTTCGAGATTGGTGTTGGTTTATTCAAATAATTTACTAAAAAAAAATACTTGGAGTTTATACGTAATATCTTTGGTTTTTTAGATCAATGGAAACCCTACAAACATGAAGATGTCTTTAAACCTTCATAAAGGTCATGGGAAGTAATTTATTCGACTCTTCTAATCTCTTGATGGTTATTTTCGAAGTCCAATGATTTTCATTAAAATAATTTATTTAAAATATTTCCTTGGGGAACTTTAGTAATATTTTTACATATCTGGGTTAATGAGATTTTCACAAAAAATTTGGTGTCATGAAGTCTTCATTTATGTCAAGATAGGATATGTATGCAAGTCTCCAAAGGTTTTAGTAGTCTTTTTCAACATTTCATGTATTTACTTATATAATTTTTTTAATATGTAAACTCATCCTTTTATGTATTTTTAATTGATTTATGTACTTTTTTATTCATTTTCTACGCGTCGGGATATTTATTAAATTCCCTGGATCAATTAGTATGGGTAGTAACCTGTCTGATTGGTACCTTGACAGCGGTTCCTCATCCTGTGTTGATGGCTGTCGCGCCTGTTGCTTTCCATCTTCCCGCGGTTGTGCATTGGTCACCTGCCTGGGGTTGCGCGCCCGCTTGTCAGCCGTCGCTCTCACGCAGGCTTATACTCTGGCATCCGTCGCGCAAGTGCGTAGCTCTTGAAGCTGCGCGCGGGATTGTTGAAAAAATGCTTTTTGGTTGATAACTCCCAAAATATACAGAATTCTCTGATTCTGACAAAATTTTAGTTGTGAAGCCTAACCCTGGGACTTTGTGTGAAATAGTTACAGTGGCAAAAACATGGACTGTTGGCGCCGTGGGCTACAACTTTACTGTTGTGTGATTCAAGTAGGGTGAGGAGTAGGAATTGGAGGGTAGGGTTGCTGAGTGACCCTACATAAAATTAGGTGAGGAGTCCAAATTTTCAATACTATTTTGGATATTCATACTCTTTAATTGTTTTTATTAATTTTAATCAATTTTCTTATAATTATTGATGCTTTGTCAGCTAGCTCTGAAATAGTAGCAAGATGACATTCCTCCACTCCAAGATATGGACATATATGAAAAAAAGGTGTGATAGAAAGTATGATATGATTTTCCTTTTGCTTCATCTTGGAAAAAAAATTTGTAATTTCTATTTGAAATGTATATCTTCTTATTGCAGGTATTTTCAAAAGGCATAATTTATTACAGCTGATTATTTGTTCTAGTTGCCAATCAATTTCTTCCTAGTATTTGGGTTGTTTATTTCTTATTGAGGTGAAAGCAAATGCAATCTTTTAGCTTGACCTTGGATGAGATTCAATCTAGGGTATTATTTTTGAGGTGGGATGGAATCTTCATAGATTTTATTGATATCCACAGAAGTATTCATTTCTTCTTCTATGATATTGATAGGGTTGGTTATGATCAATTCACATTCTGATATTGATCCTTCAGTGTCTGCATATTTGGGATTAACTTCTGGTTCTCCTTTTATTAATGCAATCTTTCTCCTTGGGAGGGGACAGTTGTGCTTCATATGACCTGTCTCATTGCAGTTCCAGCAGGTACCAGGTCATCTGTTTCCTTCTTTTACTTCCACATGTTCAATATTTTCTGGAGCAACCATGTGAGAAGGTGGATCTCTTTCTTTGTTTATATCAGAGCCTGCTCTAGGTTTTGAATAATTTTTCTTATATAGACCATTCATGTCTATTACTTCTTCTAACACATTGATTAGAGTTGGTAAGTCAGCATCCATACTTATTCTGCATCTCACACAATGGTTAATATTTTCAGGACACAGGTTCAGAAGTCTTTAATTAACTTACTCTTTGTCAGCATCTGGATAGAAGCAGTCTAGTCTTATTTTCTGTTCTAAGCACCATTTGTGAGGCTTATCCTTGGAGGGATCAAATGAGGAATTTTCGAAATTTTTTGTCATTTTTCTTTTCCACCTTCTAGAACTGTCAGCCTCTTGGGTGTCAAGATCCTTGCTATCCTTTAGCTACCAGAGGTGATAGAATAAATAATAAATGTATTATTTAATAAATGCAGCTAAAATCTGTAAAATATTTTGATAAAGATTATTGCAAGGTTAATTGGTTTTGTTGTGGTTTATTGTTATAAATCAATATAGATAAATTGATTATTAAATATTTTTATAGAGGGGCCACAATTATATAGGGGATCTTTAACACCTCTCTTCAGGGTATTCAGTATGAAAACACATAGGCCTGGTTACTTTGGTCCCTTTAGTTTAAAGGTGTTATGCGTTACCAAACTACCCAATACATGTTACAGCCAGGATTTCACATATCTGTGACAATTGTATATACTATTTCTATCTGCGCGCGACCCAATTGAAATATATGATAAGGATTCTGACTCCCAATTCTCTACAGGTTAAAAGCCTGCTCACCTCTTGATCTCAGCTTAAATATCAAACAAACGTAGCAGATTCCCTAAACAAGCGTTTTTTCTCTCATCTTCTTTTTTTTGTATGCCAGGATGCAGAAAATTGAGACCGGGACGACCAGGAATTTACCAGATCAGTGAACCTAGCAAACAAAACAACAAAGATATTGGAGTAACAAGCGGGGACAAGGATTAAAAGACCCCAATCAACATTGATAGTACCAACTTACAGGTTATTCCCATGGACTCTAAAGCGGCAGCAACCCAACCACAAACATTCAAAACAACCGTCAAGGCAAGATTTTTGTCTAATCCAACTGAATACGTTTCAGCAGTTGAACAATTGAAGCTGGATGGGAGTAACATCTAAAAGTGGATTGAAGGAATCAACACCATTTGTTTGCTTTTATTTGGAATCAACAAATTTACGCACAACATTGCAAACTTGCGCGCATTAAACAACAAAAAGAGTATTGTTTTTTGAGTCTTCTTCATTCTAACCATTGATTGTGAGCTTTGTTCACTGATTGCAAAAGATAACACCGTGGCAGAGGCGTTTGAGACAATCAAGAAAAATTTTCAACTGTTGATGCGCACCCGCAGGTCAAAATGTGGGAAAAATTGTTCTATAAATTGACAACTATGGAGGGCAGAATTTCTTCCCATCTCAGCAGAATCTCAAACATCTTTATTGAGTTAGGAAAACTTGGAACGCAGGTCCTGGATTGTTGCCTGTCGTTGGTCATGCAAGTCCTTACCCCGCCTCCCCCTGGTACCTCTTGAACCCAGATTTTGCAGAGTTTGGGCCCTCAGCTTGAACGTATTGACAAGCCCTCGGCGTCTGACTCACATTCCATTCTTACGTTGTATTACACCAAGGTAACAAGGGGCAACTTTTCCAAAAATCCATACTCTGTTGCGGCTGTAAATCCATGGGCTTGGCCGGATCCTGGTTGTTCTCACGCTCCTGACCCAACTCGTTCTCCCGGTACTTGCGCTGCACGTCAACAACCTACTGCCGCTGATATCCAGGTGGCCCAAACGGTTATAGCAAATGGTAATTGCCCTGTGCCTGCCGATGTCTGTGCTAGGGTTGGTGGCACATGTGTTTACTGTAACTCCCCCATTCACTGGCCCAGAGACTGTCCAATCCTCTGGTCTGACGCCCACCTCCCTCCCCCCAATCCACCAACATCCGCTGCTCCCCACCTGCGTCACCCTCCAAACCAAACGCCTAACCCCTTCCGCCCGGACCGAGTGGATGCTGTGGCGTGACCTGATCAATTGGTGACCAATGAGGCTTGCCCCAAGACTCGCACGGTCCAATCAGTGATGGCTCCCAACACTTTATTGCTAGACTCAGGGGTGACCTCAACGGTGAGTGGTTGTTTCTCTTCTTTTGTTTCTTTCTCTTCCTTCTCTTCCCCTCTTCCCTTAACCCTGGCGGATCCTCATGCAGAGATGCTTTCAATCAGCAGGGGGATGATACAGCTGACAACAGCCAGGTCTGGGGACCATGGGGCCCCATTGCTGAATAACCTCCTAAACTGCCCTTGGGTGAACGGTATGCTATTGTCTCTTGGCCACCTTGTCAACACTGGCTATTGTCCCACTTTTGTTGGAAACAACATTTCTCTTGTTTCTTCTTCTTCTCGGCTTCTTTTTTCATACTGTAATTGTACCTGGACTGTGACCTCTTCTTCTTGTGCCCCACTGCCTCATTCCCCTGTTTTTCCCTCTCTCCTTTCTGTTTCTGTTCCTCCCCTTTCTCTTTCCCCCCCTTCCTTATGTCTCTTCCTCTTATTTCTATCACTGCGCACTTGGTCACGTATTGGATCAAGTTTTCAAAGCCTACTTCTGGAAAAATTTCCCATTGTTTGACATTAAAACTTTGATGCCTTTCTTCTGCAAATCTTGCAAAACGGCAAAGAGATTTAGGCATTGCCATGCCCTTTCTGAAGCTATCCATCTGGAAAACCATCTCAACCTCCTGGTGACTGACGTGCTCAGTCCCCTGCCATCCATCATATCTGGCAATTGCTATCTCCTGAAAATTTGAGACCACCACTCCACGTTCATATTTGTGCACGCGTTCAAACTCCAATCCAAAGTCCCCAAACTCCTACTGAAAACGGCTACGTACCTGAAGAATTGCCTTGGTAAAGCCCCTACCCATATCCAATTGGACAATGCAAAGGAATACCATTCAAATGCTTTAGAAGATCAGCTGTCTGCGCTTGGCTCAAAAATCCTTTTCACCTCTCCATACACGCCCAAACAGAAAGGTGAGGCTGAATGGGTCAATCGGACGCTGGACAACATGGCCCGGACTATGCTTACCTACACTCAATTGCCTGATTGATTTTGGTCTTTTGCTTATTGAAACACCTGTTTTCTCCATAATCACCTCACAAATTCACAATCCAGCCCCAAGACGCCTTCCAATATGCTATACAAGATGTCCGACGGGGTAATTCCCTTCCATCCTTTTGGCTCCATTGCACTCACGCACGTCCCAAAGGAAAAACGGTTGAAACTTGATGATTGAGAAAAGAAAATGGTGTTCCTGGGCTACCAAGACCACCAGCAAGGTTTTCTTTTCTGGGATGTTTAAAAAAAATAATTGTCTTATACCAATGTTGCCGATTTCCCGGACTCTCAGCCTACCCCGTTCATTGAAATCCCTACTCCAATGGAGACAATAGACCCTTGTCTGCGGGCATTGGATCTGCGCCTGGGAAAGTTCCCTAGCAAAGAGATCTGTGCCAAAAAAGATCACCAGATTGAGAATATCCCCAGGTGCCCCGACCTTGATCTACCCAAATCTATTGCCCACGCCCTTACTTTACCCATGCAAAAAATGTGGTTAGCACCCATCACGGGGGAGATCAATCAACTTTTTGATATGGGGGTTTGGACTCCTGTGAAATGCAAACCCAGTATGAAGGTTATTGGGGCAAAGTACGTGTTTTCCGTCAAACGTCCTGCCAATGGATCAATTGCCATGTCAAAGACTTGGTACGTGGCAAAGGGATTTTGCCAGCGCCTTGGCGTTGATTGTTACAAGAAATTGGCCCCCATGGCTTCTCTTTCTTTGCTTTGGCTTATACTGGCAGTGAGGATCTTGAATGGGTGGTTGATCCAGAGTTTTGATGTTTTGGAAGCTTATCTCCACTCCCCAATCACCAAGACGGTTTACGTGGAACCACCAGTACATGTCCAAACCAAACTTCAAGGCCAGGTGATGCTACTGAATAGATCCTTGTATGGTACAAGACAGGCGGCAAGGTTTTGGTGGATCTTTTTTAAAGAAATTCTGGCGGAACTTGGTTTTGATGGCGGTTCAATTGAGCAAACGGTTTACATATATAAGAAAGGAGAGAAGTTGGTGGCAATATGTTTGCATGTTGATGACGGTTTGGTGGTTGCGAATGATGACAAGGTTCTAACAAGTCTTTGGGAGCAAATGGCTTCAAAGGTGCAATTGAAATGGGATGAGAAGTGCAATTGGATTGTTGGTATCAATTTAAAAAAACAAAACGGGGATTTGCTCCTCGATCAGATGCTATTGGAAAAGCAAATTGTATCAAAATGGGAGCGGTTGGGCCGGCCTAGACTTATATCATTGACCACGACGCTTCCAGATACGCCCCTTGTCACTGATGACTCATTGGACGCCATTGATGTACAGCTGTACCAGTCTTATGTTGGGTCAATCAACTATCCTGCCTTGGGAACACGTCCAGACTTATCATTTGCAATTAATTACCTCTCACGTTTAGTAAATCCCCGGATGCCAAACACTGGGCTTCTCTCAAACACTTTGTCCGCTATATTTTGTTGACGGTTGGGAAACACTTGGTTTTTTGTCCTGAATCTGCAAGACTACAATTATGGGTGGATGCGGACTGGGGGGTGAGTTTCCCAATCAACTTCCAGCTTTATCATCTTGCTAGATGGTTTCCCTATAGCTTGGGCATCAAAGCGGCAGAAGACAGTAGCCACTTCCACCTGCAACACGGAATCCATCTCACTGGGTTTGGCCGTCAAATTTTTTGTGCCCATCCATTTGATGGTCGCCAATATTTGGTCCCCCGCAAAGTCTACTCTCTATTGCAATAGCCGCAGCGCGTTCCTAGTGGCAAAGGACAATGGCTCGAGATCAAAAATGAGGCACATTGCTTGAAATTTCTTTTTTGTTAATGATGTTATTATGAGTTTAAAGTTAGAGGTACAATGGGTAGATACAATGGAACAGTTGGCTGATATTATGACTAAGAGGCTTGGCGCGCAGAAACAAGTTGTGTTTTGTAATTTTTTCTTTTCTTCTTGATTGGTTAGTTTGTGGGGGGGTGTTATGCTTTACCAAACTACCCAATACATGTCACAGCCAGGATGTCAAATATCTGTGAAAATCGTATATACTATTTCTATCTGCGCGCGACCCAATTGAAATATATGATAAGGATTCTGACTCCCAATTCTCTACAAAAGTATATTTTGCCCATAGATTATGTGTATATAAAATACAGGTGGAGTGGCAGGACTTTGTAACCAAGCTGCCACGACAGAGAAAGGATAATAAGACTCACCGGTATATTATTAAAACCTTTGGGTATCTGTTTGGGATGTGCACTGATGGGTTAAACCTGTATACTTGGTTTATAAGGTTGTTCAGCAGTTTAAATTGAAAAAAAAGGTTGAGGACAGATATTATTAATCAGACTAAATCCATAAATCCCTTACTTATGTCTTATTAGTATTTGATTCCCTAGGCAAGATGTCTGGATATAAATATAACTGGGTATCTGGGTATCAATATCCTCAAAAGAGCTCTTTATTTATCCTCAAAAGAGCTCTTTATTTATCCTCAAAGGAGCTCTTTATTTATAGATTTTGGAGTCCCAATATTGTCCTTCTGAGGGGTACAGGGTATCAAAGGGAGAGACACTGGGGCTATCAGGGTAACCAGTGGTATCCTGTCACCTTTCTTGCTTCTGTAACACAGGTAGCATCTAATTTGACAGGGTATGGGAATTATTCTACTTTAGAATTGATTTATGGACGTGTGAATAACACTAATCTGTCCTTTTTATTTATCATTTAATTAATTATCCTCAGTAAATGTTCCCAGTAATTTAATAATTATTTTAAAAGACATTCCTACCTATATTCTGATGTCAGGTTAGTTCTCATTATGTATTAAATATTTGGAGTAAAGTCATGATATTGATTTTACTCCTTATTTTCCAAATTCAGTTGATTTACTAAAATAATTACTTAAAAAGGTAAGTCACGGGTATTCATGTAATATTTTTACATCATAATTTTTTTTATTATGTCAAGAAAATGTTGAATTCTAGAAATTCTCATAATATTATATTTAAGTATTTTAATATATTTTTAGAAGTAGTCATTATCTTATTTTCGATATTTTTGATCCTTTATTTAATTATATAATTTTATGTATTTTTAGACTATCTACTATCCACAGGAAAATTTATTACATGTGTATAATGTTCCCGTGTGGGTTGTAGAATTTTTATGCGGTACCTAAGTTTCTCAGGCCGCCTGTCACTTTGTCAACCCCAAGTCCCGCAGCTGCGTACTTGTCAGAGGCCTGGGGCTGCATACACAAATTTGACAGATTTTCAGAGCTGTAGCTCAGCCGCGCGCGGGTGCATTGGCTGCTGCGGCTGCGTGTGGGAATTGTGACAGAAAACATTTCCATTTTTCACCCCTAAAATATACACGAAACCTCAATTCTGACTGAATTTTAGGTGTTAAACCTGTATGTGACAATACATGTGAAATAGTTAATTGGCCAAAAAGTTCAATAGTGGTGCCGTGGTATTTTGGTCTTTCTTTCCTTAATTATTTAAAAATATAAGGAGTTGGATTTCAATGGTGGGGTCAGTAAGTGACCCTACCTAATTTTGGGTGGAGAATCCATTTTTTTAATAATATTCATGTTTTTCTAT
The DNA here is from genome assembly GCA_025617555.3 of Puccinia polysora. NCBI lineage: Eukaryota > Fungi > Basidiomycota > Pucciniomycetes > Pucciniales > Pucciniaceae > Puccinia > Puccinia polysora. The sequence goes on from CM062613.1 coordinate 65,551,524, forward strand.
CCACTTTTCAGTTCAATTTTATTATTATTATTTTTATGTTATTTCTGTTAATTTTTCAGCTTGCTCTGCAATAGTAGCAAGCTGACATTCCCCCACCCCAAGATATGGCCATATCTGAAAAAAATCTGGAGCATTTTGGGAATAAATTAATTCCACGTGTGTTTCATTTCCTTTTGCTAGCTCTGTAGTTTGTAAGATTTATTTGTCCATCAGTTATATTATTCTCTGGTAACCATTCATCTTTGTCTGTAAATTCTCCTTTTCATCTCACTAAGTATAGTCTAACATCTTTTCCTTGAACTTTCTCTTTCTTGTCTCAAAATATCCTGCTGACTTTCCCTTTTTCTTTCACAGGGTAAGTTTCTATTGGGATAATTGCTGGAGGGAGGTTGCTACCTTCTCTGGGTTGGAAGTGTTTTACTTGGCTAACAGGAAATACTGGGTGTTTTCTTGATAACTATTCACTCAAGATTACTTCTAAAGCATTTTTTCCATGCATCTTTTTGATAAAAAATGGTCCAACAAAGGCTGGTTTCAGCTTTCTGTTACCTGATAGATTGTTGAAGTTGGTAGTGGATATCAAGATCTGATTTCCTATTTTAAAGTTAGGTTCCCTATGTGATTTTTCTTGTCTTTGTTTTGTTGTTTTCTACTGCTTCTTCTTCACATTTTTGAGCATGATTATTTGCCAGATCTATCATTTTCTTAAAGTCAACAGATTTTGGATAAATGGTGGCTAAGTTATAGTTTAAGTTATTCCTAGGGAGTTTTGGAATCCATCTTCTTTCTATTATGTAAGGGGCATCTTGGGTAGTAGAATGTTCAATGCTTTTATAAGAAATCTCAATAGCTGGGAGTAGGCTTACCCAATCATGAAAATAACCATCTCAGTCTTTGTATTCTAGACCAAAGCTACAGAATCTTCTTATCATATCTTCTAGGTTCTGTATCACTCTTTCAGCTAATCCATCAGTTTGGGGATGGTATGCTTTAGAAAATGCTAGAGTAGTACCCATTATATCAGGTAGATTCCTCCAAATCTCAGAGGTGAATTTGGGTTCTCTGTCAATGATTATAATCTTGGGTATACCAACATCAGCTATGATCCTATTCCAAAATAGTAGAGATACATCCATAGCACTATCTTCTTTGTGGTTAGGTAAGAATTTTGCCTTCTTAGAGTATCTGTCAACTATAACCAGGCCAGAGTTATATGAATGAGTAACTCCAGGGGGGAGGCGGGTGACAAAATCCATATTAATGATTTCCCATCTACTTTTGGGTTCAGAGATCTTCTGTAGGATTCCAAACCTTTTTCAAGTAGTTTTATTAGATGTTTGGCAAGTCTCACAGCTAGTAACGTACTTAACAGTGATTTCTTTCCAGTCTATCCACCAAGCAGGTTGTTTTACTTTTTCCAAGTTTCTTTCAGTGGATAGATGCCCTGATGAACAGTTTTCATGGCATTCCTGGAGTATGTGTTGTATATTTTCTTTGTTGCTTAGTACTAATACACTGGAATGTTGGTTTCTGTAGTAAAGGAGACCATCCCAAAAGGTCAACCTTTGTTCTTTATAGGTTTTAAGTAATGAAGAAGGTAAAATATTAATCAGAGCTGCTTTTGGGGATTCACATTCAATGATGTTAATCAGCAGCTTGATTTCAGGGGAGTAGTTGTCCCTCACTAGATTGAAGAAAGCAGCATCAAATTCCCATAAGTGGATCCCAATGATTGGAGCATTTAATGCAAAAAGGTTGATGTTCAAGATAGGAAAGATATCTTGATCTTCAGGGTCATATGCTTGATTTCTAGAGTCATTAGGAAAAGCATTCCTACTTAGGCTATCAGCATTCTGATGTTTAGCTCCAGCTATATGCACTATAGTCATCTGACCTCTATACTGTTGTATACCAATTTTTCACCTGAGGATATGTCTGCTGGGGGTTTTCATGTTCATGAGAGTTCTTACAGCATTAAAGTCTGTGATTAATTTGAAATTTTTGCCTTCTAAGTAATAGTGTAGCTTTTCCAAAGCCCATAATAGAGCCAAGCATTCCAACTGACTGGCTCCATATCTCTTTTCTGTATCTTTTATCTGTCTAGATATGAAGAGTACTGGTTTCTCCACTGGTCTGTCTTCTTCTATTCTTTCTTGATGTAGAGCAGCTCCTAACCCTTCCATACAGGCGTCAATGTACAGTTTAAAGGGCTTGAAGTAATCTGGTTGAATGAGTAAAGGAGTAGAGTTCATTGCTATTTTTAGTTCCTCATAGTTTTTCAGTCTCTCATGTGTCATTTCAAATAGAGTGTTTTTGTTGCATATTTCATACAGACTTTGAGTTAGCATAGAAAACTTTGGTATGTATTGTCTGTAGTAACTGCAAAAACTAATGAAAGAAAGTAACTCTTTTTTATTTTGAGGCATGGGTCTGTTCATGACAGCAGCTATCTTATTTTGATCAGCAGCTAGAGTTAGACCATAGACTATATGCCCTAGGGCTTTCAATTCTCCATAGCCAAAGTTGCATTTCTTCAAGGATAATTTAAATCCTGCTTTGGAGATAGTTTGGATTACTAATCTTATTTGGTTGATTTGAGTATCCCAATAATCAGAATATATGATAAAATCATCTATATATACCATCATCCATCCTTGTCTGATTTATGTACCTAGAACTGTATCCATTGTTCTGTGGAAGTGTGATGGGGCATTCTTTATACCAAAGGGAATGCAAAGATATTCATATATTCCCAAATGACAGATTATTCTCATAAACTTCCTGCTTTCAGGGCTTATAGGTATCTGGTGGAAACCATCAAGCATATCCATAGTAGTGATATATTTGGCTTTGGAAAAGTTATGTAGAGCATGATCAATCCAGGGAAAATGATAATAATCTGCCTGAGTATTATTATTGAGCATTCTGAGGTCTCCTACCATTCTTGACTTTTCATTATGCCAAGCTATTATTACAGGTGTGGTCAGATCTACCTGCTCATTGTGCCCTACTTTCCTTAATACTTGTAGTTCTATCAGTTCTTGGATATCTTCCTCAAGAGCTATTCTAGACTTAGGACTAGAGGGATAAGATGGTCTTCTTAAGTTTGAAGGATAAGGAGGCTTAATATTCAATTTTAATACCATGTCATGTCCTTTGATATAACCAATGGGATGATCTTTAGTAAAAAAAGAATTTTGGTTCTCAAAGCAGACTGTTAATATATCTTTTTTCTGTTCCTCAGAAAGTTTCATATTCAGATCTGCTTGAGAGAAGTATTCTTGATTAAAGTCTTCAAAATACTTTTGAAAAGTGGAAGAGGGGAAGTTAGATTGGATGGTGCATATCTTAAACTTCTTGTCCCAATTAACACCCACTCTAAAGTATCTCCCTTTACTCTGGAACAGATCTATACAATATAGAAATAAAGCATCATTACCTGTTATCAGGTAGTCACATAATCTGTTGAGCAATACCACAAATTTGACTTGTGTTCTCAAAGATCATTTAGTATGGGGTAATATTATAGGAGCAGTCCATACTCCAATAGCATACATGGTAGAGTTGCAAGAGCTAGACTTGGCTTTTGAGACGGGAAGAAGGTGTTCTTTCCAATTGGGATCCCATCTGTTTAAGAATTCAGTACAGTCACATGAGCAGAAAGCTCCACTATCCAGTAATAACCTTATAGGTCTGTCTCTATACAATCCTTTCGCATAGCAAGTTTAACCAGTAGTATAACTCTTACCACTCATAGGTTTAACCTATAATGGTTTAACATATGTGATATGTCTAGGAATTATGGTAGGATTGCATTTTTGGGGAAAACTAGAGTCCCCATGGATGATATTGATTTCTATAGAAGTTCCTATATCTCCTTCTATAACATTAACAGTGTTGGTCAGGATCAATCAACATTCAGAAAGGGATCCTTCAGTATCAGCTATATCTTCATAGTTCTGATTCCCTTCAACTTCCTGCTCTCCTTCCAAGACTGCTATCTTTCTTTTTGGTAATGGGAAGTCTTGTCTCATATGCCCTGTGTTGTTAAAATTCCAACAAGTTCCAGGCATTCTCTCTTTGTCCCTGTTCTCATTAGGTTTCTTATTATCAGTGGTATTTATCAGGAGGGTTTGTTCTCTGGTTTTGTTAACGTTGAAGTTCTCTTTAGGTCTAGAAGGAACCTTCTTGTCCAACCCATTCATGTCTATGACTTCTTCTAACACATTGATTAGAGTTGGTAAGTCACCATCCATACTCATCCTGCATCTTACACTATGGTTACGATTTCCAGGAAACAAGTTGAGGATTCTTTCATTGACTTCCTCTTTATCAGAATCTGGATAGAAGCAATCTAGTCTTCTCTTCTGTTCCAAGCACCATTTGTGAGGCTTTTCCTTGTTGGGGTCAAATGAGGAATTTTCTAAATTTTTCATCATTTTTCTTTTCCACATTCTAGAACCAAATTGTTCTTTCATTAGACGTTTCCAAGAATTCCATGGTAAGGATCCTACTTCTTCTCTTTTACTGATAAAAAAGTCTAAAGCGACTCCTTCAAATATTCTTGGAAGCCTGACTACAGCCATAGCTTCTGGTAAGTCATAAGAATTAATAGTATAGTCAATAAATTTAATGAAATTTATATGATTGTATTTTCCTTCACTGGAGAACTTAGGCCATTCAGAAATTGAAGGTAAATTTTTGAGGGATTTTTCCATCTCAGGAGTAGGAATAGGCCTGAAGGTTTCACTCCTATGCGTTCCTAGTAAGGGTGGTGCATAAGGTGTAGTTGTTTGTCAGGGAGGTTTTGGTTACTCAGTGGTATTCCCCAAGGGGTTGGTTTGATGGACTTTTCAGTCTCTAAGATCATTCTTGATCAGATCAAGTTTCAGGTACACTTGATTATTAAGCAGATCTGATTTCTCACTAAGGGAAACAATGGAGCTGTTAGTGGTGGTTACCAATTCTTCTTTTAAAGGTTGAAAATACATAATAAAATCTTCTTGGATACCTGATAACATATTCTCAATTGTTTGAGTCTGTCTGATTTTACCTTGATTAATTGTCTCGAATAATTGTTTTGTATGTTCTTTGATATCTTCCATTCCTACAGTTTTTATTTTGTTATTAATTAATTTGGCTACTACGGAGGTTAATTTATGCATGTGTGTATAAAAATGATCCAAATCTCCACAAAGAATCTTGAAATTATGGCGCATATCATTAGAAAAGGAACTCATTACATCAGAGGTTGGTTTAGACAAGTTACTGGTTCAGAATTAGAGGCTAATTTTTGTACAACTTTTTCCTCTTTTGAGCTAAGGATATTATCTGATCCCAATCCTTCTTTCCGTTTGGATTTGGATTGGAAGAAAATCTCTTCTTTCCTGATCCTTTTCCTTTCACTTGGGCTAATTGATCCCAAGGATTCCACCTTTCTACGTAGCATTCTACCTCTTTACTTGGAATCATTTTCTGAAGAGCTATCTGGGTAGCTTTTGCCTGGGAGATTACCTTTTTCATAGATACCATGTCCTCCTTGGCTTGGGCTTCTTTGAGCTCTTCCCAATATTTCACATACTCTCTGACTAATTATTTGATCCTGGCTTCCTTGGCCAGATGCTGCTGGGGTGGCTTCAGGGAATCTTCTTGTAATGGAGGGGGGCTTAATTCTACTACCTTCTCCGGCTCTAGGTTGGGGGAGGGCAGAAGTACATGGGGCTGTTCCTTGTCCATCAAAATTTGATTCACAGGTTACAGTCCCCTCATGCTTGTCATTATTGGTGGTCTCACGGTTACTGGGGGCTCCTGGCAAAAATCCATAGGAGGGAATTCTCCCTGAGGCTCTTGTGTTATGTCTATTCATATTTGAATAATTTTTTTTTAATTATTTTTGTTTCTACAGAAAAAAAATCCGTGAAAATAATTTTTATTTAAAACTCACTTAATTTGATATTCAAAGGTACCAGGACTTTATTGGGATTTAATTGTTCCTTAATAGGTAATCCTACGGGGTCTTTGTGTGTCCCAATGAGGTCTTCACTCATCCAATCAATATTTTCAGGGAGTCCAGAGATATCTGGGACTTCTTGATCCAATGAATCAGTTTCAGTGGTGATGGTTTCTGGTATAGGAGCATTCACTGATGGTAAAAGGTTATTTGTTGAAAGGAAATCTCCGACTACCTCTTGTGTCACTCACCTTTCACTGATTCATCTCTCAGCGCGCGCAACCTTACACTCTTGACAACATTTCCTTTCATCCGACTTCCGCTCTTGATCATCATCTGCATCTCCCAATTCCTTCACCTTTTTTCACTCTCTCTGAATTCTTTCTTCCACTCTTTCCCGCTCCTAATCATTGCTCCTCCAACCATCCTCTTCTCATTCTTCCACCGCACCTCAACCTTCTTCTCCTGATCCTCCCATCAACTCTTCTCATTCTTCCACCGCATCTCAACCTCTCCCATCAACTCTTCTCATTCTTCCACCGCATTTCAACCTCCTTCTCCTGATCATCCCATCAAACCATCAACACCATCTTCCCGGCTTCAGATCCTCCTATAACGCTATCTACCCTTCCTCTTTCATCACTTCAAAAACCAAACTTCCTATCTTCAAACATATCACTCTAACAACATCGAACTGCTCAATTTTTTGACCTTCACCTCTTGGACCTCAAAGCCAATTTCCTTTCTTATTTGTTCATATGTGAGGTTGCCTCCAATCTGATGCTTTGACCAACCAATGAATTATCCCGTGTTAATCTCCTCATTGCTATGTGTTCAGACTTCTGTCTAGTTTCTCCCGCTTCCCTCTTATCCTTCATCATTTGTTACATTCTCTTTTACTCTTGAGCGTCTCTCACTCCTTCCAGTCAGAACAGATCTGTTGGTTCAGGGAATTTTAATCATTCAGCTCTTCACGGTTAAAATCCAAATTGCAACGTATTCACCACTGAAGCCAAATCATGTCCCTCTCTCCTGGACCAACAGATCTGAACGGATCCCTCCTCAAGACCCTTATGGACTCAATTCCTACGCTGACTGAATCCAATTTCTTGCTGTGGCGCTCAAAGTTAACCACCATTTTTCGCTCTAAAAGGTATAGGTCAATGGCTTCTATCTTCCAAACCCAAAAAATTCCCTCCCAAAGTTCATCTGGAATTAGTAGGATATATTCTTGCCAAGCTCGACAACAGAACGTATATCAACTGTGTCAAAGATCATCCTCTCACTAATGGGATTGACCTTTGGAAATCCATCAATGAATTTTACGCTTCCTCCCAGACAGCAAATTGCTCTTGGGTCTTCTTTAACTTTCTGAATCTTCAATTTGACACTAAGCACGTGGATAAATTCATAACCAAAGTAAAATCTTGTCTCCTTCAAATCTCTGAAATTGGCATTTGAATGGACAACTATATAGTGGCCTACCTAATACTCTACAAATTCCCGCCACAACTGGAACATCTGAAGACAACCATTACTCACTCGCTAGGCAAATCCAAAATTTATGGTGATGTTGTCCTTCAAGACTTGAATCAAATCAAGAACAAGATAGCAGGAGGAACTTATTCTTTGGCTATGTTGAATAAGAGCGTCAATCAAGAATTCATTAAGTGCAAACCCACCTGGCACAACCCTCAATCATCTCATCCCAAAAACTCCTGCTGGTGGCTTTACCCTGCTCTTTGACCAAATCGCAACAACAGTAATAGTTACCCAAAACCCAATGATAATAAAACAGCTTCTGCTAACTTCACCTGCACATCTTACAACTTTGCCATGACAAACTCTTGACTTCTCACCAAACACTCCATAATCTTGGACTCCGGTGCATCTCAATCAATGTTCAACTTGCTTGACTTCTTTGAGAGCCTTTTGGAAGATCATACCAAAATTCAGACCGGAAAAGAAAATACTTCTCTCAGCGCCTAAGGAGTTGGTGTTGCAAAAATCCTTTTGGAACACTGAAACATCAATCTCAGCAATTTGCTATACGTACCTCAAATAGTGGTTAACCTCGTATCTTTGGTACAACTGCTGAATCAAGGTTTCTCGCTCCATCTCTCTGTTCACGGAAAATTTGCTGTTAACTTTCAAAACAAGACCATACTCACCGGCTTGATCAAGGAAAACCTCCTGATAATCAAGGACTTTTCTCTCCCTCAATCTGAGTCTTCTCATGCTTTTGTCACCCTCACTACTCTTCACAAACGGTTTGGTCACCCTCACCTTGATCAAACTAAACTGCTCTCTAAAGACTTTCCCAAAATAAAATGGAAAGAACTCTCTTGTGAATCCTGTGTTCTGGGAAAAATTCATTGGTCATCTTTTAAAAATCACATTCCCACCTTCTCTAAGCCTTTTGGTCGCCTCCACGCCGACGTATGTGGTCCTATAAATACTGTGTTAAAATTTGGCAATCAATACTTCCTGCTACTTACCGACGAATTTTCCCGCTTTAAAACCTGCATCCCCATTAAGTTGAAATCAAAAGTCACGGACAAAATCATTAAATTCATCAAACTCCACTCAAATCAGTTCGGGTATCAACTCAAATCTCTCCACTCAGACAAAGTTGGAGAATTTGTGAATTCAAAACTTTCCTGCTTTCTATCAGACTCTGGCTTGTGCATACCACCTCTGAACCCTACACCCCACAACACAATCCCATTGCTGAACGTGGAAAACGTAAAATCGTGGAATCCACTAGAACCACCATCATTGAAATGTCCTTTCCAATAGAACTGTGGGACCAAATTCTGGTCGGATGTTGCAAAACTCTCAATCTTCTTCCCTCCAAACACTCTAAATACAGTTCCTCTGAATTATGGAACGGTGTCAAACCAAAACTCAGCCTAATTAGAACCCTAGGATTGAAGGCCATTGTTCTCAACCTTTGTCACCATCTTGGAAAATTTGAAAAGAAAGGTTGGGAATGAATTCTTGTAGGTCATGACCTTCAATTCAATTCCTACCTCATCTATATCCCAGAACTTGGCGAAACAATCCATTCAAAGCATGTTAAAATTCTCAAAAACTTCTAACTAACTGACTCTCTCCCCTTATCTGAAAACCCATTTGAACCTCTCCTTCAATACAATCTTGATCTCCTTGATGCTCTTTCCTACCTAAACCACAATGTCCCCACTCCTTCCTCTATCGCTCCCATTGATTCAACAACTGCTGAGCCATCTCAGCCATCAGATACTTCGCATGACTCCCTCCCATTGAATGAATCACTTTACTCCAATCAACTTTCCACTGAATCCTCCAACAACAAAAATGTCATCAATCAGCTTAATATTCCATCCATGACCCTGAGAGACCGCTCAAACATCCAACGACCTCAACGCTACGGCTTTCTTTCCAGGGCCGTTCCCCAAAACTATGATGAAGCAAAACGCTCACCTGATCACATGAACTGGTTCAAGGGTATGAAAACTGAGCTTGACGGGATAGAAACCTTGGGATTCTGGACCGGCTGCCATTCACTTCCTGAGGGCAAGAAGGCTCTGTTGACCGTGTGGGTTTACCAACTCAAATCCAATCCCAAGAATGACGGCGTCATTTTTAAGGCACAATTATGTATTCAAGGATTTTGGCAGGTAGAATTCATTGATTATGGTGAAACATATGCACCCAGCAGACAAATCACCACTATTTGAATACTGCTAGTCTATGCGTTCCATCATAATCTTCCAATCGTGAAAATGGACATCAAATCTGCTTTCTTACATGCCCCACTGGACCAAGACATCTTCATCAAAACACCTCCCAGCTACAACTCTCCATTTCCCTATCTCAAACTAAACAAGGAACTGTATGGCTTAAAACAGGCGTCAAAAATTTGGTTTGATGCACTGAAACGGTAGATTCTTGATCAAGGCTTCTTCATTTCCTCAGCCGACCCCTGCTTATTCATCAACCAATCCTCTCACATCTTCATCTTTTGCTATTTCAATGACTTGGTCATCATAGGTAATTCACAAGAACTCCGGATGCAAATGAAAAGAAAGTTCTCAATCTCACACAAAGGCCCACTCACCAAAATCCTTGGAAATTACGTCACTGAATCATCACAAGGACCGTGTCTTCATCAGCCCAAAAATATCAAAACTGCCCTGATTGAACTTGGATTATAAGAATCCAAGCCTATCAACACACCTTTGACCCCTGGAGCTATTCTGAAACCTGCTACCAACCTCAAAGCCTCCGCATTCTCTGACCTTAACATCAATTATTGTTCATCAACCGGCTTCCTTAACTTCATTGCAACCCAAACCCGGCCCTATCTCGCTTACGCCATATCATCCTTGTCACGTTTGAACGCAAAACCTGGAATCCCTCACTGGATCAAAGCAAAGCATGCCTGGAGATACATCAAAACAACAAGCAACCTAGCTCTCCGCCTGAAGAACAACTCATTCAATTTTGATCTCAAAACGTGGAGAAATTCAGAAGGAGGCAATGAGCCCTCCTCACGGAGAAGCCACACTGGCTACTTGGTGCTACTCTATGGCTGCGCTGTTTCATGGCACAGCAAGCTTCAACCTACAGTCTCACTGTCCTCAACGGAAGGAGAACTCAAGTCGCTTGTCCTGGCAATTCAAGAGAAAATTTTGATCCTGAATTTGCTAAAACACTTAAACCCTACAATCTCACTCACTCACACCTTGCACATCGACAATAAGGCCCTAAACGACCTTATCAATTCTGAATCCCATCACAGCGCCCTAAAGTACGTGGACACTCAGATCAAATGGCTCAGAGAGCAAAAGGACAATAACTTACTCATCACCAATCTTGTCTCCTCCGAATCAATGTTGGCCTACCTTTTGACTAAATCAGCCATTAAGCCCTCCATCCAAAACCTCACAACTGCCATCCTCCAACCTCTCATTTGAACACAGCGGTGTGTTGAAAGGAGATCTCAGACTACCTCTTGTGTCACTCACCTTGCACTGATTCATCTCTCAGCGCGCGCAACCTTAAACTCTTGACAACATTTCCTTTCATCTGACTTCTGCTCTTGATAATCATCCGCATGTCCCAATTCCTTCACCCTTTTTCACTCTCTCCAAATACTTTCTTCCACTCTTTCCCGCTCCTAATCATCGCTCCTCCAACCATCCTCTTCTCATTCTTCCACAGCACCTCAACCTTCTTCTCCTGATCCTCCCATCAACTCTTCTCATTCTTCCACCGCACCTCAACCTCTCCCATCAACTCTTCTCATTCTTCCACCGCATTTCAACCTCCTTCTCCTGATCCTCCCATCAAACCATCAAAACCATCTTCCCAGCTTCAGATCCTCCTATAACACTATCTATCCTTCCTCTTTCATCACTTCAAAAAAAAAACTTCCTATCTTCAAAAATATTGCTCTAACAACTTCAAACTGCTCAATTTTCTGACCCTCACCTCTTGGACGTCAAAGCCAATTTCCTTTCTTATTTTTTCATATGTGAGGATGCATCCAATCTGATGCTTCGAACAACCAATGACTTATCCCTTGTTAATCTCCTCATTGCTATGTGTTCAGACTTCTGCCTAGTTTCTCCCGCTTCGCTCTTATCCTTCATCATTTTTTAAATTCTCTTTTACTCTTGAGCGTCTCTCACTCCTTCCAGTAAGCACAGATCTGATGGTTCAGGGAATTTTAATCATTCAGCTCTTCATTATTTTATTGGTCAATAAAATATATCAATATTATTTTAATAAAAATAATATGGTAATACAAGTTTTATACTTACTTTTATTCTTTAAAAAGGAATTTATACGGTATTTCTTCAAGCTTTATGTTTTCTTAACAAGGCCTGGAAGTTGATATGCCTCTCAAGATCTTCTTTTTCAAGGAGTTTATCTAAGTGTTCAACTGCAGAAGACATATTAAGTTTCTCAGCTTGAGTTAAAGCTTCCCAACCGGTAGGTTTATAATTTTTAATATATTCTTCTTTTTTTATCTTTGAAAGATTTAAATAATAGATCTTTAATTCTGCATTGGTTTTTAAATCCACTGCAAAAGAATTTAATGATGAATCACGGTTAAAAAGTCAGATAAATTTATCTTTGATTTAATCTTATGTGAAATGTCTGGTTCAAGGTATTAAATATAATAAAATGGAATATTTCCCGTCCAGACCACTGATTTTCAGCCTCCTGGATGCCAAGACCCTTGCTATCCTTTAGCTTCCAGAGGTGATAGAAAAAATAATAAATATATTATTTAATAAATGCAGCAAAAATCCGTAAAATATTTGGATAAAGCTTATTGCAAGGTTAATTGGTGTGGTTGTGGTTTATTGTCATAAATCAATGTAGATAATTTATTATTAAATATTTTTATAGAGGGGTCACAATTATATTGGGGATGTTTAACACCTCTCATCAGGGAATTGAGTATGAAAACATGTAGGCCTGGTTACTTTGGGCCCTTTAGTTTAAAGGATATTTTTCCCAAAGATAATATGTATATAAAATACACGGTGGAGTGTCAGGGCTTTGTAATCAAGCTTCCACAACAGAAAAAGGATAATAAGACTAACTGGTATATTATTGAATCCTTTGGGTATCTTTTTGGGATGTGCACTGATGGTTTAAGCCTGTATACTGGGGTTATAAGTTTGTTCAGAAGTTTAAATTGATGAAAAAATTTTGAGGACAGATATTATTAATCAGACTAAATGCATGAATCACTTACTTATCTCTTAAAAGTATTTGATTTCCTAGGCATGGTTATAACTGGGTCTCTGGGTATCAATATCCTCAAAAGATCTCTTTATTTATAGCTTTTGGAGTCCCAATATTATCCTTCTGAGGGGTACAGGGGCTCAAAGGGACAGACACTCAGGAAAGCAGGGTAACCAGTGGTAGCCTGTCACGTTTCCTTAGTGCTGTAACATGGGTAGAATCTAATTCCACAGGGTATGGGAATTATTCTACTTTATAATTGATTTTTGGACATGTGAATAACACTAATCTGTCCTGTTTATTTATTAGTTAATCAATTACCCTCAGTAAATGTTCCCAGTAATTTAATAATTATTTTAATGAAAATTTCTAAGGATATTCTGATGTCAGGTGAGTACTCATTTGTTGAATTACAGTAAAAGATTTGAGAAATCTAGAAAATAGAGGTCTGAATTGACCAAGATTTTAGTAAGGAAATAAAAAGATGAGAAAGCAAAGAATAAGAAAAGAAAAGAAACCAACATCTGGCAACTGAGTGGGGAGAAGAGGTTGACAAGATCAAGGGCTTTCAGGAATTGAGTTGGGGAAGAGGCACAAGCAGACGACAGTAAATATCTTGGAAGAAAGATTGAACAACAGATCAGCCTTGAGGAGTGAGATGGAGACTGCGAAGAGTTCTGATCTTACAGGTCAATTATTGAGGAGTGGAGGTTTTGAGGATTTTGTTTTTGAGAGGGTTCGATTTGATGTGGATGATGGAGATGATATCTTGAGAGACAGAAGAAATCAAGAACTGAGGAAAAAGGAATAAGAAACCGTTGAAGAAGATAAAGAAAGGGTAAGTTCGAGTGGTTGAGTTCCGATGGTCAAGTTTGATTGTCAAGTTTGATGGTTGACGTCGATGGTCGGGTTGAGTGGTTGAGTTCGCTCTTGAGGACCTTCGTAGATTCTCCTCTCCAAGTACAGTCTTGGATGATCTGAGTAGACTCTAGTGAAAGGAGTAGAGTTGTCACATTGATGAGAGCACGCGCGGGTGTGACAGCTAAGACTAAGAGCCGCGCGGGAGATATTGAAAGATGGACAAGAAGAAATCAGAGAAGAGCAGGAGAAGAAGGAAAAGACAAGGAGAAGAGAAAAGAGGATAAGGAAGATCAGAAATAAAGAAAAGAAGAAAGAGAAGAGAATGACAAAGAGAGTATCATTGATTTACTCAACATCCCCCGTGACTTGTAAGACTGAAGTCGGAGCTGAGAAAGACGGATCTATGAGTTGAAGAAGAGAGATTAAAGACCATAAGGGAAGAGCTTTGGTGAGCCCATCTGCCTTCATATCATCAGCCGAAATAAGATTGATTTGAAGGTTGTCTAGCTGGAGTTCTTCTCAAAGCGCTTTAGTCTTTATGTCAATGTGACGCGTTTTGGAATTGCAGCCAAACTTCTTGAGCTTATTGTTGAGCCCCTTATTGTCAATAAAGTGACGACTTGGGGTGACTTTTATCTTCCAAAGTTCAGCCACCAGGCCTCTCATCCAAATTGCTTCTAGGAACGAGTCGACTAGGGGATTTAATTTGGCTTCAGTTGTTGAGTGCGTAACGTTGCGTTGACGGTAGCTGCTCCAGGAGATGAGAGAGTTGAAGAGTAGGGAAAGATGACCAGATTGAGAGCGTCGAATGTCCAAGTCATCGCTCCAAGTGGCGTCGCTGAAGCACTGAATTTGAGTGTCGGTGTTGTTGATCTGTAGGGTGATTTTAAGATTTTTTGTTGCTTTTAAGTACTTCCAGCATCTCTTGACTTCTCTCCAATGTTGAATTCCCGGCTTTTCCCAAAATCGAGCGAGATTTGAAACAGAAAAGCTAAGATCGGGCTGGGTTAGACAGGCTATATAGTTCATAAGGAAGACAACTCAACGGTAATTGATGTTTAGCGCTTTGAATTTGTTGTGCTCCTCATCGTTGGCCAAAGAGAGGTTGATATTTGCAGTAAGAGGGATAGTTGAGGGTTTGCAGTCAGTTAGTTTCAATTCTCCCAATCCGTGGTTGATGTGTTTGGGTTGGCATAAGATGATTTTGTTTTCAACACGCTCGTATTTCATTCCCAGGATGGTATTCGGTTTGTGATGGCTGGAGTTTGGAAAGTGTTTGAGAAAATTCTTTTGAAAGTCATTTGCGAGGCCGACCAGTATAAGATCATCAACATGGAAAAAGAGAACGGAATTGGAGGCAGAATGAATATAGAGACAGGGATTGGATATAGATTTGTGAAAACCTTGCTCTCGGATCCAAGCGGTGAGAGTTTGAAACCAATTTGCGGGGGCTTGCTTGAGACCGTAGAGAGATTTTGGTAGAATGAGATAATCTGACTTTTGACTTGATCCTTTGGGCCGTTTGATGATGACTTTGTCCCATAGAGGAGTGTGAAGAAAAGCACTCTTTACATCGAATTGAGAAATGGGAAGAGAGTGAAACAAGCCAAAGAGGAGTGCGATTTGAAGAGAAGCAGCCTTTCCTGTTGGTGAGAAGGTGTCTTGGTAGTCTAGCCCGTAAATTTGGTCAAAGCCTTGGACACACAGTCAACTCTTTTAGACAAGCGGGTTGCCATGGCAATTTCCTTGAGACGGTAGACCCAGGTGGTGTTGAGAGGATTGTCCGGTTCGGGCCCATTGTAATCCTCCCAAACTTCTAGTTCTTCAATTCCATTGAGTTCAGTGTCCATAGATGATTCCCACTTTAAGTGATTGGAGCATCGCTTGGCCTGTTCATATGTTCTAGGGACATAGTAGTGGTGATACCTGTAGCGCTGAGGGGGAATTAAGCGAGTTCAATTGCGAAGTGAGTAACCGGGGATGAGTTGTTCAGTTAGTTCAGCAGAAGGATTGGAATTGGAATCAGATTCTGAGGAGATTGAGGATTCGGGAGAGGGGCTTGTCGTAGCAATTTGTTCTGTGGTAGTGGTGTTGCTGGAGACAAGGTTGGTCGGTGAGCTTTGAGAAGATGAGTTCAGAGAGGAGGAGGGAAGATCATTGTCAAGATCAATGTGGAGCTGATCCGCGGCTGGACTGGAAACAGGGGAGGCCTGAGGTGCGTCGTTGTTTTTGATTAATTTGACATGTTTAGAAGAAATAATAGAATTGTCAGGTTTTAGAATTCGATAAGAAAGAAAATTGGGGTTGTAACCCACAAGGGTACCGGGAAGCCCTCGGTCCTTGAATTTTTCCCCGCGATTAATTCTATTGTCAAGGTAGACAACCTTGGATCCGATGGGGTGAAAGAAAGAAGTAGGAAGACATTTGCAAAAAAATAATTGGTTGGGAGAGGGAGTGTTTGGAGCCTTAGGGATTTGGTTTAGGACGAGAGAAGCAGTCTTGGATACTTCCGCCCACAAGTTGAGCGGTAACTTTGAGCTTCGGAGAATGGCTCTAATGGCTTCGGTGAGAGTCCTATTGGCTCTTTCAACCTTCCCTTTGTGTTCGTGATAATAGGGTTTGGAGACTAGATGTTGAATTGAGTGGGATTCGAAGAATTTTTCAAGCTCTGAAGAGGAGAATTCACTGCCGCCATCAGTACAAATGGTGGCGGGGAAACAGCCTCGTTTTTGTTTTTCGTGATTGAGAATAATTTTAAGCTGATCACACGCATCAGACTTGTGCATGAGAGGGATGGCGGAGATGTAACCGGAAAAGTTGTCAATAACAGTCATGATATAATTCATGTCGTTTTGGGAAGAAGGATTGATAGGGCCAATTAAGTCAATATGGAGCTGTTCGAATGGTTTTGACGATGAACTGGACGTAGAGTTGAAGGGAGATTTGGATATTTTAGGGAAGAAACAGTCTTCACATTGAAAGTTTGAAAGGATTTGAGCGGAAAGAGAAGGGAAAAGATTTTTAAGACGATGGGGGCTGGCATGTCCAAAGGACAGGTGTAGAGATTTGATGGAGTTTGGATTTGGACGGTTGAGAGACAAATGGCAGTATTTATGATTGTTGCCGACTCAAGAAGGCGGATTTAGAACAAACAGATTTTCGCGAATGAATCCCGTAAAATCCAGATGAGAACCTGAGAAAAGAGAGAACTGATTATTGGAGGAGGAAAGTGTGCAGTTCGTAGTGGTGATAAGTTCGCCAGGACTGATTAGGTTGACAACAAGGTCCGGAACGTAGAGGCAGTTGCTCAATGAGACAGAGGAGCCTTTCCAAGTCAACTTGACTGAGCCGTGACCCTTAATGGGGAGTTTTGCATCATCCTTTCCCGTGTTAATGAATTCCTCCCCAGTGGAATCGTTGAGATCAGTGAAAAAACTTCTAGAATTGAACATATGGCATGAGGCGCTGGAGTCTAGAATGATTTGATTGAAAGAATTGATGTCTTTGATCCACGTGGTGATGAGTGACACATAGTGGGAAACTTCCTTGGCTTTTGATTGGGTATTGAGTTGAGCTCTCCAACGGGCTTGAGATTCCTTCCACCAAACGGGAGCGAGATTCTAATGTAAATGCCAACACTTGCTCTCTGGATGATCTGGGGATTGAGGATTGTGATAACCCCTTCTGCATTGAAGTTCGGAAGGGACAGGTTTCTTTGGAGGTCAAGAAGACACTAGAGCAGTGTTGTTAATCTTGGATTCCTTGGATTTCACCTTGATTTTGTTTTTGAGTTGAGTAAGATGATTGAGAACCACATCCACAGTGACGGCCTTGTCCGAATGCATGATTTGTTGCCGAAGAGAGTGCAGAGACGGAGGAAACTTGAAAAGAATGAGATACGAGAGAATATCATTGGGTAGATCAATTCCAACGTCAATCATTCTTTTGATGGAGATTTTAGTGTTGGTGATGAATAGATTAATTGCCTCGGGTTTGAACTGTTGGTAGAGGAATTTGTTGAAAACACGGGCCCTGTTGGCAGTTTGGGAGGAAGCAAATCTTTCTTTGATAGTTTGCCAGAGGATTTGAGCTGAAGAGATGTTAACGGGGTTGACCACCTTATTGTGGGTGACTGAATCAATTCGCAAGAGTAGAATAACTTGGGTTTCCATGTCATCTGTTGGGCTGAGGTTTTTGGAATCATCCTCCAGGGCTTCCTTGATTCCTTTAAGGTCGAGTAACATAGACATCTTGTCTTTCCAGATGGAATAGTTTTCGTCAGAAAGAATTGGAACTGCTTCAAGTGCTGCCTTTAGAATGATTTGTTGGTAACCATTGTTGCTGGATCCCTCCATAGATTTGGTCAGGTTCGTCGGACGGATCTTTGGCTTTTAACCGTGTTTAATTACGGTAAAAGATTTGAGAAATCTAGAACATAGAGGGCTGAATTGACCAATATTTTAGTAAGGAAATAAAAAGATGAGAAAGAAAAGAATAAGAAAAGAAAAGAAACCAACATCTGGCAACTGAGTGGGGAGAAGAGGTTGACAAGATCAAGGGCTTTCAGGAATTGAGTTGGGTAAGAGGCACAAGCAGACAATAGTAAAGATCTTGGAAGAAAGATTGAACAACAGATCAGCCTTGAGGAGTGAGATGGAGACTGCGACGAGTTCTGATCTTACAGGTCAATTATTGAGGAGTGGAGGTTTTGAGGAGTTCGTTTTTGAGAGGGTTTGATTTGATGTGGATGATGGAGATGATATCTTGAGAGACAGAAGAAATCAAGAACTGAGGAAAAAGGAATAAGAAACCGTTGAAGAAGATAAAGAAAGGGTAAGTTCGAGTGGTTGAGTTCTGATGGTCAAGTTTGATTGTTGAGTTTGATGGTTGACGTCGATGGTTGGGTTGAGTGGTTGAGTTCGCTCTTGAGGACCTTTGTAGATTCGCCTCTCCAAGTACAGTCTTGGATGATCTGAGTAGATTCTAGTGAAAGGAGTAGAGTTTTCACATTGATGAGAGAGCGCGCGGGTGTGACAGCTAAGACTAAGAGCCGCGCGGGAGATATTGAAAGATGGACAAGAAGAAATGAGAGAAGAGCAGGAGAAGAAGGAAAAGACAAGGAGAATAGAAAAGAGGATAAGGAAGATCAGAAATAAAGAAAAGAAGAAAGAGAACAGAATGACAAAGAGAGTATCATTGATTTACTCAACATCATTATGTATTAAACATTTGGAGTAAAGTCATGGTATTGATTTTACTCCTTATTTTCAAAATTCAGTTGATTGACTAAAATGATTACTTAAAAATGTAAGTCATGGGTATTCATGTAATATTTTTACATCAGAAGTTTCCTTAGAATGTCACCGAAAGTTTGAAGTCTAGAAATTCTCATAATAGTATATTAAAGTATTTTGATATATTTTTAGAAGTAGTCATTATCTGATTTTCCACATTTTGGTACTTTCAATTATATTTAATAATAAATACATACAAAGGTTATTTAAGTATTTTTATATAATTTTATGTATGTTTAGACTATCTACTATCTACGGGAACATTTATTACATATGTAGAATGTTCCCGTGTGGGTTGTGGCATGTTTACGCGGTACCTAAGTTTCTCGGGCTGTCTGTCACTTTTTCAACCAGTAGTCCCATGGCTGCATACTTGTCAGAGGCCCAGGGCTGTGTACACAATTTTGAAAGAGTTTCAGAGCTGTAGCTCAGCCCCAGGCGGGTGCATTTGCTGCTGTGGCTGCATGTGGGAATTTTGACAGAAGATGTTCTGTCTGTAATTACTAAAATATACACAGCACCTCAATTCTGACTGAATTTTATGTGTGAAATCTATAAGTGAAAATACATGTGAAATATTTCATTGGCCAAAAAGTTCAATAGTGGTGCCGTGTGTTGAATGAATTATTCTCTTCCTCAATAATTCTCTTCTTCTAATCTTTATCCTCATTTTCTCTTGTTCCTTGTTCTCCCTTTCCATTTTCTTTATCTTGTTCTTCCTCCTTCTTTTCTGTTTTTCCTTCTATTTTTCTCTTTCTCTTTTACAGTTTCACCCACGTCTCTTTCATGTGCGCGCGTCTCCAGCTACTTTCATGTGTCAACCCTTGCATGTCACATTCATTTCTCTCAACTTAGCTCTACTCTCTTCCAACGCACGACTCTCTTTCCTTCTCTTGGCTCATCAGTCCATACTCGAACTTCTGATTCTTCCGATCATCTTCAACCAAAAACCCAATCACGCTCAACTCCTCAAATCCAAATTCTCAATCTTCCTGCTCTTTGCCAAGTCCTGACTGGTAAGACTTACCATCGTCGCCATCTTCATCACATCAAAAAAGTCTAACACTTTATTCTCAAATCTTCCAAAGTCTTTTATTATCACGTCTCCATTTCTTTTCCTCCACCTTCAACCACATAACAGATCAACTTGACAACCTCAACATCTTCCACTTGCTCGATGTTTGTTCTCTTCCTTTCAAATCTTTTTCTCTTCTCTTGTTTTTCCTCTTTCAATCTGTCTTTTCTTTTCTTTAACTGATGTTGGCTTTGGCACAGCCCTCTATGTTCAATATTCCTAAAAATCTCTGACAGAAATTCAACACGGTTAAAAGCTGAACTTCCATCTGAAAAAGCTAACCGAAGCAATGGAGGGATCCAGCAATGATGGCTACCGACAAATAGTTCTCAAGGCCGCTCTCAAAGCTGTTCCAATGCTCACGGACAAAAACTATTCAATATGGAAAGATAAGATGTCAATGCTTTTAGAACTCAAAGGCATCAAGGAAGCCCTGGAAGACGATTCAAAAGGTCTCATCTTGATCAATGACATGGAAACCAGATTCGTCCTGCTCTCACGAATTGACTCGATTACCCACAACAATGTAGTGAACCCAGCTAATATATCATCGGCTAGACCTCTTTGGAAAACAATTAAAGAACTCTTTGCCTCCTCTCAAACCGCCAACCGAGCCCGAATTTTCAACGAGTTCCTCTATCAACAATTCAAACCAGACGCAATTAATCAATTCATAACCAAAACCAAAATCTCTCTCAAAAAGATGGTTGACGTCGGAATAGATCTTCCTGACAATATTCTTGCCTATCTCCTTCTTTTCAAATTCCCCTCTTCTCTCCAGGCCTTGCGTCAACAAATCATGCACTCAGACAAACTCGTAACCATAGACCTGGTTCTTAATAATCTAACCCAGCTAGATAACAAAACTAAGGTGAAATCTAAAGAAACCAAGCTTGGCAACACGGCTCTTGTTTCTTCCCGGCCTACTAAGAAACCAGTTCCTCCGGAGTTCAGATGTAGAAAGGGATACCACAACCCTCAATCGCCCGACCATCCAGAAAACAAATGCTGGCATCTCCACGAACATCTTGCTCCGGACTGGTGGAAAGAATCACAAGTTCGGTGGAGAGCACAACTCAACTCCCAATCCAAAACAAAAGAATTCGCTCATTACATGACTCTGCTCACTACTTGGATTGAATACATTAATCCGTTAAATCAAATCATCATTGATTCTGGCGCTTTGTGCCACATGTTCAACTCACCTCTTTTCTTCACCCATCTCGACTATCTCACTGCTGACGAATTCATAAATACCAGGAAAGAAGGAGCCCGATTACCCATCAAGGGCAAGGGAGTAGTCAGATTATCCTGGAGAAGTTCTTTGGTCACTCTCACTAACTGCCTTTACGTCCCCGATCTCATAGTCAACCTGATAAGCCCCGGCAATCTTATCTCTTCCAAAAACTGCTCTCTTTCTGCCTCCAAGAATTGATTCTCCCTCTTCTCCGGATTCAAACGTGCTTTCTCTGGATTCATTCAGGAGAATCTCTTCGTACTCAACCATCCTTCTCGAATTGGAAAAGACTCAAAATTCTGCCATCTCTCACTTGAGAACCATGATCTTACTCAAATCAAAACCCTACACCAATCCTTTGGTCATGCTTATCCTGCCCGTCTCAAAAATCTTTTTCCTTCCTCATCCTCTAAGATTCTTTCCGAATTCCAATGCAAAGACTGCGTCTTCTCAAAGATATCAAAAACATCTTTCAAGAATACGTCTACGTGCTCCTCTAGGCCATTCGAACAACTTCATGTGGATCTGATAGGTCCCATCAATCCCTCTTCAAGAAATGATATGAATTATATCATGACGCGGATTGACAACTTTTCTGGTTATATTGCAGCAATTCCACTTCAATACAAATCCGACGCCTCCCTTCAACTGAAAATTATCCTAAACCATGAGAAGCAAAAACGGGATCGCTTTCCAGCTACCATTTGCACTGACGGAGGCGGCGAATTCACTTCAACTGAACTTGAAGATTTCTTTAAAATCAACTCAATCCAACATCTTGTCTCCAAACCGTATCATCACGAGCACAACGGGAAGGTGGAAAGAGCCAATTGCACTCTGATTGAATCAACTAGAGCCATCCTGCAAAGCTCAAAGCTTCCTCTCAATCTTTGGGAAGAAGTTGCCAAGTCCGCCTGTCTTTCGTTGAATCAAATTCCCAAGGATCCCCATTCTTCGTCTCCTTACCAACTTTTCTTCGAAAAATCTCTTCCTAGCAGTTACTTTCACCCCATCGGGAGCAAAGTTGTTTATCTCGACAACAAAATTAATTGCGGTGATAAATTCAAAGACCGAGGTCTCCCTGGTACCCTTGTGGGTTATAACCCAAATTTTTTGTCATATATAATCTTAAAACCTGACAATTCCATAATTTCCTCCAAACATGTCCGATTTCTCAAGTTTGATGACCTCTCCCCAATGTCCACCAACTCCGATTCCTCCAAAAACAACTTGCAAATCAGAATGGATGACAATCTTCCCGAATTTCCTTCTATCCAGTCTTCACCTATCCCACATTCCAACAACAACCACTCTCAATCTTCCTCCGATGATCACTCTCACTCTCCCCTTCTCTCTCCTGAAACCCACAACAACTCCCCCTCCAATTCCGAATATGATTCTTCTGAAGAACTGGCTGAACAGCTCGTGCCCAGCTATGCTCTTCGAGATCGATCAAGCCTAAATCCTCCACAACGCTAGGGCTACCATCACTATTTTGTTCCCAGAACCTTCGAACAAGCAAAAAGATGCCACGACGGTCCAAAATGGGAAGCCTCAATGGATGTAGAACTTAACAGCATAGAATCCCTAGGCGTTTGGGAAGATTATGAGGGTCCTGAGCCCATTAATCCTCTTAATACGACGTGGGTCTATCGTCTTAAGGACAATTGCCACGGGGATCCCCTAGTTTACAAAAGCAGACTGTGTGTTCAAGGATTCAACCAAATTTACGGTCTCGACTTTCAAGATACCTTTTCCCCCACTGGTAAAGCCGCCTCTCTTCGTATTGCATTGCTTTTTGGCCTGTTCCATTCCCTTCCAATCTCTCAATTCGATGTAAAAAGCGCCTTTCTTCACGCTCCTTTATCCGACAAAGTCATAATCAAGAAATCCAAGGGCTCAAACAGAAAATCCGACTATCTCATCTTGCAAAAATCGCTCTACGGCTTGAAGCAAGCTCCCGCCAATTGGTTCAATACTCTCACTTCTTGGATTCAAGAACAAGGATTCCACGAATCCATCTCTGACCCCTGCTTATACATACACTCAGACTCCAATTTGGTTTTTTTCTTTCACGTCGACAATCTTATCCTTGTCAGCACTGGGAACAACTTCAAGGACAATTTTCTCAATTGTTTTCCTAATTCAAGTCATCACAAGCCAAACACCATCCTGGGAATGAAATACAAGCGGTCAATCAATAAAATACAACTGTCCCAACCCAAACAAATCGATCACGGGCTTGAAGAACTAAACATGAGCAACTGTAAACCCGCCTCGATTCCTCTTACTGCCAATATAAATCTGACTCCTACCAGCGATGAAGAACATGAGGAGTTTAAGGCCTTGAATATCAATTATTGATCAGCTGTCTTCCTCATCAACTACATTGCCTGTTTAACTCGCCCTGATCTATCCTTTGCCGTTTCAAGCCTCGCAAGATTCTGCGAAAAACCCGGAATTTGTCACTGGAAAGAAGTAAAAAGGTGTTGGAAATATTTAAAGGCTACTAAAGATCTAAAACTCACGCTTCAAGTTCATCACACAAACACTGAGATTCAATGGTACAGCGACCCTACTTGGAGCGACAATCTGGATACGAGAAGATCCCAATCAGGTCATCTTTCTCTCTTGTTCAACTCTCTCATCTCCTGGAGCAGCTACCGGCAATGTAACGTCACGCACTCTACTACGGAAGCGGAATTAAATCCTCTAGTGGACTCTTTTCTTGAAGCTATCTGGATGAGGGGACTCATTGCCGAACTCTTGAAGTCAAAGATTATTCTGAGCCGCCATTTCACTGACAACAAGGGCCTCAACGACAAGCTGAAGAAATTTGGTTGTAATTCCAAAACGCGTCACATTGATATCAAAACCAAAGCCCTCCAAGAGGAACTCAAACTCGGAAATCTGACTATAAAATTAATTCCAGCTGCCGACATGAAGGCCGACGGCCTTACAAAAGCTCTCCCACTTTGTTTTCTCATTCTTCTCTTACAATTAATAGACCCTTCCTACGCCACTCCGACATAAGTCTTACAAGTCACGGGGGGTGTTGAATAAATTATTCTCTTCCTCAATAATTCTCTTCTTCTAATCTTTATCCTCATTTTCTCTTGTTCCTTGTTCTCCCTTTCCATTTTCTTTATCTTGTTCTTCCTCCTTCTTTTCTGTTTTTCCTTCTATTTTTCTCTTTCTCTTTTACAGTTTCACCCACGTCTCTTTCATGTGCGCGCGTCTCCAGCTACTGTCATGTGTCAACCCTTGCATGTCACATTCATGTCTCTCAACTTAGCTCTACTCTCTTCCAACGCACGACTCTCTTTCCTTCTCTTGGCTCATCAGTCCATACTCGAACTTCTGATTCTTCCAATCATCTTCAACCAAAAACCCAATCACGCTCAACTCCTCAAATCCAAATTCTCAATCTTCCTGCTCTTTGCCAAGTCCTGACTGGTAAGACTTACCATCGTCGCCATCTTCATCACATCAACAAAGTCTAACACTTTATTCTCAAATCTTCCAAAGTCTTTTATTATCACGTCTCCATTTCTTTTCCTCCACCTTCAACCACATAACAGATCAACTTGACAACCTCAACATCTTCCACTTGCTCGATGTTTGTTCTCTTCCTTTCAAATCTTTTTCTCTTCTCTTGTTTTTCCTCTTTCAATCTGTCTTTTCTTTTCTTTAACTGATGTTGGTTTGGCACAGCCCTCTATGTTCAATATTCCTAAAATTCTCTGACAGAAATTCAACACCGTGGTATTTTGGTTTTTCTTTCCTTATTTATTTAAAAATATAAGGAGTTGGATTTCAAGGGTGGGGTCAGTGAGTGACCCTACCTAATTTTGGGTTGAAAATCCATTTTTGCAATAATATTTATTGTTTTTCTACTCCTTTTTAGGTGAATTTTATCATCATTATTTTTATTTTATTTCTGTTACTTTTGCAGCTTGCTCTGCAATAGTAGCAAGCTGACAAGAACAAAATTGTTCTTTAATTAGAAGTTTCCACAAATTTTTATGGGAAGGATCCTGCTTCCTCTTATTTACTACTAAACCAGTCTAAAGCTACTCCTTCAAATAGTCTGGGAAACCTGACTACAGCTATAGCTTCTGGTAAGTCATAAGAGTTAATAGTATAGTCAATAAATTTAATGAAATTTATATTATTATATTTTCCTTCACTGGAGAAATTAGGCCATTCAGGAATTGGGGCAAAGGTTTGAGGGCTTGTTCCATTTCAGGGGTGGGACTAGGCCTGAAGGTGTCACTTCTATGCATGCCTGGTAAGGTTGGTGCATAAGGTGTAGTTGTTTGTCTGGGAGGTTTTGGTTCCTCTGTGGTACTCCCCAAGGGGTTGGTCAGATGGACTTTCAAGTCTCTAGGATCATTCTTGATCAGATTGAGTTGCAGGTGCACTTTATTATTGAGCAGATCTAATTTCTCACTAAGGGAAAGAATGGATCTGTTAGTAGTATTTACCAATTCTTCTTTTAAAGGTTGAAAATACATAATAAAATCTTCTTGGATACCTGATAACATATTCTCAATTGTTTGATTCTGTCTGATTTTACCTTGATTAATTGTCTCCAATAATTGTTTTGTATGTTCTTTGATATCTTCCATTCCTACAGTTTTTGTTTTGTGATTAATTAATTTGGCTACTACTGAGGTTAATTTATCCATATGGGTATAAAAACCGTCCAAATTTC
The DNA here is from genome assembly GCA_025617555.3 of Puccinia polysora. NCBI lineage: Eukaryota > Fungi > Basidiomycota > Pucciniomycetes > Pucciniales > Pucciniaceae > Puccinia > Puccinia polysora. The sequence continues at coordinate 65,577,405 of CM062613.1, forward strand.
CACAAAAAACCTTGAAATTATGGCGCATATCATGAGAACAGGCAGTTATTACATCAGAGGTTGGTTTAGAAAAGTTACTGGGTTCAGAATTAGAGGCTAATTGTTGTACACCTTTTTCCTCTTTTGAGCTAAGGATATTATCTGATCCCAATCCTTCTTTCCCTTTGGATTTGGATGGGAAGAAGATCTCTTATTTCCTGATCCTTTTCCTTTCAATTGGGCTAATTGATCCCAAAGGATTCAACCTTTCTACGTAGGATTCTACCTCTTCCCTTGGAATCATTTTCTGAAGAGCAATCTGGGTAGCTTTTGCCTGGGAGATTATATTTTTCATAGATACCATGTCCTCCTTGGCTTGGGATTCTTTGAAATCTTCCCAATATTCAAATTTCTCTCTGACTAAGTCTTTGATTGTGACTTCCTTGGCCAGATTCTGCTGGGGTGGCTGCAGGTAATCTTCTAGTAATGGAGTGGGGCTTAATTCTACTACCTTCTCCAGATCTAGGTTGGGGGAGGGCAGACATACTTGGGGCCCTTCCTTGTCCATCAAGAATGGATTCACTGGTTGCAGTCCCCTCATGGTTGTCATTATTGGTGGTCTCACAGTTACTGGGGGCTCCTGACAAAGATCCATAGGAGGGAATTCTCACTGAGGCTCTTGTTTTACGTCTATTCAAATTGAATAAAATGTTTATAAGTATTTTTCTAAAGAAAAAAATCTGTAAAAATAAGTTTTATTTAAAATGACTTAAGTTGGTTGATATTCAAAGGTACCAGGACTTTATTGGGATTAAATTGGTCCTTAGTAGGTAATCTCACGGGGTCTTGGTGTTTTCCAATGAGGTCTTCACCCGTCCAATCAATATTTTCACTGGGGCTTCCAGAGATATCTGGGACTTGTTGATCCAATAAATAATTTTCAATGGTTGAGGCTTCTGGTATAGAAGGGGTCACTGATGGTAAAAGGTTATTTTATTGGTCAATAAAATATATTAATATTATTTTAATAAAAATAATATGGTAATAAAATTTTTATAATTACTTTTTTATTTTAAAAAGTAATTTATATTGTATTTATTCCAAGCTTTATGTTTTCTTGATAGGGCCTGGAAGTTGATATGCCTCTCAAGATCTTCTTTTTCAAGTAGCTTATCTAAGTGTTTATTTGTAGAAGAGATATTAAGTTGCTCAGCTTGAGTTAAAGCTTCCGAACCAGTAGTTTTATAATTTTTAATATATTCTACTTTTCTTATCTTTGAAAGATTTAAATAATAGATTATTAATTCTGCATTGGTTTTTAAATCCACTTCAAAAGAATTTACTGATGAATCATGGTCAAAAATTCAGATAAATTTATGTTTGATTTAGTTTACATGAAATGTCTGGTCCAAGGTATACAATACAATAAAATGCAATATTTCCTGGCCAGACCCCCAATTTTCAGCCTCCTGGATTCCCAGATCTTTTCTATCCTTTGGCTACCAGAGGTAATAGAATAAATAATAAATATATTATTCAATAAATGCAGCAAAAATCCCTAATATATTTGGATAAAGCTTATTGCAAGGTTAATTGGTTTGGTTGTGGTTTATTGTTATAAATCAATATAGATAAATTTATTATTAAATATTTTTTTAGAGGGGCCCCAAATATATTGAAGATCTTTAACACCTCTCATCATGGAATTGAGTATGAAAACATGTAGGCCTGGTTACTTTGGAATGTTTAGTTCAACGGATATTTTGCCCAAAGATAATATGTACATAAGATAGAAGTTGGAGTGGAAGGGCTCTATAACCAAGCTTCCACAACGCAGAAAGGATAACAAAAATCACTGGTATATTATCAAATCCTTTGGGTACCTGTTTGGGATTTGCACTGATGGGGTAAACCTGTATACTGGGGTTATAAGGTTTTTTAGCAGTTTAAATTGATAAAAAGGTTTGAGGATGTATATTATTAATCAGACTAAAGGAATAAATCACTTACTTATCTCTTATAAGTTCTTGATTAACTTGGCACAGTTTCTGGATTTTAATATAACTGGGTCTCTGCATATCAATCACCTCAAAAAGGTGCCTTTATTTATATAATTTTGGGTCTAATTTCTGTCCCTCTGAGAGCTATAGGGTCTCCAGGGGACGGGTGCTAAGGCTAGCAGGGCAACCAGTGCTGGTTCTGAATGTGCCCTAGGTGCTTTAGCCTGGGTGGGAGCTGGATCGGTCCGGATCTGGAGCTATTTCCCATAATAATTTAATTATTTGTTGGGAAAAAGTGCCTGTCAGCTCTCTGATACCAGGAACCGTGCAGCCCTTTAGCTCCAGAGAGTGATAAAAATACTGGAATAAAAATAATTATTATTATCCAAAAAAAACGCTTAGAGGCTCAAATAAATTATATAATAAGAGCAGTTTCAAGGTTTAATTGGTTTGGTAATAAAGGGTTTTCAATATGTATATAAAATAGGGGCCACATTATCATACTACTGGGGGTCTTGAAAGACAAAGCAACCTCTCTTCAAGGGGCCTCCTTAGGCAGTTTAAGAACCTTGGAATGAAGATGGGTGCCTTATAAAGGGCTTATTCCGCTAATGGCTGGCATAACAGCACAATGGCCTAGACAGAAAGGTAAAAACTCACTCTGAGCACTTTACCACGAAAATCCTGCAATAATAGGAAGGGTTTCAGAGCAGATGGGGTGGATTGCCTGACTAAAGTTCAACGGTTGATTGGTTTTGAGAAATAAATAATAATACTACAGAATTGGTCATAAATCACTTGCTTGGATTCTTCATAAGCACTTGACTAACAATGACACGGTTTCTGATTGATAATAATAATTCCTGGTAAACTGATGATGGAATAATGGATCCAAAGAGGTCTGTATAAATACCTTTTTTGGGGTGATTTTGAGCTTCTCAGGGCGCGTAGAGAGAGTTTTGCTCATGGGCTGAGGCTGGAAAGCCAGTCAGAGCAAGATTAGCACTTCCGCTTGGTGCTGTTAATCAGATGACCTTACATCTGCTGGATTTCTTTACTATTTTAGCCACAGGATCTGTTAATCTATTGTGGCGTAAATTTGATCATTCTGCACTCATCCTTCATTTGTACTATTAGTATTGCTTTAATGTGAAAAGATGAGGACGTTTACTAATTGTACATCATTTGCTGATCACGTAGATAATTTATAATAATTTTCATGAACACTCCTTGTAGTTTTTTGTGGTCTTCAAATATCAGAGTCAATGATTTAAGTGGTAATCCTTGATCTTTAATTTTCTATTAAAAATGTACTAAACTTAATTTTTATTAATTTTTATTAAGTTTTGATCTTTTTAAATTATTGATAATGCATATGTCAACTTTTTAAATATTCCAGGCAACCCTAATTAGGTTTTAGCTCTTTTGAGCGGTACCTGGTTGTCAGATTAGTCATGATGGATCCAGACTTGGGGATCAGTCAGTGCAGATGCGGGCGGGGTAGGATCCCCTGCGTGCATTGCAGAATTTAGCTGCGCGCGGGTCTCTAGTACGCGGGAAAATGCTACTACAAGTATGTAGGGGTATGTAATGATGTGGGGCTGCGCGCGGGAATTGTTACATAACACATTTCCACGTGTAACTCCTAAAATATACACAACACCTCAATTCTGAGTGAATTTTAGGTTTAAACCCTATACATGACAACACGTTTGAAATGTTAGAATGGCCAAAAGGTGCCATACTGGTGTTGTAATTTTTAGTACTTTTCTTTTTAATTATTTTAAAAATGTAAGGACTTGGATTTCAAGGGTGGGGTCAGTGAGTGACCCTCCCTAATTTTTGATTAGATATCCATTCATTTCATAATATTTATTGATTTCTCACTCCTTCTTTTGTTAATTTGAGATATTCTTATTTTTCCCAGTTTTGTGTTGCTATGACAGGTTGCTCTGTACATAGTAGAAAGCTGACATTCCCCCACTCCAAGATATGTCTATATCTGAAAAAAAATTCTGGGTCAATGCCTTCTGCTGGCTCTGTAGCTCCTGAGGTTTATGCGTCCATCAGGGATATTGTGTTCAGGTAACCATTCATCCTTATCAGCTGATTATCCCTTGTATCTAACTAGGTACAGTCTGACATCTTTTCCATTGATCCTTTCTTTTTTATCTTCAAGGATCTTGCTAATTATTCCTCTGTCTTTTTCAGGTTCTTCTGAAACAGGTATTCCAGGTGAAGGAGTATATTCTCCATTCCTTGGGTGGTAGTGTTTGATGAGACTTACTTGGAAGATTGGGTGTTTTCTAGAAAGCTCATCACTAAGGATTACTTCCACAGCATTCTTACCATGAAGTTTATTAATGGTGAAAGTTCCAACAAAAGCTGGTCTAAGCTTTCTATTTCCAGCTAAGTTGGTGAAGTTGTTGGTAGAGATCAAGACTTGATCATTAATCTTAAAATCAGGCTCCTTATGGGTTTTATCCCACCTTTGTTAGTTATACTCCACAGCATCCTGGACACACTTAAAAGCATGTTTATTGGATACATCTATCATTTTTTTGAAATCAGGTGATGTAGGGTGAATATTTGTTAGGTGGTGATTAAGGTTATCCTTGGGTAATTTAGGAATCCATCCTCTTTCCAGTATTTAGGGTGCTTCCTTAGTGGTAGAGTGCTTTCTCCTGTTGTAGGCCATCTCTAGTGCCGGTAAAAGACTAACCCAATGATGGCAATAACCATCAGAATTCTTGTATTCTAGACCAAAGCCACAGAATCTACTGAGCATGTCTTCCAGGGTCTGAATCATTCTTTCAGCTAAGCCATCCATCTGAGGGTGATAAGCTGTAGAGAAAGCTGAGGTGGTTCCCAGCATTTCATGAAGATTTCTCCAGAACTCAGTGGTGAATTTAGGATCTATGTCACTGATAATGATCTTGGGAACTCCAACATTAGCAATGAGTCTGTTCCAAAAAAATAGGGCAACTTCCATAGCAGTGTCTACCTTGTTATTAGGTAGAAACTTTGCTTTCTTGGAGAACCTATCCATGATTACTAGGACTGAGTTGTAGGAATAGGCTCCTTCTGGTGGTATTCCAGTTACAAAGTCCATGTTGATGATCTCCCATCTTTTCTTGGGTTCAGCAATCTTTTGCAGTAGACCAAACCTTTTCCCAGTGGTCCTGTTGGACTTCTGACAAGTTTCACAACTAGTAACATAATGGATAGTGGAGTCTCTCCAATTGATCCACCAAGCAGTTTTTTTAACCTTATCTAATGTTCTATTAGCAGATAAATGACCAGATGAGCAGTTATCATGGCATTCAGCCAGGATGTGTTTGATATGGTCATCCTTAGTGAAGACTATAACACTTGAATGTTAATGCCTGTAGTATACTAGACCATCCTATATGGTGAACCTTCCGGATTGGTATGGTTTCAAGAGGGGTTCAGGTAGGCTATTGATCAATTCAGATGGTGGAGAAGTACTTTCCATAATGGTTATCAGATTTTTCATTCCTGAATTGTAAGATTCTTTGATTGAGTTGAACAAGGATTCATCCAATTCACAAATTTGGATTCCCATTGTAGGAGCTTCAACGTTCAACATGTTAATGTTAAGGATAGGGAAGATATCATTATCCTCTGGGTCATAAGCAGGGTTTCTTGGGTCATTGGGTAAAGCATTCCTGCTCAAACTATCAGCATTCTGGTGTTTAGTACCAGCTTGGTGAACTATAGTCATCTGACCTCTGTACTGTTGAATGGCTATCTGCAATGTTAACATGTGCCTACTAGGGGTCTTCATGTTCATCAAAGTCCTGACAGCATTGCAGTCAGTAATCACTGTGAACTTGGTGCCTTCCAAGCAGGAATAAAGTTTCTCCAGAGCCCATACTAAAGCAAGGCATTCCATTTGGCTTGCACCATACCTTTTCTCAGTATCCTTAACTTGTCTGGATATGAAGAGTATAGGTTTTTCCACCAGTTTTTCATCCTCTATGAATTCCTGGTGTAATTCAGCTCCTAGCCCGCCCATACTAGCATCTATATAGAGCTTGAAGGGTTTAGAATAGTCTGTCTGAATCAGTACTGGAGCTGAAGCCATGGCCAACTTGAGTTCCTTGTAATTCTTAACTCTTGCATGATTCATTTCAAAGAAGGTGGTGTTGTTGCAGATTTCCTGCAGACACTTGGTTAGAATAGCAAACTTTGGTAAGTACTTCCTATAGTAGCTGCAGAAGCTAATAAAAGATAGGAGTTCAGTTTTATTCTGAGGCATTGGCCTATTCATTACTGCTGCTATCTTGTTGTGGTCAGCAGCTAAGGTTAGTCCAGAGACAATTTGTCCTAAGGCTTTCAGTTCTCCACAACCAAAGTTACACTTTTTCATTGATAATTTTAATTCCACAGCAGAGATAGTTTTGAGGACTAATCTCACTTTATCCAGATGGGTATCCCAATCATCAGAGTAAATGATAACATCATCAATTTAAACCATCACCCATCCTTGTCTGATCAAAAATCCTAGAACTGTGTCCATCATCCTTTGAAAATGAGAAGGAGCATTTTTTATACCAAAAGGCATCCTTAGATACTCATAAATTCCCAAATGACAGATAATTCTCATGAATTTCTGGCTATCAGGGCTGATAGGTATTTGGTGGAAACCTTTCAGCATGTCCATGGTAGTGATGTCCTTAGCTTTTGACAGGTTGTGCAGAGCATGGTCTATCCTTGGAATTGGATAATGATCAGCTTGGGTATAGTTGTTCAGCATTCTGAAATCTCCAACCATCCTTGAATTATCATTATGCCAAGCTATATTTACTGGAGTAGTGATATCTACTTGTTCATTGTTTCCTACTTTCCTTAAGACTTGTAGGTCAACCAACTCTTGGATGTGAGTTTCCAGAGCAGCTCTAGATTTTGGACTAGAAAGGTAAGCAGGTCTTCTGAGGTTAAGTGGGTAAGGAGGCTTAATGGTTAGAGTCAGAATCATATCATGTCCTTTGATGTTACCAATGGGGTGATCCTTGGTACAGAAAGCATTCTGATTTTCAAATAATAATTGTAGGATGTTCCGTCTTTGTTATTCATTGAGCAGCAGATTCAAAGCTGCTTCAGAGAAGTATTCCTTATTGAAACTCACTAAGTGTTTTTTATAAGTTGAATCCAAAGTTTGAGAATTGAAAGGGCATACTTGAAACTTCTTGTTCCAGTATCCTCCTATGGTGAAAAATCTACCCTTGCTTTGGAATACATCTATACCATTCAAGCAAAGAGAATCATTACCAAGCATAAAGTAATCACAAACTCTGTTTTGGAGATGTCAGCCTCCTGGATGCCAAGATCCTTGCTATCCTTTAGCTACCAGAGGTGATAGATTAAATAATAAATACATTTTTTAATAAGTGCAGCAAAAATCTGTAAAATATTTGGATTAAGCTTATTGCAAGGTTAAGTGGTTTGGTTGTGGTTTATTGTTTTAAATCAATATGAATAAATTGATTATTAAATATTTTTATAGAGGGGCCAAAATTATATTGGGGATCTTTAACACTGCTCTTCAGGGATTTCAGTATGAAAACATACAGTCCTGGTTACTTTGGTCTATTTAGTTTAAAGGATACTTTACCCAAAGATAATATGTGTAGAAAATACATTGTGGAGTGGCAGGGCCTTGTAGCCAAGCTGCCACGACAGAGAAAGGATAATAAAACTCACTGGTATATTATTAAATCCTTTGGTTATCTGTTTGAGACGTGCACTGATGGGTTAAACCTGTATACTGGGGTTATAAGGTTGTTCAGCAGTTTTAATTGATAAAAAGAGGTTGAGGACCGATATTATTGATCAGACGTTGCCATAAATCACTTAATTATCTATTATAAGTACTTGATTACCTTGGCACGGTGTCTGGATATAAATATAACTGGGTCTCTTCCCATCAATATGCTCATAAGAGCTCTTTATTTATAGCTTTTGGAGTCACAATATTGTCCTTCTGAGGGGTACAGGGGCTCAAAGGGACAGACACTAAGGCTAGCAGGGTAACCAGGGGTAGCCTGTCATGTGTTCTTGGTGCTATAGAACGGGTAGCATCTAATTCCTCAGGGTATGGGAATCATTCTACTTCATAATAGATATTAGGATGTGTGAACAACACCAATCAATCCCATTTATGTATTATTTAATTAATTATCTTTAGTAAATGTTCCCAGTAATTTAATAATTATATAAAAAGACATTTCTACGGACATCTTGATGTCAGGTAAGTTCTCATTATGTGTTATATATCTGGAGTAAAAGTCATGATATTGATTTGACTTCTTATTTTCGAGTTGCAGTTGATTTACAAAGATAATTACTTAAAAATATAAGTCATGGCAATCCATGTAGTATTTTTACATGATTAGTTTTCTTAGTATTTCACGGAGATATTGATGTCTAGAAATTCTCATAAAAGTATATGAAAGTATTTTAATATGTTTTTAGAAGTTGTCATTGTCTTTTTTTCGACATTCTTGGTACTTTGAAATATATTTAAAAAAAATATGTACAAGGATTATTTGAATATTTTTATATAATATTATGTATTTTTGGACTATCTACTATCCATGGGAACATTTATTACAGATGTATAATGTTCGCGTGTGGGTTGTAGCATGTTTACGCATTACCTGAGCCTCTCAGGCCGCCTGTCACTCTGTCAACCCGTAGTCCCGCCGCTGCTTACTTGTTAGAGGCCTGCGGCTGCATACACAACCTTGATGGAGTGAAGAGCTGTATCTCAGCCGCGCGCGGGTACATTTGGCTGCCGCGGCTGCGTGTGGGAATTGTGACAAAACACATTTCTGTCCATAACTCCTAAAATATACACAACACCTTAATTCTGACTGAATTTTAGGTGTGAAACCTATTCGTGACAATGTGTGTGAAATATTTAATTGACCAAAAGCTCAATAGTGGAGCCATAGTATTTTGGTCTTTCTTTCCTTAATTATTTTAAAATATAAGGAGTTGGATTTCAAGGGTAGGGTCAGTGAGTGACCCTACCTAATTTTGGGTGGAGAATCCATTTCTGAAATAATATTTATAGTTTTCCTTCTACTTCTTAGGTTAATTGTATTATTATTATTTTTATGTTATTTTTTTTACTTTTGCAGCTTGCTCTGCAATAGTAGCAAGCTGACAGGAGCACTGTAAATTCAATGTTCAGTTTGAGTGAGCCTTTAGAGAGAGGGAGTATGAAATAAGAGGACCATACTCCAATAGCATTGAGAGAAGCATTACAACTGTTTAACTTAGCCTGAGGTACGTGGAATAAGTTTAGTTTCCAGTCTGGGTCTTGTTTCTCGAAATAAGTTGAACCAACACAAGAGCACAAGTATCCACTGTCTAGAATTAACTTAACAGGGGAACCTTGAATTAAACCAGTAGCATAGCATGTTTTGCCTGAAGTTTAACTTTTACCTGCAGAAGGTTTTCAAGTCAAACCATTAGCCTCAGAGATGTGGTGAATCTTCATGTTGGGATTCCATTTTTGAGGTAAGTTAGAATCCTCATTAACAGAATTATGTCTAGGGAAGACTCAATACTTCCTTCAATGACATTGATGGGGTTAGTTATCATCAAATCATACTCAGAAAGTGATCCATCAGTATCATCTAGGGGAGGGTCAGGATTATCATACTCTTATCCTTCAATAGGATTAATCCTTTTTCTAGGTAGAGGACAATCAGGTCTTACATGTCCTGTTTGGTTACAGTTCCACCATACTTTTTCTGTTGACTCTGGAGTCTTCTTGACCTCCAAGTTAGTTGGGTTAGTGGAAGGGTATTCCTTGGTTTTGGCAGTATACTCTTCCCTGTTCCTAGTATTTTGTTCCCTGGGGAGTCTATTGACTCTCTTATCTAGACCATTCATATCAATATTCTCTTCCAACACACCTATCAGGGTACAAAGATCAGAATCCATGGGCATCCTACACCTTACACTGTAGTTGATTTGTCTGGGACATAAGTTGAGAAGTCTTTCATTGACTTCTTCTTTATCAGCATTTGTGTAAAAACAGTCTTACCTCCTTTACTGGTCTAAGAACCACTTATGAGGTTTGTCCTTGGATGGATCAAACTGGGAGGTTTCAAAAGTTTTCATCATCTTTCTTTTCCAAATCCTAGTACCAAATTGTAATTTGATCAATTCTTTCCAAGAACTCCTGGATAAAGATCCAAATTCTTCTCTTTTATTGATAAACCAATCAAGAGTCACTCCTTCAAATATTCTGGGCAATTGTACAACAACTATTGTATCAGGGAGTTCTTAAGAAGCAAGGGTATAATCAATAAATTTAATGAAACTGACATGGTTTTATTCTCCTTCTCCAGAGAATTTACGCCATTCAGTAATGGGGGAAGTAACTTCAAAGCCTGTTCTATTTCAGGAGTAGGACTGGGCCTAAAAGATTCATTTGTAGTTGTCATGGTTCTGGGAGGAACACTAGGAGTAATGATGAACCTAGAAGGTCTAGTTTCTTCCAGGTCAATGACTGGGGAGTTAGTAGAATTGACTTTAAGATCTCTAAGATCATTCTTAATCATACCTAACTCCATATCAATTTTTTTGTTTAGTAAATCGATTTTGTTAATCAGGTGAGCTGAAGGAGTATGACTAGTTTTCTTAACTTCTTCCTTAAGATGGTTCATGGTTGCAAGAATATCTTCCTGAAGAATTTATTTTTTATCATCAATATGTTTCATCAGGTCCAACTTACTAGATTTTATACTATCCTTGATTTTTTGTATTTCTAACTCATCAATTCTCAAAGTCTGAGACTGGGTATCAATCACTCTGAAAATACTTAGACTCAATCTGTCCAATTTATGATAAATTTTGTCAAAACATTGGCTGATAACCATAAAATTGTGAGACAAATTTACAGAAAAGCTATTAAGAGCTTCTACATCTAATTGTGGTACATCTTTTTCCATTTCTGGGCTAGGGATATTATGCTGTTGGAATCCTTTGAGTTCCTTAACTTCTGATGGACTGAGGACCTCTTCTTTTTGGGGTCCTTTCCCTTTAAGGAAGCTAACTGATCCCAAGGACTCCAGTTCTGCATGTAGAATTCTACTTCTTTCTTTGGGATCAACTTTTGAAGGGAAATCTGGGATTTCTTTGCCAGAGAAATAGCTTTTCTCATACCTGGCTGATCCTCCTGGGTATGAGACAACTTGAATTGTTCCCAATAGCTCACATACTCTTTCACTAATACCTTGACTCTTTCCTCCTTGGTTGAGTCCAGCTGGGGTGGCATAGGAGGACCCGTATCCTCCTGGGATAACTTGTTGGGCAATGTGTGGTTCTCCAACGCTATGTTGGTTGAGTTGGTGGTCGCGGTCGTCGCCATTGTTGTCCCGTGTGATTCTATGGTCACTGGTTCAAGCCCCCTCATTGCGCTTGGGACTAGAGTCCTTGCGCGTACAGGTTCCTCTGGGAAGAGATCCATATGATGGGGTTATACCTTTTGCACGGGTGTTGCGCCTCTTTTGGTGCATAGAACCAAACAAATGAGTAAGTCTTTTTTCAAAACTTTTGAGAAAAGACATAAAAATATAAAAAAACAATATTTTTTGTGTATTTATATTTTTAATAATTTTTTTATATATATTTTAACTTACTTGAAGTTAAATTCAAGGGTACCAACACTTGGTTGGGATCACAATTGTCCTTGGGGGGTATTCCAACGGGGTCTGAGTCAGGTTCCTCTGGGAAGAGATCCATATGATGGGGTTCTACCTTTTGCACGGGTGTTGCGCCTCTTTTGGTGCATAGAACCAAACAAATGAGTAAGTCTTTTGTCAAAACTTTTGAGAAAACACATAAAAATATAAAAAAACAATATTTTTTGTGTATTTATATTTTTAATAATTTCTTTATATATATTTTAACTTACTTGAAGTTAAATTCAAAGGTACCAACACTTGGTTGGGATCACAACTGTCCTTGGGGGGTATTCCAACGGGGTCTGAGTGAGTTCCAATCAGATCCTGGGATAAATCCAAGGGTAAGTCAAAAGGTACACTGTCTTAGACCTCCCCTAGAAGGTCCTGGTCAATGAGATCACCAAAAACCAAATCCACTGAGATGGATAAAAACAAAAAATATAAGTTTAATATTTTTTTTTGTATTTTTACGTGGAAAGATGATATTTTTAGAAAAATAATCACTTTTATTAGTTTTTGATTTTTCTTGATCTTCAGGATTATTTAGTTTATAAATATAAATCTTCATTTGATAAATTTTCCACTCCTTATGTTGCCTGAATAAAGAATTTAAATTGATAATTCTTTCAAGCTCAATTTCTTTTTCCTTTATAACCTGCTATTTATAATAAAGCAATTTCTCTTGTTGTGGCTCAGGAGTTATAATAAAAGGGAAAAAGTTAAGGATTTTTTCTTCTTTTTTCTTTTTGAGATGGTTCAAATAATAATTGATCAATTCACCGTTGTTCTTGAGATCCATTAGAGAAACAACGGATCAAGGATATATTTTATAATTATTTTAACTCATTTTTAAGAAAAATATACTGGTCCAAGGAACAAATAATCAAAGATTAATTATTTAAGGATATTTCCTGGCCAGACCCCCAGTTGTCAGCTCTCTGATACCAGCAACCTTGCAGTCCTTTAGCTACAGAGAGTGATAAAAATACTGGAATAATAATTATTATTATTATTCCAAAAATAAACACTTAGAGGCTGAAATAAATTATATAATAAGAGCAGTTGAAAGGTTTAATTGGGTTGGTAATAAAAGGTTTTCAATATTTATATAAAAGAGGGGCCACAGTATTATACTACTGGGGGTCTTTACAGACAAAGCAACCTCTCTTCAAGTGGCCTCCTTAGGCAGTTTAAGAACCTTGGAATGAAGATGGGTGCCTTAGAAATGGCTTATTCCACTATTGGCCGGGAATAACAGCACAATGGCCTAGACAGGAATGAAAAAACTCACTCGTAGCACTTTACTCCGAAAATACTGCAATAATAAGAAGGGTTCCAGAGCAGATGGGGTGGATTGCCTGACTAACTTCAAGGGTTGATTGGTTTTTAAGAAATAAATAATAATACTACAGAATTGGTCATAAATCACTTTCTTAGATTCTTCATAAGCCTTTGACTAAAAATTACACGGTGTCGGATTGATAATAATAATTCCTGGTAAACTGATAATGTAATAATGGATCCAAAGAGGTCTGTATAAATACCTTTTTTGGGGTGATTTTGAGCTTCTCAGGGCGCGTAGAGAGAGTTCTGCTCATGGGCTAAGGCTGGAAAGCCAGTCAGAGCAGAATTAGCACGTCCACTTGGTGCTGTTAATCAGCTGACCTTAGATCTGCTGGATTTCTTTACTATTTTAGCCACAGGATCTGTTAATCTATTATGGCTTAAATTTGATCATTCTGCACTCATCCTTCATTTTTACTATTATTATTGCTTTACAGTGACCAGATTTGGACGGTTACTGATTTTCCAGCATTGGCTAATCACGTAAATAATTTTTAATAATTTTTATGAACACTCCTTGTAGTGTTTTGTGGTCTTCAAAGATCAGAGTCAATGATTTACATGGTAATCCTTGATCTTTAATTTATTATTAAAAAATTTTCTAAACTTAATTTTTATTAATTTTAATTAAGTTTTGATTTTTTTAGATTATTGATTATGCATATGTCAACTTTTTGCATATTCCAGGCAACCCTAATTAGGTTGTAGCTCTTTTGAGCGGTATCTGGTTGTCAGATTAGTTGCAACGGATCCAGACATGGGGATCAGTCAGCTCAGATGCGCGCGGGGTGGAATCTGCTGCGTGCGTGGCAGAATATGCTGCGCTTGGGTATCTAGTGTTGAAATTATGGATTCCTGATAATTCTGAGAAAGTGCTGTTTACTAATCTTTTTTTGATCTCTAATGTTGTGTTTTGTGTCTTGGTTTTTGATCTATTCTTATTAGTTCCTCATCTTTCTTCTATTGTGTTAACTCAGTCTCAGAAGCTGCGCTCTACTGGCTGCTCAAACTCAACCTCAATTCAGCAGAACCTGCACAACCTGACTAGTAGCTCAAGTGTGGATACTCCAACTTCAAGACCAGCAACCAGCCCCAAACTTATCTTGCTCGCTGATCTCAGATCTTGGGTGTCTCTTCTCGTTGTGAAACCATGAGATTGCACCACCGGCACCCAGGGGACTAGGATCAGGTACGCGGCTCATTCTTCTCTCAGTATTGTTCTACTCAACAATCTGACCAAACCCTCTCCAGCGGCTCTTCATTTCAAGCTACACCAATCTTCATTCTTCATCAACCAACCACAGCAATCCCGTCATCCCTGTGCCAGACCTCAAGATAGATCAATATCTCTCATCAGCTATACTTCATACTTTCATTCTTTGTCTGACCTCACTGGTGACCTGGTTTTATTAGGTTCATAGTTTTCCTTCTTTATCACTTCATCCTCTGTTCTTCCTTCATCTTTCTGTTTCTGTTGCTTATTGATGATTGAAATCTACTGGTTTTATTAGCCAAACATTTTCCAACTTCATCTAGTACGCGGGAAAATGCTACTATGAGTACATAGGGGTATGTAATGTTGTGGGGCTGCGCGCGGGAATTGTGAAATAACACATTTCCGCGTGTAACCCCTAAAATATACACAACACCTCAATTCTGAGTTAATTTTAGATGTAAAACCTATAAGTGCCAACACGTGTAAAATGTTAGAATGGCCAACAATTGCCATACTGGTGTTGTAATTTTTAGTACTTTTCTTTTTAATTATTTTAAAAATGTAAGGACTTGGATTTCAAGGGTGGGGTCAGTCAGTAACCCTACCTAATGCTGCGTGAGGAATCCATTTCTTTAATAATATTTCTGGATTTCTCACTCCTTCTTTTGTTAATTTGAGATATTCTTATTTCTCCTAGTTTTGTGTTGCTATTACAGGTTTCTCTGTACATAGTAGCAAGCTGACAGCGCCTAGTTGGTCATATGATCTTCCTTTAGTCATCTATGTCATCGGAATTCAATGAAATTGATTTAATATGCTAATTTTTGGATATTCTACAAACATTTTGATGTCAAATTGTTCCTGTTTATGTAACTCTAAGTGTAAGTTCTTGTCCTTTAAAGTTGTTAACATCAATTTTCAAAATTGCTGTTGGTTTATTCAAATAATTTACTAAAAATAATTACTTGGAATTTATATGTAATATAAATTTTTTTAAATTAAGGGAAATTCTACGGACATGAAGATGTCTTCAAAATTTCATAAATTTCATGGGAAGTAGTTTATTAGACTCTTCTAATCTCTTGATGGTTTTTTTCAAAGTTCAATTATTTTTAGTAAAATAATTTATTTAAAATGGTTCCTATGGGAACTTTAGTAATAATTTTATATATCTGGCTTCATGAGACCTTCAAAAACAATTTGGTGTCATGAAGTCTTTGTTTATGTCAAGATAAGATAGATATGCAAGCCTCCATGGTTGTTAGTAGTTTTTTTCGAAATTTTATGTATTTATTTATATAATTCATTTAAATATGTAAACTCATCCTTTTATATATTTTTAATTGATTTATGTACTTTTTTATTCTCGTTCTACGCGTGGAGATATTTATTACATACCCTGGATCAATTAGTATGGGTAGTAACCTATCTGATTGGTAACTTGAAAGTGGTTCCTTATCCTGTGTTGATGGCTGTCGCGCCTGTTGCTTGAATCTTCCCGCTGTTGGGCATTGGTCACCTGCCTGGGGCTGCGCGCCCGCTTGTCAGCCGTCGCTCTCACGCAGGCTTATACTCTGGCATCTGTCGCGCAAGTGCGCAGCTCTTGCAGCTGCGCGCCGGAGTGTCAGCAAAATGCTTTTTTGTTGATAACTCCCAAAATATACAGAATTCTCTGATTCTGACTAAATTTTAGCTATGAAACCTAACCCTGGGATTCTATGTGAAATAGTTACAGTGGCAAAAACATGGACTGGTGGCGCCGTGGGCTACAACTTCACTGTTATGTGATTTAAGTTGGGTAAGGCATAGGAATTGGAGGGTAGGGTTGCTGAGTGACCCTACCTATAATTAGGTGAGGAGTCCAAATCTTCAATAATATTTTGGATACTCATAATCTTTAATTTTTTTTATTAATTTTAATTAATTTTCTTATTATTGGTGCTTTTTCAGCTAGCGCTGACATAGTAGCAAGCTGACATGCTTTCAATGCAGTTTTGCCAAGGTTTTGGATTATGATGTCCATTTCTTTGTCAATTTTCTTCTTCTGGGAGGCATTGGGGATCTGGGTGAAATTGAACTCATCAATTATTTTGAGCAGCCCTTTTCTGCGCAGGTAGCTTTTGATTTGTAGAAACCAAGATGGGTAGTTTGATTCCCTGAACAACGGTATGTTCAGTTTTGAATTGTTCTCCTCCTAGTCCATCATGATGAGTCTTCCTGAGAGCAAAGCTGGGACTGTAAATCTGTTCATTTGTTGACTTCAAAAAGAAGATTGATTTCAATAATTGAGAAAGAAACAAAACAACAGAGAAGAAACAAAGCAGCCAAAGAGATAACCTTCAAAAAAAAGACTCAACACAACTGCAGGAGGTGAATGAATTGATTGAGAACAACAGGCTATACGGGCAGTGTAAATGTTGAAGGATTTATGATAGGAAGCAGGTAGGGCTGAGACAAAAGGTCAAACACACTATGAATGAAAGGATGAAAGAGAGCTGTGACAAGAAAAGGAAATTTGGCTTACTGGTCTCAGGCTCCCAAGATGGTGGTGGTACAAGTGCAAGGTTGTACAAGGAAACTATCTTTGGACCTGAGACGGCATGGCCTCTAGTTAAGTTGAGACGGTCTTGGTGAAAATGGAGCACTGGCACCGGCACACAGTATTCTGTGGTGCATGCCGGTTTAGGGCCTGCTGTCATCTGGTGGGCCTGGACTTACAAATGTCACGCTTGGGCTTAAAAGAGCCAATTCAGAGAATAAAAGAATGAGGAACAGAAAGGACAAGAGAATTAAAGAATAAAATTATAAAAGAGGGAAGAAGCCAATATCTCAACCGGTCTTAACTCTCCTCTGCATTTCTGCCTCCCCCCAATGCCCTAAGGTGTCATGGAGACACCATAACAAATCATCATGATCTTACCCCCTCGTGACCACAAAAAAGTTTATTGGAGGTGCCTGCTTCCATAACTGCCTGTCTTGGTGAAAGAAATGAGGAAACTTCTGCTGTACCCATCTAACCTCTGTTTCCAACAAACCCTCTGGAAAATGAAGCATCCAAAGATACTCCTCCAATTCCTGGAACCTACCAAACTGTTTCAGGGGAAGTTTTCCCACTTCTGCAGCCATTTTTTCCACCGTCAGAAGCCTCTTCTTCACATCCAAACTCCCCTTTGCTGCGCGCAGGATATCTGGATACCCAGACAAGGCATCCGGCATTGTAAACACCTTCCCTTAAACTTGCCTGACTGTGGAGTTGAACAACTGTAAGTATGCAATTCACTGTGTCATAGGAGCATTAGGCAATATTGGGAAATTAATCATCCTAGCTAGTGCTTCCACATCCACCCAAAGTTCAAATGTCACCCCCACAGAACATGCTATAATCTCCGCACAATCCTTGTCACCCGTCATAACTCCAACTTGGGCTGTGAGTACCAATAATCAACTCCCAAAAAGTTTACCAACTTGTAAAGCACTGGACTGTCCTTCCCCTCATCTTCTTGGGTCAGCACACAGCCTGAACCAAACTCACTTGAGTCTACCCCCAGCTGGTTTCCCCCTTTTCCATGATCAAGGTTCTTCAACAGTATCAGCTGACCCACAATCTCCTTCAACTCCTGGAATTTTCAATTGCATTCCTCCATCCAAAACCACTCAGCTCCCTTCCAAATAATCCTCCGCAATGGGCTTGCTATCTCTTCAAAATGCTTAATGAAGCTCAATGAAGATCCGCACCCATCCACATAGTCCTAGAAACTGGGAAACGTGAGTATTATTCTGCGGAGTAGGCCACTCTAGAACCTTGTTAAATTTGGATTTAGTGATTTTCCTTCCTTTTAAGGAAGCCTCATGACCAAGGACCTCCATGGCGGGGACTCATACGGCAAACCTTTTACCCAAAACAGTCAATCCCGCTTCCTTGATCTGAAACAGAATCCTCTCCAAAGTCTGTGCATATTCCCAAACAAAACAGCTGATCCCCATATTCCCCGCAATATTTTCTGCAGTTTAGTTGCTTTGCAGCCCCTTGATACCCACATTGTTGATGAATATACGCACTTTTTATGGAACATCATCCTGCAAAATCCATGTCATCTGTGCCTGGTAAACTTCTACCAAATTATTTTACCCCTGCAAAATCCTTGTTTACTGAAGTTTCCCCAACCCTGTCTCAAACGCTTTCATTGGTTGGGGCTCTGGATTTAGCTCCCGCTGGTTTTACCCCCCAATGACATCTACCAATCCATAGAATACTCTTCCAGTCATATTCTAAAAAAAAATCCTCCACCTGCGGAGGCAACCCAGCATATCCGATTGTGACTGAGTTCAACCTTTGCAGGTCATGGACAATCTGCCAAATCTTCCCGTCCTGTTTCAGTACCGCAAAAATTTGACTGGAATAGCTAGAGAAAGAAGATTCCTACAGAGCCACCCACAATCTCTCCCACACCAACTCCGTGAACTGATCCCTAACCGCTGCTGGAATAGGCATTGGCTGAATTTGCCAAGTGTTGTGAGGCACTGTAGGTATTGAGTAGGGGTCCACAATTTTTTGCCTGAGAAACCCCCGCTCTTCCAGAAAAAAATACAACACCTTCCTCCACATGAAAATCAGCGCCTTCAGCAATCAGACTGCCTCCTCTTGCAACCATCCCTTGGGCCCAAAGTTGAGTTCCCCCACCTGCTCTTGGTTAATCCAGCCAACTCCTCCTCCAGAGTTGTGGTTTACAATGGCAACTCATATGGGTCCCATGACCAACAGACAGGCCTCATTGGTTTTTTGAGGTCCTGTGGCATTGGCTTGTTCCATGGCTGAACTTTCTTGGCAACTGGTTTTTATTTTCCACCCAAAGTCCGTACTTTGATCAACTTTGATCCCTTGCTTGTTTCCTCCACTTGTAATTGCCAACCTGTAAAAAAATCTGGGCTGCTTGAAATTGTGGCACAAGGGTAGCTGCTTGTGCTGGCACCCATTGGAGGCGCATACAAGGAAGGACTCACTTTTGATCCTACCCCTGCTCCCATTATCATTATTCCAATTCCTGCTTTCCTCCATACCTCCCAAAGTACGCTGCACCGCACCATAGGGTTCCTCCTTGCTCCTTATCTGTCAATCATCTGTGAAAGGAAAGAGCCTTCCGCACACAGGCCACACGGCCAACATCTAAAAATCCTCCACTGCATTTTTTTGGCCGCCTTCTGCAAATGGACAGCCCTTCCAATGATCCCTTGCGCCACTCTTGGACCAACAGATGGTTTTTTTTATTGTTTCCCTGAGGCGTCTGCAACAGTAAGTAGTTCCTCCCTAGTATCTGGATGGAAGCCAAGAGATGCTCAAAATGAGAAAAGGAATGTCCTACCAAGTATGACCTCCAACTGACTTACTACCAAATAGAACACAGAGTAAATACCTTAGCCACCTCCATCATCTCTTTCTCTATCACCCCTTCAACCACCCATTTGAAAACTCCCAAGGTCTGCAACCCAATATTTGCCTTGTGCTGGACCAACCCCACATCAGTTGCCAACTTCAATGGGAGAAAGTTTCCCATTGAGCTTCTATCAACCATTGCCCAACACCTTTCACCTCCAATCAGGATTTATACGTAGCCCAAAGGGCACATCTTAGCGCCGCTTGCTCCCAGAAAGTCTTCCCCCATGTTGAGAGAACCAAACTTTGCCTCTTCCTTGGGTTTGGGTTTTTCCTTTATTCCTTGTAAACTGCTTAAAGACTGCAATCATCTCCTCTGCCATTACTGGTGAGATTGCAGCCAGCTCTTTCAAAGTTAGGGAAACCAGGTGATCCATTCTGCAAATCATCTGTCAATTCTCCTGCCCTCCTGCAGGATCCCCTGTTTTAACTACTACTGCCTGCTTTTGAGTTTTTTCAGGGGTAGGACCATCAATGTCCATTCTCCTCTTGTTAGAGCAGATGGCCCTAAAATCCCCCAAAACTTCTGGGGGTTTCCAAGTTAGAGGAAACACGTACCCCGCCAAGGTTTTTTCCTACTTCTTTTCTGCTGCCGCTGCTTGAGACAGATCTCTTGGTGAAGTTTGATCCTCCAGAAAGTCTGGTATAGCTTCTCCTGCAGGGTAAAAACACTCCCTTCCATCCATCTTAGCTATTTTACTCCAAATTTCTGCACTCAGGTCTTTAAACAAAATTTTAAGATGGCCGTCTTCCCAACAGTAGTAGTGTTGGAAGACGCAAGGTTTGCCTTTGTTTCTTGGTGGCGCCCTCAATGTTTCCTGATTGGGTGCATGCATTGTTTTGGCTTTTGGTGGTTCAGGTGCTTTTCTGGCTGGCTTTTCCATAGCTTTCTGCCAGACAAGACGCATCTTGTTAAACATTTCTGTCATTTCCGCCTTTTCTTTTCATTTTACTGGCCCCTTTACCCTCTTCACCTGCAAGTCTCCCCTTAGGGGACCCTTTGGGTCTTCCTGCATAAGTTCCACCACTTCCAACTTTCCCACAACCGCCAAGCAGATGTCCTTCTTTTCTGGGAGTAGGGTTCCCCCTCCTTCCTTCAACGTGTGAATTAATCCCCCATTGTATAGCTTTCTATGGACACTTCCGCACAACTCCAAGATAAGCCCCTGCATGAATGTCCTCTTTACTGAACCAGTATGCTCTGCCAAAATCTTGTTGTGGACTAGGTAATTTAGAATGCAACAACATGAGGAACAGTACACACCAATCAATGTCCTTGAGGAAACACCTCCTTCCCTTGCGGTTTCCCTTGAAAGATGCTTGAGATCAACTTCTTGGAACCTCTGCTCTTTTGAGCCCCCTTTCTCCACTATTTCCCTCCGCCACTTCTCCCAATTCCATTCACTATAAAACTCCATATCCTCCACATCCCCCAGATCTTCCTTGTCTGGAATGAAATTGAATATCTGCCAAACCCAGTCTACGTTGTTTGCACCTTAACTTTTGGCCACATTCTTGAAGCATTCCAGGAACCAGTGGAAATCCTTGGGACAAAAGCTAAACGCAGGATAGTCCCCTGGCCTAATCTTTGCTCCACTACCCCCCTGCTCCTCTGGTAGCTCCTCCTGCAACTCTGGTGCTGCATATGATAATTTTCCACCCATGGTTGCCCTCATCAGCGGCCCCATCATAATTGTTGTCTGACGGGGAGCATTTTGATAGGGTGTTGCACTGCTTGATTCTGCCTGTCAATGGGTTGGAAGGGATTTTCCTATTACTTCCTTGTAATCTCCAATATTCATTGAAATATTGAGGGTAAAAAAAAGAACAATATAACTCCCCGGACAGTAGCAGTTTTAAACAGAGAAAATGACTTTCCCAGCCAGACCCCCAATTTGTGGAAAGAGATTTTGTGTTCTGTAAAACTCTCAGCAACAACCTCCTCCAAGTTCTGGAAAGCCAAAAGCCCTTTAGTCTCCCTCCTGTAACTCCGCAAATCTAAATATAATCCACTTCTGCAAGGAAATTTACTACGGCCCACACCGGTTTAAGAATCACCCCCTGTCAGCTTGCTACTATGTACAGAGTAACCTGTCACAGCAACAAAAAACTATAAAAATAATAATATCTCAATTAACAAAAGAAGGAGTGAGAAATCCCTAAATATTATTACAGAAATGGATTCCTCACCCAAAATTAGGTAGGGTCACTCACTGACCCCATGTGACGCCTTGTACTTAGGAATTATTGTCTTCATCACTTTGACATGTCCTCTCCTCAGTAACATCTACCTCAGTCTAAAAGCGTGACACAAATAAAGCACAACATCAATGGTGCAATCTGCTACTTCCTCTGGCTTGATTTGACCTTCCAATCTCTGCAACCAACTCAAAATATACTTGCAAACTTTGCGTTTAACTCCATACCGGTCGGCCATTCATTATGAGATCCAATCTCCTTCCCTGGCCAATCAACAGCCTTGTACTTCCATCTCTGGTCACACACTGTTTTTTAGTTCGCATCTACAACTAACTAAGCCATCATTACTGTACAGTTTGCAATTTGACTAGTCCCTACCCTGCATACACTATTACTTCTCATTCACATTACCTTCAACTTCACTTGCTCCGTTCCCGATTTGTCATACAATTGTACGCTCAGATTCTATTGTCTGGCACTTACGCCATGACCTTGGATATGGTTGTACTACTGCTTCATTTCCTATCCCGTTCCTGTCATTCATTGCCTCACCGCTTCAACTGTAGTTAGCTCATCACCAGGTTGTATCTAGTCACTTTGGATTACCTTATAAGGGCTATCCCCTTGTCTGATGATTGTCTCCTCAGTTAGTTAATTTCATAGGTTCTTGCATTTTGCTACAACCTACTTATCACATCGGACTAAGGTTGAGTTTCCTCCCTCAGAACACATTCCATTCCTCCCACCGTTTGTTGATTGTCATAACCAAGTTTGCACTTCGCAACTGAGTCTTGCTACTTGTACTTGCCCTCGCACTCAGCATTCCTTTGCGCTCACAATCATCTGAGAATTGCCCTATAGTAAGTGGGGTGCTTGTGTGACACCCCACCCTTGAAATCCAAGTCCTTACATTTTGAAAATAATTCAAAAGAAAACTACTAAAAATTACAACACCAGTATGGCACCTTTTGGCCATTCTAAAATTTCACACGTTGTGGTGCCCCATCCTGGACACCCTGGCCACCTTAAGACCTCAACCCATAAACTGTTGCGCAAACGTACCGTCTGGCATCAAAAAAAAAAAAAAAAAACCCAACTTATCCTCAGGCTCATCCAAACCATCCTTTATCCGCGCGCGTTGCGCGTTGCGCGTCCTTTATCCGCGTTGCTCACCATCCTTGCCGTTGCGCGTTGCTTGTCATCTCCGCCATCGTCATTGCGCTTCCTCATCTTTGTTGTCGCGCGTCCTCATCTTTGTCATTGTGCGTCCCAATCTCCTCATTGCTACCGTTGCGCAGCGCTCATCCAGGATTTACCAAATCCATCCCGACCGCACCCCCAAGAATTTGGCAAATCCTTGGATCCATCAAATCTCCCATCTCACTTGATCTATCAGTTGTGAATCTCAAGCCTGTCAGGATTTACTCAACCTTTTCAAGCCAATCTCCTATCTGCCCATCCGCGCTCTCACGGACTTCATCAGTCACATTTCCTGGGGCTCTCCCACCCACTCCCGCCTTCGGACTAGGGGTGAAGAGTGCCAACTACCGCCCGCGGAAATCTGCTGCGGTTTGGTTCATTTCTCTTTCCCACCACATCTGCCTTCAGACAAGGGGTGGGTGATTCCGGTATTGTTGCGTGCGCCCATCCACTGATGGACGCGAGTGACCACATGATTTCCTTTTCTTTTTTTGCTCTATTTGTAGAATCCGTTGTACATAGTCTAACAGGGCCCCCTGCCCATATAAGGAGGGGCTCTCCCCTGTGTTTTTGATTGATCATCAGAGCATGGAATCATCCAGCATGAAATAAGCACAGCTTTGATCCTTGAGCCTCCATCCTCAACCCTTGATCCCTGATCCTTATCACCAACCAATAGCATTGCTGGTTGAAGAAAGATTCTGTCTGTTGGAATTTTTTGAGGGTGTCATACCACTCCTTGATCCCTTTCTCTGACCATACTGGTCCTGATCCCTGATCACCTTTCTGGAGCCAATCAAGATTGATTGAAGAGGTCTTATAAGCTTAAGACCTGGAGTGTTATACCTCCCCTTAGCTTCTTTGGAGTTGCATTCTGCCGGTGTAAGACTCCAAACAGTGCTAGGCCATGGCAGTTCTGCGGAGGGGAAAGGTGCCCTCCTGGTTGTTACAAAAATATTTAAATGTAACCAAGATCAAGGTCCAGAACCTGGTAAATGAGGAATCAAGGAGTAGAGGATAAAGATGATACTAGTTTGGTATCAACGGAACAGCACTATCTGAGACAAGATTATGCAGGGAAAACTTGAACAAAAGAAGTTAAAGTCTTCCTAGAGTTCAAAGAACAAAAGCTCTTGTGTGTAAACAACGCCCACAAGCTAATAAATCTGGTCTTCAGCAGAAGATTGGGGATGATCAACTCAAACCCAAGAAACCTCCAGGTTCTCAATGAACCTGCCCAACTCTCCGCAATCAAGCGCTTGAAGGGTACAAGATAACTGAGGGTGGCTGTACAAGACAAAGCACAATGTTTAAGAAGCTCTAAAACAAACAGTAACTGATTTGAAGCAAGGATAACCTCAACACTTCTCAAGGGACTCAAGAGTAGGCTTGCAGAATGTAACTCCAAAGAAGCTAAAGGGAGGTATAACACTCCAGGTCTTAAGCTTAATAAGACCTCTTCAATCAATTGTGATTGGCTCCAGAAAGGTGATCAGGGATCAGGACCAGTATTTTCAGAGAAAGGGATCAAGGAGTGGTATGACACACCCAAAAAAAATCCAAAAGACAGAATTTTTCTTCAATCAGCAAGGCTATTGGTTGATGATAAGGATCAGGGATCAAGGGTTGAGTATGGAGGCTCAAGGATCAAAGGTGTGCTGATTTCATTCTGGATTGTTCCATGTTCTGATGATTTTCGATGATGATCAAAAAGGCAGGGGAGAGCCCCTCCTTATATGGGCAGGAGGCCCTGTTATACTATATACAACGGATTCTACAAATAGAGCGGAAAAGGGAAGGCAACCATGTGGTCACTCGCGTCCGTCTGTGGATGGGCGCGCGTAACAATACCAGAGTCACCCACCCCTTGTCCAAAGGCGGAAGCGGGTGGGAGAGAGAAATGAACCAAACGGCCGCGGATGTCCGCAGGCGGTCGTTGGAACTCTTCCAAAGGCGGAAGCGGGTGGGAGAGTCCAGGGAAAGGTGACGGATGAAGTCCATTAGAGCGCGGATGGGCGGATAGGAGATTGGTTTGAGAAAGTTGAGTAAATCCTGTGTTGAATTTCTGAAGAAGAAATAAATTGATCAAGAACAAAAAAGGACCAAGCAACAGGACAGGAGATGTCGTAGGACAAGAACGAGTCTTGGATAAAAGAAGACATTTGAGATCAGATTCAGAAATTTTGATGTATCTGTTATGAGTGCCAGTCTTACCAGACAAGGTTTGGATGAGTTTGATTAGATTGAGTAGTCATTCGAGTATGAGTGGTTTGGATTGAGATAAGTAAAAGAAGAAAGGAAGAAATTAAGAAAATATATAAAAAAAGAAATAATACGGGAGTGAGTTGAAGTTGAGAGGTGTTTGTGTTGAGTGATTGAGGTTGATGATTAACAATGAGTTGATTAAGAGCTTGATGAGTAAGATCAAGTGATTGAGTGGTTGGTCTGAAGTTGTTGCGTAATCCTTCATGTGAATTTACTCTTGCAGGGGTTAGATTCTATTACAAGCAGAAGAAGGAAAACACAAGAATGACATGGAAGTGAAATAGAAGGAGAATGTGTGACATAGATAGAAGGTGCGCGGATGAGGTGCGAGAGAGACTTGTGACAGAGGATCTGAGATGATTGTGGACACATAATTATGCATGAGGATAGAATGAATTATTCTACACCCCCCGTGGCTTGTAAGATTGAGGACTTGAAGTTCAGATTGATTAGTTGTTGCAGAATTAAAAGAGAGGCAGGTGGTAGAGCCTTTGTGAGACCATCGGCTTTCATTTCGGATGCAGGAATTAAGTCGATGGAAAGATTTTTTAACTTTAGTTCTTTGCGAAGTGATTTTGTTTTAATGTCTATGTGGCCAGTTTTGGAATTGCATCCAAACTTTTTAAGTTTGTCATCGATACCCTTGTTGTCAACAAAGTGTCGACTAGGTTCAATATTTTTCTTCCAGAGTTCTGCAACTAGACCCTTCATCCAAACAGCTTCAAGGAAAGAGTTGACTAAAGGATTAAGCTCTGCTTCTGTGGTCGAGTGAGTGACATTTCGTTGTCTATAGCTACTCCAGGAGATGAGTGAGTTGAAGAGTAAAGAGAGATGGCTGGATTGTGATCGTCTTGTTTCTGTATCGTCGCTCCAGGTAGCGTCGCTGTAGCATTGAATTTGGGTGTTTTGACTATTGACTTGCAGAGTTAGTTTCAGATCTTTCGTCGCTTTAAGGTATTTCCAACACCGTTTTACTTCCCTCCAATGACATATCCCAGGTTTTTCACAGAATTGAGCAAGCCTCGAAACCGCAAAGCTAAGATCTGGGCGGGTGAGACAGGCGATGTAATTAATAAGAAAAACTGCTGATTGGTAATTTATGTTGAGGGCTTTGAATTCTTCATTCTCTTCATCCGTAGCTGGAAGTAAGTGGATGTGAGAAGTTAATTGAACAGAAGATGGCTTGCAATCAAGCATTTTCAGCTCTTCCAGACCATGATCTATATGTTTGGGTTGTGAGAGAAGGATTCTGTCGTCAAAGCGTTCATATTTCATCCCAAGTATTGTGTTGAGTTCATGATGGCTGGACTGGGGAAATCGCTTTAAGAATTTATCTTGAAAATTATCGCCGAGACCTACAAGAATCAGATCGTCTATGTGAAAGAATAGAGCGGAATTTGAGTTGGAATGGATGTACAAGCAAGTATCTGAGATGGATTCATGGAAAACTTGTTTGCAAATCCATGAAGTGAGAGTGTTGAACCAATTTGCGGGTGCTTGCTTTAAGCCGTAAAGGGATTTACGAAGAATAAGAAATTCGGATTTTCTTTTTGATCCTTTGGGCCTCCTTATAATAACTTTGTCAGTTAAAGGTGCGTGAAGAAATGCACTCTTAACATTGAATTGCGTGATAGGGAGTGTATGGAAGAGACCAAACAAGAGTGCAATACGTAGTGAAGCGGCCTTTCCAGTAGGAGAGAACGTATCTTGGTAGTCCAATCCGTAGATCTGATCAAATCCTTGAACGCATAAACGGCTTTTGTAGACCAGAGGATCCCCGTGGCAGTTGTCCTTCAAACGATACAACCAGGTTGTATTGAGGGGATTCACTGGTTTGGGGCCCTCGTAGTCATCCTCCACTTTGAGAGATTCTATACCGTTCAATTCTGTGTCCATGGAAAGATCCCATTTGAGAGAATCCGAGCATTGTTTGTCTTGTTTGTAAGATTTAGGAACATAGTAATGATGATATCCGTAGCGTTGAGGAGGATTCATGGCTGACCTATCTCAAAGATTATATCTGGGAGCGAGTTGTTGAGCGAGTTCTTCTGACAAGTCTGATTCTGAGTGGACTGAAGATGAGTCTGGATGGTCAGTAGTGGAAATAGAAGAGGATAGTTGATTATCAATTGAAGATTCGGAGGAAGGATCATTGGGAGAGGAGTGAGCATTAGAAGAGATGAATGGATCGTGATTGATTTTGAGTTGTTGAGACTCTCCGGCAGAGATTGAAGTAAGGGATTGCTGCAGATGGTCGTGATTCTTGAGAATTTTAATATTTTTGGAAGAAATAATTGTGTTGTCAGGTTTAAGAATTCAATAGGATTGAAAATTGGGATTATAACCCACAAGGGTACCAGGTAGCCCTTGATCCTTAAACTTTTCACCGCGATTGACTTTGTAATCGAGGTAAAAACTTTGGAACCTATAGGTTGGAAGTAACTTGTTGGAAGTGATTTTTCAAAGAAGAGTTGATATGGAGACAGAAAGTTAGGAGATTCGGGAATTTGGTTGAGAGCGAGGCAAGCTGATTTTGAAATCTCTGTCCAAAGATTAAGTGGGAGTTTAGAGCTTCAAAGGATGGCTTCTATAGACTCAGTAATAGTTCTATTTGCTCTTTTGATTTTACCATTGTGTTCGTGGTGATAAGTTTCAGTGATGAGTTGCTGAATTGAATTGGTTTTGAAGAAGTTTTCGAGATCGGAAGAGATGAATTCACCACCGCCATTGGTACAAATCGTCGCGGGGAATCTATTTTGTTTGAGTTTTTCATGATTGAGAATTATTTTGATTTGTTTGCAAGCATCTGATTTATATTGTAGTGGAATTGCTGAAATGTACCTGGAATGATTGTTGATGACGGTCAGTAAATAATTCATGTCATTTCTTCCGGAAGGAGAAATAGGACCGATAAGGTCAAGGTGAAGTTGTTCAAAAGTTTTAGAGGATGGATTTGAAGAGTTCTTGAAGGAGGCTTTAGTGATTTTGGAAAATACACAATCCTTGCATTGAAAACTTGAGAGAAGATTAGTTTGGATAGACGGAAAGAGATTCTTAAGGCAATGTGGACTTGCGTGACCAAAGGATTTGTGAAGAAATTTGATCTTGTCGGATTCAGATTCTTGGAGTGAAAGGAGACTGAATTTGTTATCATTACCAATTTGAGACGGGGTGTTGAGAATAAAGAGATTTTCTTGTATAAATCCCAAAAAGACAAGTTTAGAGTTGAAAGTGAGAGAAAATTGGTTATTAGAAGAAGGAAGCGAGGATTTCTTAGAAGAGATTAATTCTCCGGGGATAATTAAATTAACCACAAGATCTGGAACAAAGAGGGAGTTGGTAAGAGTGATAACTGAGTTCTCCAGCACAGTTTCACGATTCCTTTTCCTTTAATAGGAAGCTTAGTGTTTTCTTTTCCTGTGTTAATGAAGTCGTTGCCGTTACAATCCTTGAAGTGGGTAAAGAAATTTTTGGAGTTGAACATATGGCAGGATGCACCAGAGTCAAGAATAATGCGGTTAATAGGATTGATTTCTTGAACCCAGGTCGTGAGAAGAGCCACATAATGTGCAACTTCCTTGGTTTTTGAGTTAGAGTTAAGCTGTGCTCGCCAGTTTGCCTGAGACTCCTTCCACCAGTCGGGAGCCAGATGCTCGTGGAGGTGCCAACATTTGTCTGCGGGATGATTGGGTGATTGAGGATTGTGATATCCTTTCTTGCATCTGAATTCTCTGGGTACTGGTTTCTTGAGAGGTCTAGAAGATATAAGTGCTGTATCATTGATTTTAGCTTCTCTCAATTTAACCTTGGTTTCATTGTCCAGTTGAATGAGATGGTTTAGAACCAGATCCATAGTTACTATTTTATCCAAGTGCATCATTTGTTGGCAAAGGGAGTGAAGAGAGGGAGGAAATTTGAACAGTATAAGGTAAGAAAGGATGTCGTCTGGAAGGTTGATTCCAACATCTACCATCTTCTTTAAGGAGATCTTAGTTTCGGTAACAAATAGATTGATAGCTTTGGGTTTGAATTGTTGATATAAGAATTCGTTAAAGATGCAAGCTCAATTTGCCGTTTGAGAGGAGGCAAAAAGTTCCTTGATGGCTTTCCAGAGAATTCTGGCAGAAGAAATATTTGACGGATTGACCACGTTATTGTGAGTAATGGAATTGATACGAGAGAGGAGAATAAATCGAGTTTCCATGTTGTCGTTGGGACTGAGATTTTTCTGATCATCCTCCAGGGCATCCTTGACTCCTTTGAGTTCCAAAAGCATCGTCATCTTTTCCTTCAATATGGAATAGTTTTCGTCCGAGAGAATGGGAACGGCCTCGAGAGCAGCCTTGAGAACAATTTGACGGAAACCATTGTTGCTAGATCCCTCCATGAGTTCAATTAGGTTAGTCGGATTGGTCTTTGGCTTTTAACTGTGTTTAATTTCTGAAGAAGAAATAAATTGATCAAGAACAAAAAGGGACCAAGCAACAGGACAGGAGATGTTGTAGGACAAGAACGAGTCTTGGATCAAAGAAGACATTTGAGATCAGATTCAGAAATTTTGATGTAGCTGTTATGAGTGCCAGTCTTACCAGACAAGTTTTGGATGAGTTCAATTAGATTTAGTAGTCATTTGAGTATGAGTGATTTGGATTGAGATAAGTAAAAGAAGAAAGGAAGAAATTAAGAAAATATATAAAAAAAGAAATAAGATGGGATTGAGTTGAAGTTGAGAGGTGTTTGTGTTGAGTGATTGAGGTTTATGATTAACAATGAGCTGATTAAAAGCTTGATGAGTAAGATCGAGTGATTGAGTGGTTGGTCTGAAGTTGTTGCGTAATCCTTCATGTGAATTTACTCTTGCAGGGGTTAGACTCTATTACAAGCAGAAGAAGGAAAACACAAGAATGACATGGAAGTGAAATAGAAGGAGAATGTGTGACATAAATAGAAGGTGCGCGGATTAGGTGCGAGAGAGACTTGTGACAGAGGATCTGAGATGATTGTGGACACATAATTATGCATGAGGATAGAATGAATTATTCTACATCCTTACAGCCTTGAGATCCACAACTGATAGATCAAGTGCAATGGGAGGTTTGACGGATCCAAGGATTTGCCAAATGCTTGGGGGTGCGGTCGGGATGGATTCAGTAAATCATGGATGAGCGCCGCGCGACGGTAGCAATGAGGAGATTGGGACGCGCGACGACAAAGATGAAGACATGCAACAACAAAGATGAGGACGTGCTATGACAACGGCGGAGATGACAAGCAACACGGATACAGGACGCGCGACGCGCGCGGATGAAAGGAGCGCGGCGCGGGACGCGGATTAATGGAAGCCCAGCGCGCGCGGCGCGGCGCCCGCGCGGGTAAAGGACAGTTTGGATGAGCCTGAGGATAAGTTGTTCAGCCGGACGTTACGTTTGCGCAACAGTTTATGGATTGAGGTCTTAAGGCAGCCAGGGTGTCCAGGATGGGGCACCACATCTCTACCCAACTTTAAGACTGTCCCTAGTCTGCTCCCAAGTTTGATGCCATTGAAAAAAGAAAGGAAAGAAAGATGATTGAAACCAAAGAATGGCCATTTTGATCTTGAGATTGGTTGAGAAAAAATTTGTCAATCCGACCAAAAATCCTAGAAGTGGCTGAGATAAAATGAAGGAGGCGTCCCAAGTGCTCACACGCGTGGCATGAAGTAGATTTTTCACAAAACAACAAGGATCTTGCCCAGAGTGTGCAAAAATTGGGAGGACTTACTTCCGGACCAAGTTGCCTCCACAAGAGTGAAATTTCTTGACCTGATCAGCAGAGAGCCTTCTGGCCATCTGAGTACCATCCGGCTCCTCCAAAAGATATGATCCACCTCTAACTTGACGGACTACTCGGTAAGGACCATTCCAGCGGTTAGAGAAAAGCTTTCCCCACTGATTTTCCAAGGAACGATTATAAGTCAATACCAGGTCACCAGGGTTTAAAGGGTCCCTGATTCGATTCCTGTGTTTTTCTTCCCAATACTGAACTGATTTTGCTCTTGATTCCATCATCTTCTGATAAGCTTTGTTACGAATATCTTCACTCTCCTCCAGTTGCTTTGATCTGGCAACTAATAGGTCAGTAGTTGAGAAAACTTGTTCCCAGGGGATGCCCAAGAAAGACTCCATCTCAAGATCAAGAGGAAGAACAGCCCTCTGACCAAAGATGATTTCATAAGGAGAATAACCAGTGGTTCGCTTGGTGGAAATTTGATCAGAGAAGAGGACAAAAGGGAGAAACTTTTGACAATTCTTGCCACTTTCACCAGCCAATTTGACAAGAGCAGCCTTTAAAGGAGCATGGCCTCTTTCCAACATGCCTTGTCCTTCAGGAGAATAGGGATTAGTAACTCTATGTTGTCCAGGGAGCGATTGGATCATTTCAGCAAGTTTTCCACCAAATTCTGAGCCACCATCCGTAGAATAGGACCGGGCCAAGCCATAACGCATTGTCCAAGTCTCATGAAGGAAAGCTTCTACTGATTCAGAGCTGAGGTTCTTAAGAAACTTTGCTTAAACCCATCCAGAAAAATCATCTCTAGCCACAATGAGGTACTTAGCTCCACCAGCCTTAATGTGAACCACATCCATAGCAATCCTCCCAAAGACAGTGGATTCTCCAGTGGGGTA
Source organism: Puccinia polysora (assembly GCA_025617555.3). Classification (NCBI taxonomy): domain Eukaryota; kingdom Fungi; phylum Basidiomycota; class Pucciniomycetes; order Pucciniales; family Pucciniaceae; genus Puccinia; species Puccinia polysora. Next base: position 65,609,432 of record CM062613.1, read on the forward strand.
ACCAATTTCAGCCGGGTGCCTAAGATCACGTTTCTGGCACACTTCACAACTCCTACACCATTGAGCAACGGAGTTCTTCAGGGATGGCCACCAGAATTGTTCAGATATTTGTTGATAAGTTTTGGTTTCCCCACAATGACCAAGGCCTTCATGGAGATTTTCCAGGATCAAATCTTGCTTGGAAGGGATAGTGACCACAACAAGTGCACAAGGAGTTGACCTTTTCATAAGCCTAGAACCTTGGACAAAGAAGTTGGAGGACTTCCTTTTAAAGGACCAAAATTCTTTGGCAGAGAGATCAGGTGGTCTTTGGAGAGTTGAAAGGTACTTCTCCAACTTAAGCCAGAAACCTTGCTGGAAACCAGAGTAATTTTTGGAGGAGAAGGCAAAGACAGGGCGGACCAAGGGTTCGTCCTCATCAAAATCCATTCCAACCTCTGATTCATTGTCTACAATAGGCCGTCGAGATGAACCATCAGGCATGGTGAAAGATTTTCCAGGCCTGTGAACAATATCAAAAGAGAACAACTGGATGAAAGCCACCCAATGAGTCATGGGAGCATTTGGGAGGCTGGGGGCGTTGATCATTTCAATAATAGATTGCGCATCAACTTGTAACTTGAAGTGTTGACCCCAAAGGACAATCTGAAGCTTCTTCAACTTTTGGGCCACACCGCAAAGTTCCAGTTTTGGCTGGGAGTACCTAAATTCCACATCTGAGAATAGAAGAGATTCATACAGAGCAGGACAATCCAAACCATTCTCATCTTCCTGGGTAAGAACAGCCCCAACAGATTGATAACTTGAGTCCACTGCCAACTTGATCTTGCCGGCTCCGTGTCCATAAGTGATCTTTTTCAAAACAATGTGTTTCCCAACAATTGTTTTCAGCAACTGAAATGATCGTTGGCAGTCTTGGGTCCAAATCCATCCAGCATCATTCCTGGTTAAGCGACGCAAGGGAATACAGATTTTGGATAATGAGGGAATGAAGATCCTGACATAAGTTACAACACCTAGGAGACCTCTAACTTCTGTTGGATTTATTGTGGTAGGCCAGGAGATGATTTTGTTGACTTTAGAGGGTGCCATCCTTCTTCCGTCCTTGCAGACTATATGACCAACGATTTCCAAGGCAGGGACACAGGCGGCAAGTTTTTATCCAGAGACAGTAAGGCCAGATTCCTCGATTCAAAACAAAATTCTCTCCAAAACAGTAGCATACTCCCAGACAAATCGTCGGATTCCTGAGTGCCAAGGTAAGAGCTCATTATCATAGTCAGAAACTGGACCTTTAATTCCACCATCATTGATAAAGATACCCGCATGATCTGGGATTTCATCCTGGAGGATCCACATCATCTGAGCCTGATAGACTGCAACCGACTTGGTGGCACCTTGAGGCAATTGAGTCAACTGAAATTGACCAAGGGGAGTATCAAAAGTAGTGAGGGGACGAGAAATAGGATGCAAGGATTGTTTGTAATAGCCACCCATAATGTCACCTAGACCATAGCAAGCTCTCCCAGAGAAGGATTCAACAAATTCTTCAGTGGCAGGCGGCATGCCAGAGTCTTTAATAGTAACTTTATTAGGAGGTTGGAGATAATGAACTACTCTAAATTTACCATTACTCTTTAGAACACAGAAAACAGGACTGGAATAGCTAGAAGTTGATTTTTTGTATAAACGGGTTCGAACTCGTTCGCGGACCAACTTGATGAATTTTTCAACGTTAGCAGCAGGGATTGGGATCTTTTTCTTTTGCCAGGGGTCATGTTCAACTACCAGGATGATGTAAGGGAGACCATAGGATTCTTTCAAGAGACCTCTCTCTTCGTCACAGAATGCAATTTATTTTTCCCTTAGAGACAAGATATTTGTGATCAAATTTAACTCATCAGGAAGAAGCCATTCATCTGGACCAAAATTGACCACTTTCAGACGTTCTTCAGTGACCCGACCAGAGGGAATAAATGGACCAGTGAGAGATTTGGATAGGCCACAGTAAGGATTGCGGGATAGCGGAGGACGCATAAGAGGAGGGTTGAGGTTGAGAGGCATTGGTTGTTTGACTGGCTGGACCTTCTTTGCAACTGGTTTGTACTTGGTGGCAAAGGAGAGGAATCCCTGCTTCCTCCAAGCACTGACCAGTGAGACCTGACTACGAAAACTGAGGCCGTGTTCCAACATCTTCCAAGTCCAATGTTCTGCTGTGTCCTTGAAAGGTGCCTTCTCCATAAAAGAGGATCCAAAAGATAACACATTGCTCACATGTGTGGCACAGGGTAGAGTTTCAAGAATAACAGTAGTAGAAGCCCTTGGTGGTGCACAATTGGGAGGATTTACTTCTACCCCAAATTGCCTCCACCTAAGATTAAACTCCTTCATACCAAAGCCACCAAGAAAAGAATTGAGATCAAGATCTAGTTTAGACTCATTGCGGAGATTTGAAACCGGAATAGGAGATGAGTGATCAGGCTGAAAAGAAAAAGGAAAGGAAGATAGAACAGATCCAGACAGAGAAGAAATATTTTTGGATTTTTCAAATTTTTCATATTTTTGGGTTTTGATCTTATTTGGATGAGAAGAAAGTGATGAGGAAAAAGAAAGATGGGCCTCTGAAGTGGGAGTTGGTCCATGAGTTGAAGTCTGAGGCTGAGGAGAACTACAACTATCAGTAGGGCCAACTATTCTGCTAAAAAATGAGGATAAAAGGAATGAGAGTTTTCTTTCTGCTTTCCTTCCAGGACAGATTTGGGAGGGTGACCAGGGAAGTCTCTTTCCCAACGACCAGAATCCAAAGAACAAAGGGGGACTTCAATCTTTCTGCCATCAGCATCAGGGAGGAGAATTCTCTCCCCAACTTGATCAGAAAACATCAGGGTAGCACCAAAGTCCATTAAGAAAGGCCTTCCCAAGATCATGGGACCATCCAGACGAGTGATCCAGAAGTGACAGGTGCCAACAATATTTCGACCAATTCAAACAGGAATATCCTCAGCAATACCAACCAGTTCACAGGACTGATTCCCAATTCCAAAGACCGCAGAGTTGAAACTGACCCTTGGGCTAAGTTTTAGCTTGCAGGCCATGGATTCCGAAATCAAGTTGAGCTGAGAACCCGAATCCACAAGGAGAGAAACCGTTTTAGTTGAATAACCAAGACAACATGGAAGAAAACCAAGAGGATAGGAATACAGGTTTGTATCTGAAGAGGGATCTGTTCCACCAGAATCTTCTATCAGAGTAGCAGAGGAGACCTTTCATTTGTCCGGACCAATCTCCACACGTCGACAAGAAACCCATTCCTTCATCCCTTCTGCCACAGATGGAGAGATTGACAGGAGTTCAGCCACAGATAGATCCGGGATTTTAAGAGCAGAAATTTTCTTTAATACTCCTTCCACAGCATTAGGGTAGTCCTTGGAGATGCCCCTCTCAAATCAAACTTTGGGCTGGGTGGAGGGAGGAAGATCAGGTATAATAGGTGATGGAAGAGGATCTGAGGGTTGGGCAGGTTGAAGAGGGGGAGGATCAGTGTTGTCCTGGAACCTTTCCATAAGCGGTTCCCTTTCTACTTCCATGCCTTCCACATCAGAGGAAGGAGGCTCAGGTGAAGATTGGCGTTTAACAGTTTTTCGCAGAATGGAGGATGGAACAGGAGGAGACTTATGAGGTTTTGGTTCCTCATGAAGTTTCCTAGCTGGATCAGATTGATAGGAGCCAAGGAAGCTGGAAGAAGTGATAGCTGGAGGATACCAAGGTTGCAGAGTTCCGCATGATGATCAAAAATCCACAGAGACCAAGGATGCCTTCTGAGGGGTTGGTGGTTGGTATGAGGCCACCACATGACGGATCGGTCGAGACGAATCAAAAGGGATCAAAGCACTATTAGGAAGTAAAAAATTATTTCCCTTCTGCTCTACTAACTTCTCCTCCTTGTCCTTCTGGAGTTCAGGACATCTACTAGTACCATGGCCTTCCCTATGGTAATAATAACAAACTATAGTAGTCTTAGGAACAGAATTAGCAGGTTTAGGAGTGGCTAAATAGGATATTTTCTGATCTATTTTATTCTCAAATGCCTGAAGTAATTTAGTGATCTGATCTATAGTAGGTGTCTCCCGGTGAGTCTGAGGATTGGGTTTAGGTCTGCAATTGGCTTCCATCTTATTCATGATTTTGTTAGATGCTTGAAAAGAAGGGGCGAGGACTGGTTCAGTGATTTTAGGTTTTTCAAAGGTGAGAGCTGTTTGACCTTTCATCACTTTATCCACATTATTCCTAAGAACAGTGAAAGCAGGGAGCTTGAATCAATTGTCTCTTGTCATGATCATGGATCCAGATTTCACCAATTCATCCTTAATTCTTTCCTGCACTCCTGGAGAGAAAGACTGAAAAAATCGCACTCAAATTTTGTCCAACATATCAATGTGATTGTTCCGGATAAGATAGGACTGGATAGGGTCCCAAGATTTTCTAATAGTCTGATAGTCAGAGGATGGGGAGATACCACCATTGGAGATCCATTGAGAAACCAGGGCATCCAAGTCTTGCAAAGTAAATCTGGCTACATCTATTTTTCCCCAATAGGCTAACATAGCCTCCTTCAGGAGCCGCCATTTTTGAGTTTCGAATCCCTCAAACAATTCAATAACCTCCATAACTTCTTCAGAAGAGATAAAAAACTGTAACTGATAAGCCATATCATATTCACTGGCACCATCCACTTCTGCAGCCATCTCATAGGAGTCCAGGAATCGTTCGACATTGGTCCCATTGAAGTCAAAATTTTTGTTCTGAGGTTTGATTTTGACCATCTTGGCCCAAACAGATAAAGAGGATCCAGCAGATTCCATGGTGAAGGGTTCCTAAGAGATCCAAAAGAGCAGAGTTCCAAGGTGGCTCACAAGTGTGGCAAGAGTAGAGTTTCACAAAAACAACAAAGATCTTGCCCAGGCTGTGCACAATTGGGAGGACTTACTTCTAGACCAAGCTGCCTCCATGGATCAGAAAAAAAAGGAACAAAAGAAAAGAAAAAAAATAGGATTGGATTTTGGAGTTGATTCTTCAAGTTGGGACTGAAAATCCCAAGGTTGCTGGTTTGATCCCGGCCCGAGGGACCAAATGTAAAACTCCAAACAGTGCTAGGCCGTGGCAGTTCTGCGGATGGGAAAGGTGCTGTTTAGGCTGCCCTCCTGAGTGTTACAAAAATATTTAAATGTAACCAAGATCAAGGTCCAGAACCTGGTAAATGAGGAATCAAGGAGTAGAGGATAAAGATGATAATAGTTTGTTAGCGACCAAACAGCACTATCTGAGACAAGATTATGCAGGGAAAGCTTGAACAAAAGAAGTTAAAGTCTTCCTAGAGTTCAAAGAACAAAAGCTCTTGTGTGTAAACAACGCCCACAAGCTAATAAATCTGGTCGTCAGCAGAAGATTGGGGATGATCAACTCAAACCCAAGCAACCTCCAGGTTCTCAATGAACCTGCCAAACTCTCCGCAATCAAGCGCTTGAAGGGTACCAGATAACTGAGGGTGGCTGTACAAGACAAAGCACAATGTTTAAGAAGCTCTAAAACAAACATTAACTGATTTGAAGCAAGGATAACCTCAACACTTCTCAAGGGAATCAAGAGTAGGCTGGCAGAATGTAACTCCAAAGAAGCTAAAGGGAGGTATAACACTCCAGGTCTTAAGCTTAATAAGACCTCTTCAATCACTTGTGATTGGCTCCAGAAAGGTGATCAGGGATCAGGACCAGTATGGTCAGAGAAAGGGATCAAGGAGTGGTATGACACACTCAAAAAAATTCCAACAGACAGAATTTTTTCTTCAACCAGCAAGGCTATTGGTTGGTGATAAGGATCAGGGATCAAGGGTTGAGTATGGAGGCTCAAGGATCAAAGGTGTGCTGATTTCTTTCTGGATTGTTCCATGTTCTGATGATTTCCAATGATGATCAAAAAGGCAGGGGAGAGCCCTCCTTATATGGGAAGGAGGCCCTGTTAGACTATATACAACGGATTCTACAAATAGAGCGGAAAAGGGAAGGCAACCATGTGGTCACTTGCGTCCGTCTGTGGATGGGCGCGCGTAAAAATACCAGAGTCACCCACCCCTTGTCCAAAGGCGGAAGCGGGTGGGAGAGAGAAATGAACCAAACTGCGGCAGATGTCTGCGGGCGATCGTTGGCACTCTTCCAAAGGCGGAAGGGGGTGGGAGAGTCCCAGGAAAGGTGACTGATGAAGTCCATGAGAGCGCGGATGGGTGGATAGGAGATTGGTTTGAGAAAGTTGAGTCAATCCTGACGGCCTTGAGATCCACAACTGATAGATCAAACGCAATGGGAGGTTTGACGGATCCAAGGATTTGCCAAATGCTTGGGGGTGCGGTCAAGATGGATTCAGTAAATCATGGATGAGCGCCGGGCAACGGTAGCAATGAGGAGATTGGGACGCGCGACGACAAAGATGAAGACACGCAACAACAAAGATGAGGAGGTGCTATGACAACGGCCGAGATGAGAAGCAACACGGATAAAGGACGCGCGACGCGCGCGGATGAAAGGAGAGCAGCGCGGCGCGGGACGCGGATTAATGGAAGCCCAGCGCGCGCGGGTAAGGGATGGTTCGGATGAGCCTGAGGATAAGTTGTTCAGCCGGACGGTACATTTGCCCAACAGTTTATGGATTGAGGTCTTAAGGCGGCCAGGGTGTCCAGGATGGGGCACCACACCGGCCTACTCTTGAGTCCCTTGAGAAGGGTTGAGGTTATCCTTGCTTCAAATCAGTTACTGTTTGTTTTAGATCTTCTTAATCATTGTGCTTTGTCTTGTACGGCCACCCTCAGTTATCTGGTACCCTTCAAGCGCTTTATTGCGGAGAGTTGGGCAGGTTCATTGAGAACCTTGAGGTGGCTTTGGTTTGAGTTGATCATCCCCAATCTTCTGTTGACAACTAGAGTTATTAGCTTGTGGGCGTTGTTTACATACAACAGCTTTTGTTCTTTGAACTCTAAGAAGACTTTAACTTCTTTTGTTCCAGTTTTTACCTGCATAATCTTGTCTCAGATATTGCTGTTCTGTTGCTATTGAACTATTATCATGCTTATCCTCTACTCCTTGATTCCTCGTTTACCAGGTTCTGAACCTTGATCTTGGTTACATTTAAATATTTTTGTAACACTCAGGAGGGCAGCCTAAACAGCACCTTTCCCATCCGCAGAACTGCCACAGCCTAGCACCGTTTGGAGTCTTACAACGTGTTGTCACGTATAGGCTTTACACCTAAAATTCAATCAAAATTGAGGTTTTGTGTATATTGTAAGAGTTACACGCCAAAATGTGTTATGTCAAAATTACCCTATGCAGCCCTGCATCATTTCATACCCCTACGTACTTTTAGTAGCAGTTTCCTGCGTACTAGGGAACCGCGCGCAGCTAAATTCTGCCACGCACGCAGCGGATCCTACCCCCCTGTGGTGACCAATCCGGGACACCACAAAAAAAAAATATTTTTTTTGGTTGTACCCCTATGGGTACCTTCATTTCCCCCCATCTCTCAACTTCTCCCTGTCCTAGCGGTCTAGGACAGGCCTCTTGCCTGTCTCTCCGCTTCGATCCCCCCCCTCCTATGTTTAACTCCTACTTGTTGCGCTCGCGGCCCTGAATTTTGGCGATGCAAGCGATTGTCGAACCCCCTTCAAAAATCCCTTCAATCCTTCCCAATCCTCTCATCCAACCGACGCCGTCGCTTGTGGCGACCGTCGTCAGCTATCATCCGATCTATCACTCCTACCATCCACTCATCCTGCCAATCCAACAACGACGACAGCCGTTGTCAACACCCGCGACCGCTGTCGCGGGTGTCCATCTGGTTGCCCGCGGTCATTCTCAACGCGGGCGACATTTCTTTTTTCCCCTCATGTCATCTTTTTTTTATGTTTTCATTTTCCCGCACCTATTTGTAGTATCTCTTGTACATAGTATACAGGGCCTCATGTCTATAAAAGGAGGGGCTCTCCCCTGCCTTTCGGCCCAGGATCCAGCAGACCATCATCATCTCATATCATCTGTTCCCCCATCATCATAATCAACTTATCCGTGGGCATACTTCCCCACTTATCTGAGCAATTTATCCGGGTATATCCATGATTGCCCCTTGATCCTTTGAGCCTCCATAATCAAACTCTGTCACTTGTGACCTTGAACCTTATCACCAACCAATATCCTTGCTGGTTGAAGAAGAATTCCTGTCTGAATTCTTGGGTGTATTATACCACCCTGATCCCTTTTTCCGACCATACTGGTCTTGATCTCTCCTTGATCATCTTTCTGGAGCCAATCAAGTTTGATTCAAGAGATTTTATTAAGCTTAAAACCTGGAGTGTTATACCTCCCTTCTTCTTTAAGGTTGAATTTTGCCACGCTATTCTTGAGTCCCTTGAGAAGTGTTGGGATATTCTTGCTTGAGTTCGTTATTGATTTGCTTCTAGAGCTTCATAAACAAATTGCTTTTGTTTTGTTCAGCCTCCCACAGTTATCTGGTACCCTTCAAGCGCTTGATTGCGGAGAGTTGGGCAGGTTCATTGAGAACCCGGAGGTTGGTTGGGATTGAGTTGATCTTTCCTAATCAGCTGCTGACGACCAGAGTTATTAGCTTGTGGGCGTTGTTACTTACAACTGCCTTGTTCTATTGAAATCTGAACAAACCTTGACTTATTTGTTCAAGTCTTTACCTGCACCATCTTGCCTCAGATAGTGTTGTTTCCATCGCTACCGACAACTCTTATCCTCTTCCCTTACTTTGATTTCTCATCCATATGGTTCTGGACCTTGATTCCGGTTACATTTAAATATTATTTTAACTCCTAGGAGGGCAGCCTAAACAGCACCTTTCCCCTCCACAGATCTGCCATGGCTTAGCACTGTTTGTAGTCTTACATTTGGTCCCCCGGGCCGTGATTGAACCAGAAACCTTGGGATTTACAGTCCCAAGACATTTAAAATCAACCTCGAAATCCAATCTTTTTTTTCCTATCTTTTTTCTCTTCTCAAATCTGATCTGTGGAGGCAACTTATCCCCAAAGTAAGTCCTCCCAATTTGTGCACCGCTTGGGCAAGATACTTGTCGTTTTTTTTGGCGAAACCCTACTCTTGCCACACTTGTGAGCCACTTTGAAAATCTGCTCTTTGGATCCCCTAGGAACTCTGTTATTTGATCTGGCATCTTCCGCTACTCCAACCACCTCTTTTCAACCTAAGATGGTAAAGATCAAACCTCAGAACAAGAACTTAGGCTACAACGGTACAAATGTTGAGTGATTCTTGGACTCCTACAAAATGGCTGCTGAAGTGGATGGAGCTAGTGAATTTGATATGGCTTATCAGTTGCAATTCTTTATCTCCTCTGATGAAGTTATGGAGGTAATCGAGTCTTTTGAGGGATTTGAATCCCATAACTGGACGCTTCTCAGGAAGGCTATGTTGGCATACTGGGGTAAAATAGATGTGGCTAGGTTTACTCTGCAGGATTTGGATGCTCTGGTTTCTCAGTGGATCTCCAATGGTGGTATTTCTTCAGCCTCTGACTATCAGATTTTTAGGAAGTCTTGGGATCCCATTCAAAACTATCTTATCCAAAACGATCACATTGACACAGTGGACGAAATTCGAGCAAAGTTCTTCCAATCTTTTTTGTTGGCTGTGCAAGAAAGGATTAAAGAAGAACTGGTCAAATCTGGATCCATGATTACCACCAGGGATAATCAATTCAAGCTCCCTGTTTTTCTCACCCTTAGGAGTACTGTGGATAAAGTCATGAAAGGTCAAACTGCTCTTACCTTTGAAAAGCCTAGAAATACTGAACTGGTCCATTCTCCTTCTTTTAAAGAGTCAAACAATATTATTATTAAAATGGAGGCAGACCGTAGGCCTAAAGCAGATCCTAATTTCAATTGAGAACCTACTACTATAGATGAAATCACCAAGTTACTTAGAGCCTTTGAGAACAAAATAGATCAAAAGATTTCTTTGCTAGCTACTCCCAAAACTCCTTCTTCTGTCTCCAAATCAACTCTGGTCTGTTACTACTGTCATAGGGAAGGCCATGGAACAGGAAAATGCAAAGAACTTCAGAAGGACCTAAAGGAAAAGTTGGTAGAGCAGAGGGGGAACAATTACTTCCTCCCTAATGGTGCTCTAATCCCTTTTGACTTGTCTTGTCCTATCCAACATGTGGTGGCCTCTTACCAGCCATCACCTCCTGTGAAAGCATCTCTTGCTTCCTTTGACTTTTGATCATCCTGTGGTACCCTCCAACCTTGGTATCCTCCCGCTATTTCTTCCTCTAGTCTTGCTGGGACTACTTATCAATCTGATCCAGCCAGGAAACGACATGAGGAACCTAAACCTCATAAGGCTCCTTCCTTGCCAACTTCAATCCTTTGAAAACCCGTTAAACGTCGATCATCACTTGAGCCTCCTTCCTCTGATGTAGAAGACATGGAGGTGGAAAAGGAACCACTCATGGAAAGGTTCCCAGATCACCCTGATCCTTCTCCCTCACCTCAACCTTCTAATCCTATCTTAGATTCTGCGTCACCTCAACTTCCTCCCTCCACCCAGCCCAAAGTTTGATTTGAAAGGGGCATCTCCAAGGATCACCCCAATGCTGTGGAGGGAGTATTAAAGAAAATTTCTGATCTCAAAATTCCTGATCTATCTGTGGCTGAACTCCTATCAATCTCTCCATCTGTTGCTGAAGGAATGAAGAAATGGGTCTCTTGTCGATGTGTGGAAATTGGCCCTGAAGAACTCAAAGTCTCTTCTGGCACTTTAATGGAGGACTCTGGTGGAACCAGTCCTTCTTTAGACTCCAACCTTTATTCCTGTCCCCTTGGCTTCCTTCCTTGTTATCTTGGTGACTAAGCTAAAACTGTTTCTCCTCTTGTGGATTCTGGATCTCAGCTTAACTTAATCTCGGATGCTATGGCCTGCAAGCTCAAACTTAGTCCTAGGGTCAGCTTCAACTCTGCAGTTTATGGGATAGGAAATCAAGCTTGTGACCTGGTTGGTATTGCTGAGGATGTACCGGTCAGGATTGGTCAAAATATTGTTGGAACCTGCCACTTTTGGATCACTCGTTTGGACAGTCCTATGATCTTGGGACGACCCTTCTTAATGGACTTTGGTGCAACCCTGATGTTTTCTGATCAAGTTGGGGAGAGAATTCTTCTCCCTGATGCTGATGGCAGGAAAATTGAATTACCTATTTGCTCTTTGGATTCTGGTTGTTGGGAAAGAGATTTTCCTGGTCATTCTCCCAAATCATCTTTTAAGGGGAAGCAGAAGGATAACTCTAGTTCCTCTCATTTTTTAGGGGAATAGTTGATCCTACTAATAGTTGTAGTTCTTTTCAGCCTCAGACTGCAAATCAAGGGTCAACTTCCATCCCTCAGGCTTATTTTTCATTCCTTTCATCATTCTCTTCTGAGCTCAAGAACATTAAAGAACAAAAACATATCAAAATAGAAAAATCCAAAAATATTTCTTCTCCATCTCCTTCTCTCTCTGGATCTGTTGTGTCTTCTTTTCCTTCTACTTTTGAGTCTGATCAATCTTCTCTCAGTTCCGGTTTGAATCTCTGCAATGAGTCTAAACTAGATCCTAATTGCAATTCCGTTTTTGGTGATTTTGGTATGAAGGAATATGGGCTTCAGTGGAGGCAATTTGGGGTACAAGTAAGTCCTCCCAATTTTGCACTGCCAGGGCACTCTTTTACCCTCATTTTTGAAACCCTACCTTGTGCCACACATGTGAGCAACATATTATCTCCTGGTTCTCCTTTTATGGAAAAGGCACCCTTCAAGGATATTGCAGAACATTGGAATTGGAAGATGTTGGAACTCGGACTCAGCTTTTGTAATCAAGTCTCTCTGGTCAACTCTTGGAGGAAACAAGAACTTCTCTCTTTTGCCACTAAGTATAAACCAGTTGCTAAGAAGATCCAACCAGTCAACCAGCCTATGCCTCTCAACCTCAATCCTCCCCTTATGCGTCCTCCTCTATCTTGCAATCCTTACTGTGGTCTTCCTCAATCTCTTACTGGTCCCTTTGTGCCTAATGGACGGGTCACTGAAGAACATCTGAAGGTGGTCAAATTTGGTCCAGATGGATGGCTTCTTCCTGATGAGTTAAATTTAATCAAAAATGTCTTATCTCTAAGGGAAAAATCTATTGCTTTCTGTGAAGAAGAGAGAGGTCTCTTGCGGGAATCCTATGGCCTCCCTTATATCATCCCTGTAGTTGAACATGATCCTTGGCAAAAGAAAAAGATCCCTATCCCTGCTGCTAAAGTTGACGAATTCATCAAGTTGGTCCGGGAACGAGTTTGAACTGGCCTGTATGAACAGTCAACTTCTAGTTACTCCAGCCCCGTCTTCTGTGTCCTCAAGAGTAATGGTAAATTTAGAATAGTTCATGATTTTCAACCTCTTAATAAAGTTACTATTAAAGAATCTGGTATCCCTCCTGCTACTGAAGAATTTGTTGAATCCTTTGCGGGAAGAGCTTGCTATGGTTTAGGTGATATTATGGGTGGCTATGACGAACAATCCTTACATCCTATTTCTTGTCCTCTCACTACTTTCAATACTCCTCTTGGTCGATTTCAACTTACTCGATTGCCTCAAGGAGCCACCAACTCGGTTGCAGTCTATCAGGCTCAGATGATGTGGATCCTCCAGGATGAAATCCCTGATCATGCTGGTATCTTTATTGACAATGGAGGAATTAAAGGTCCAGTAACTGACTATGATAATGAGCTCTTACCTTGGCATTCAGGAATTCGTCGTTTTATCTGGGAATACGCTACTACCTTGGAGAGGATTCTGTTTTGAATTGAGGAATCTGGCCTTACTGTCTCTGGATCCAAACTGGCGGCTTGTGTCCCTGCTCTGGAAATTGTTGGTCATGTGGTCTGCAAGGAAGGAAGAAGGATGACACCAGCCAAAGTCAACAAGATCATCTCTTGGCCTACCCCAATCAATCCAACTGAAGTTAGGGGCTTTCTAGGTGTTTTCACTTATGTTAGAATCTTTATCCCATCTTTATCCAAAATCTGTGCACCCTTGCGTTGTCTAACAAGAAAGGATGCTGAATGGATTTGGACCCAAGATTGTGAATGTGCTTTCCAGCTACTCAAAAGGATAGTTGGTAAAGACATAGTTTTGAAAAAGATCTCTTATGGACCTGGAGCTGGCAAGATCAAGCTGGCTGTTGATTCTAGTTATCAATCTGTTGGGGCCGTCCTTACTCAGGAAGATGAAAATGGTTGGGACCGTCCTGCTCTTTATGAATCTTTGTTTTTTTCAGATGTAGAATCTAGATACTCCCAGCCCAAACTGGAACTCTGTGGTGTGGCTTGAATGATGAAGAAACTTCAAACCGTTCTCTGGGGCCAACATTTTGAATTGCAAGTCAATGCTCGATCCATCATTGAAATGATCAACGCTCCCAGTCTTCCCAATGCTCCTATGACTCGTTGGGTGGCCTTTATCCAGCTTTTCTCTTTTGATATTGTTCACAGGCCGGGAAAATCTTTCACCATGCCTGACGGTTTATCTTGACGACCTCTTGGGGACAACAAATCTGATGTTGGAACCGATTTCAATGAAGAGGAACCTTTCATCCAACCTATCTTCTCTTTTTCTTCTCAAAATTATTCTGGCTTTCAACAAGGCTTCTGGCTTAAATTAGAGCAGTACCTTTCAACTCTTCAAAAACCTCCTGATCTCTCTGCTAAGGAATTTCGATCTCTTAAACAAAAGTATTCTAATTTTTTTGTTCAAGGCTCTAGACTTATGAAGAGAGGCAATCCTTGTGCTCTTATTGTTGTTACTATTCCCTCTAAACAAGATTCTATCCTTGAAATTCTCCATGAAGGCCTTGGTCATCGTGGGGAAACCAAAACTTATCAACGACTATCCAAACAATTCTGGTGGCCATCTTTGAAGAAATCCGTCTCCCAATGGTGCAAGAGTTGTGAAGTTTGTCAAAAACGTGATCTTAGGCGCCCAGCTGAAATTCGTTATCCTACTGGGGAGTCCACTGTCTTTGGAAGGATTGCTATGGATGTGGTTCATATTAAGGCAGGTGGTGCTAAGTACCTCATTGTGGCTAGAGATGATTTTTCCGGATGGTTTGAAGCAAAATTTCTCAAGAACCTTAGCTCTGAATCAGTGGAAGCTTTCCTCTACGAGACCTGGAGAATGCGTTATGGCCTGGCTTGATCTTACTCTACTGATGGTGGCTCTGAATTTGGGGGCAAGCTTGCTGAAATGATCCAATCCCTTCCTGGACAACATAGAGTTACTAATCCTTATTATCCTGAAGGCCAAGGCATGGTGGAAAAAGGCCATGCCCCTTTGAAGGCTGCACTTGTTAAACTGGCTGGTGATAGTGGCAAGAATTGTTGCAAATTCCTTCCTCTTGTTCTCTTCTCTGATTGAATCTCAACCAAAAGTACTACTGGCTACTCACCTTATGAAATCATCTTTGGTCAAAGAGCAGTCCTTCCTTTGGATCTGGAAATGGAATCTTTCTTGGGTATCTCTTGGGAAGAGGTGTCCTCAACCACTGATCTGTTAGTTGCTAGATCCAAGCAACTGGAGCAAAGTGAAGACATTCGTGATGAAGCTTATCAAAAGATGATGGAGTCCAGAGCAAAAACCGTCAAGTATTGGGAGGGCAAGCACTCTAATCGAATCAGGGAGCCCTTGAACCCTGGTGACCTAGTTTTAGCTTATAATCAATCTTTGGAGACCCAGTGGGGCAAGCTTTTCTCTAATCGTTGGAATGGCCCTTATTGAGTGGTTCATCAAGTTAGAGGTGGATCTTATGTTTTTGAGGAGCTGGATGGTACTCGGTTGGCCAGAAGGTTCTCTGCTGATCAAGTCAAGAAGTTTCATTGTCGTGGGGGCAACTTATCTCAGAAGTAAGTCCTCCCAATCGTGCACCACCAGGGTCATTTGCTGCGTTTTTGTTGTAAAACTCTACTGTATGCCACATATGTGAGCACCTGGGACGCCCTCCTTGTTCTATTCCTGCCGCTTCTAGGGCTCATTTGGAAGAATCAAGATATTTTCCTCAACTCTTCAATTGCTCTCAAGATCAAGAAATGGCCAATCTTTGCTTCAATTTCTTTGTTCCCTGCCTTTTTTTTAATCCCTTCAAATTTTAGATACAGACTAGGGACAGTCTGTAAGTTGGGGAGAGATGTGGTGACCAATCCGGGACACCACAAAAAAAAAAATATTTTTTTCGGTTGTACCCCTATGGGTACCTTCATTTCCCCCCATCTCTCAACTTATCCCTGTCCTAGCGGTCTAGGACAGGCCTCTTGCCTGTCTCTCCACTTTGATCCCCCCCTCCTATGTTTAACTCCTACTTGTTGCGCTCGCGGCCCTGACTTTTGGCAACGCAAGAGATTGTTGAACCACCTTTGACAATCCCTTCGATCCTTCCCAATCCTCTCATCCAACTGACGCCGTCGCTTGTCGCGACGGTCCTCAACTATCATCCAATCTATCACTCCTACCATCCACTCATCCTGCCAATCCGACAACGACAACAGCCGTTGTTTACACCCGCGACCGCTGTCGCGGGTGTCCATCTGGTTGCCCGCAGTCATTCTCAACGCGGGCGACATTTCTTTTTTCCCCTCATGTCATCTTTTTTTTATGTTTTCATTTTCCCGCACCTATTTGTAGTATCTCTTGTACATAGTATACAGGGCCTCATGTCTATAAAAGGAGGGGCTCTCCCCTGCCTTTTGGCCCAGGATCCAGCAGACCATCATCATCTCATCTCATCTGTTCCCCCATCATCATAATCAACTTATCCGTGGGCATACTTCCCCACTTATCTGAGCAATTTATCCGGGTATATCCATGATTGCCCCTTGATCCTTTGAGCCTCCATACTCAAACTCTGTCCCTTGTGACCTTGAACCTTATCACCAACCAATATCCTTGCTGGTTGAAGAAGAATTCCTGTCTGAATTCTTGGGTGTGTTATACCACCCTGATCCCTTTTCCCGACCATACTGGTCTTGATCTCTCCTTGACGCAGCTAAATTCTGCCACGCACGCAGCGGATCCTACCCCCCTGTGGTGACCAATCCGGGACACCACAAAAAAAAAATATTTTTTTTGGTGGTACCCCTATGGGTACCTTCATTTCCCCCCATCTCTCAACTTCTCCCTGTCCTAGCGGTCTAGGACAGGCCTCTTGCCTGTCTCTCCGCTTCGATCCCCCCCCTCCTATGTTTAACTCCTACTTGTTGCGCTCGCGGCCCTGACTTTTGGCGACGCAAGCGATTGTCGAACCCCCTTCAAAAATCCCTTCAATCCTTCCCAATCCTCTCATCCAACCGACGCCGTCGCTTGTGGCGACCGTCGTCAGCTATCATCCGATCTATCACTCCTACCATCCACTCATCCTGCCAATCCAACAACGACAACAGCCGTTGTCAACACCCGCGACCGCTGTCGCGGGTGTCCATCTGGTTGCCCGCGGTCATTCTCAACGCGGGCGACATTTCTTTTTTCCCCTCATGTCATCTTTTTTTTATGTTTTCATTTTCCCGCACCTATTTGTAGTATCTCTTGTACATAGTATACAGGGCCTCATGTCTATAAAAGGAGGGGCTCTCCCCTGCCTTTCGGCCCAGGATCCAGCAGACCATCATCATCTCATATCATCTGTTCCCCCATCATCATAATCAACTTATCCGTGGGCATACTTCCCCACTTATCTGAGCAATTTATCCGGGTATATCCATGATTGCCCCTTGATCCTTTGAGCCTCCATACTCAAACTCTGTCCCTTGTGACCTTGAACCTTATCACCAACCAATATCCTTGCTGGTTGAAGAAGAATTCCTGTCTGAATTCTTGGGTGTGTTATACCACCCTGATCCCTTTTTCCGACCATACTGGTCTTGATCTCTCCTTGATCATCTTTCTGGAGCCAATCACGTTTGATTGAAGAGGATTTATTAAGCTTAAAACCTGGAGTGTTATACCTCCCTTCTTCTTTAAGGTTGAATTTTGCCACGCTATTCTTGAGTCCCTTGAGAAGTGTTGGGATATTCTTGCTCGAATTCGTTATTGATTTGCTTCTAGAGCTTCATAAGCAAATTTCTTTTGTTTTGTTCAGCCTCCCACAGTTATCTGGTACCCTTCAAGCGCTTGATTGCGGAGAGTTGGGCAGGTTCATTGAGAACCTGGAGGTTGGTTGGGATTGAGTTGATCTTTCCTAATCAGCTTCTGACGACCAGAGTTATTAGCTTGTGGGCGTTGTTACTTACAACTGCCTTGTTCTATTGAACTCTGAAAAAACCTTGACTTATTTTTTCAAGTCTTTACCTGCACCATCTTGCCTCAGATAGTGTTGTTTCCATTGCTACCAACAACTCTTATCCTGTTCCCTTACTTTGATTTCTCATCCATAAGGTTCTGGACCTTGATTCCGGTTACATTTAAATATTATTGTAACTCCTAGGAGGGCAGCCTAAACAGCACCTTTCCCCTCCACAGAACTGCCACGGCTTAGCACCGTTTGGAGTCTTACACCGCGCACCTCTGTACTGACTGATTCCCCCGTCTGGATCCATTGTGACCAATCTGACAACCAGGTACCGCTCAAAAGAGCTACAACCTAATTAGGGTTGCCCGGCATATGTAAAAAGTTGACATATGCATTATTAATAATCTAAAAAGATCAAAACTTAATTAAAATTAATAAAAATTAAATTTAGTGCATTTTTGATAATAAATTAAAGATCAAGGATTACCACCTAAATCATTGACTCCAATCTTTGAAGACCACAAAACACTACGAGGAGTGTTCATGAAAATTATTAAAAATTATCTGCTTGATCAGCAAATGATAAAGAATTAGTAAACTTCCACATCTGCTTAATTCAAAGCAATACTAATAGTAAAAATGAAGGATGAGTGCAGAATGATCAAATTTATGCCATAATAGATGAACAGATCCTGTGGCTAAAATATTACAGAAATCCAGCTGATCTAAGGTCAGCCAATTAACAGCACCAAGTGGACCTGCTAATTCTGCTCTCACTGGCTTGCAAGCCTCAGCCCATGAGCAGAATTCTCTCTACGCGCCCTGAGAAGCTCAGAATCACCCCAAAATGTTATTTATACAGACCTCTTTGGATCCATTATTCCATCATCAGTTTACCAGGAATTATTATTATCAATCAGACACCGTGTCATTGTTAGTCAAGTGCTAATGAAGAATCCAAACAAGTGATTTATGACCAATTCTGTAGTATTCTTATTTATTTCTCAAAACCAATCAACCCTTGAACTTTAGTCAGGCAATCCACCCCATCTGCTCTGAAACCCTTCCTATTATTGCAGGATTTTCGTGGTAAAGTGCTCAGAGTGAGTGTTTCCCTTCCTTTCTAGGCCATTGTGCTGTTATGCCCGGCCAATAGGGAATAAGCCCTTTTTAAGGCACCCATCTTCATTCCAAGGCTCTTAAACTGCCTAAGGAGGCCCCTTGAAGAGAGGTTTCTTTGTCTGTAAAGACCCCCAGTAGTATAATACTATGGCCCCTCTTTTATATACATATTTAAAACCTTCTATTAACAAACCAATTAAACATTGAAACTGCTCTTATTATATAATTTATTTGAGCCTCCAAGCATTTATTTTTGGAATAATAATAATTATTATTATTCCAGTAGTTTTTTCACTCTCTGTAGCTAAAGGACTGCAAGTTTCCTGGTATTAGAGAGCTGAAAACTGGGAGTCTGGCCTGGTAATATTGTTAAATAATTAATGTTTGATTATTTATTCCTTGGACCAGTCTATTACTTTAAAAAAAAAAAAAGTTAAAATACTCATAACATATATTTTTGATCATTTGTTTCTCTAGTGGATTTTAAGACCAACGGAGAATTGATCAATTATTATTTGAACCTTCTTAAAAAGAAAAAAGAAGAAAAACTCCATAACTTTGTCCCTGTTATTATAACTCCTGAGCAAAACCAAGAGAAATTGCTTTATTATAAACAGCAGGTTATAAAGGAAAAAGAAATTGAGCTCAAAAGAATTATCAATTTCAATTCTTTATTAAGGCAACATAAGGAGTGGAAAATTTATCAAATGAAGATTTATATTTACAAACTAAATAATCCTGAAGATCAAGAAAAATCCAAAACTAATGAAAGTGATTATTTGTCTAAAAATATCATCTTGCCACATAAAAATACAAAAAAATATTAAACTCATATTTTTTGTCTTAATCCATCTCAGTGGATTTGGTTTTTGGTGATATCATTGACCAGGACCTCCTAGAGGACGTCCCAGACAGTGTACCCTTGGACTTACCCTTGGATTTATCCCAGGATCTGATTGGAACTCACTCAGACCACGTTGGAATACCTCCCAAGGATAGTTTTGATCCCAACCAAGTGTTGGCACCCTTGAATTTAACTTTAGGTGAGTTAAAATATATATAAAAAATTATTATTCAAAATATAAATACACAAAAAAGATTATTTTTTTATATTTTTAAGTCTTTTCTCAAAATTTTCAACAAAAGACTTACTCATTTATTTTGGTGCTATGTACCAAAACAGGCGCAACACCCGTGCACCATTAGAGCCCCATTGTATGGATCTCTGCCCAGAGGAACCTGTATGCGCAAGGACTCCAGTCGTGAGCGCAATGAGGGGGCTCAAATCTGTGACCATAGCATCATGCAGGACAACAATGGCAACAACCGCAGCCACCAACTTGACCAACAGAGCGTTGGAGAACCACCCATTGCCCAACAAGTTATCCCAGGAGGATACTGGTCCTCCTATGCCACCCCAGCTGGACTCAACCAAGGAGGAAAGAGTCAAGGTATTAGTGAAAGAGCACGTGAGCTATTGGGAATAATTCGAATTGGCTCAGACCCAGGAGGATCAGCCAGGTATGAGAAAAGCTATTTCTCTGACAAAGAAATCTGAGATTCCTCTGCAAAGTTTGATCCCAAAGAAAGAAGTAGAAGGCTACATGCAGAACTGGAATCCTTGGGATCATGTCACGCTTCGCACTTAAGGATTATTGTCTTCAGCACTTCAACATTTCCTCTCCTCAGTACCATCTACCTCAGTCTTAAAGCGTGACACGAATAAAAGCAAAACATCAATGGTGCAATCCGCTATTTCCTCTGGCTCGCGCTCACCTTCCAATCTTGGCAACCACATCAGTATATACTTGCAAACTTCGCGGTTAACTCCATACCGGTCGGCCATCCATTATGAGATCCAATCTCCTTCCCTGGCCAATCAACAGCCTCGGACTTCCATCTTTGGTCATGCATTTTTTGTTAGCTTGCATCTACGTCTAACCAAGCCATCACTACTGTATAGTTTGCAATTGGACTAGTCCCTACCCTGCATACACTATTACCTCTCATTCGCATTACCTTCAACGTCACTCGCTCTCATCCCAATTTTTAATGAAATTGTACGCTCAGATTCTATTGTCTTGCACTTACGCTAAGACCTCAGATCTTTACCACTGCTTCATTTCCTATCCTGTTCCTTTCAATCATTGCCTCACCGCTTCAACTGTAGTTAGCTCATCACCAGGTTGTATCTAGTCACTTCGGATTACCTTATAAGGGCTATCCCCTTGTCTGATGATTGTCTCCTCAGTTAGTTAATTTCATACGTTCTCACATTTTGCTGAAACCTAGTTATCACATTGGACTCAGGTTGAGTTTCCTTCTTTGGAACACATTCCATTCATCTTGCTTTTTGTTGAGTGGCATAACCAAGTTCGCACTTTGCAACTGGGTCTTGCTATTGGCACTTGCCCTTGCACTTGGTATTCCTTTGCGCTCACAATCATCTAAGAATTGCCCTATAGTACGTGGGGCGGTTGTGTGACAGTAAATTAACTAACTCAACTCATCTATTGTAGCCTGCCAACCTATAGTAGACTTCTTCTTTTTTGATGTCACTTACTCGCTCAACCGAGAAAGCTTCCCTTGCCCCTTACAATGATGAGATCCATTGGGTAGGGAGAACCAGCGCTCCTCGGGCCAAACAAACCTTAGATCCAGTTCCTCCTTCTAAATCACCATCTGTGGAACCTCTTGATGATCCTTGGGATCCTCTACGGGATGCTCTGACGGACCCTCTTGCGGAATTTGCAGACTCCAACCATTCTTCCAATGAAACCTTGACTCGTGGTAGACCAGGGGTTTGCACTACTACTCCAGAGCCTTATGCTCCAACCCTGCTTTCAACATTGATCCAGGCCCTCACTCATGGTGCCCAGCAATCTAGTCCAAGCACTTCTATCTTTTGTACTCTGGGAATGAAACAACCCAATCAATTTACGGGAGAACACCCTCATAAGCTTAGATCCTACCTGCGGTCTTGTAAAATCATCTTTTCAAATGACTCCAAAAATTTCCCTTCTGATAGACATAAATTTATGTATGCTTTGTCCTTCTTAGGAGGTAGAGCCTTTCCGTGGTTCAAACTGTACCTCAAAATTTTGTCCAACGACAGTCCCACTTGTATTCTCAACAACTGGGAAAGGTTCAAGCAACAACTTTTCACCCTGTTTGGCAATCCCAATGAAGTTCAAAACACCAAATACAAACTTAATAGTTTAGTTATGAAGGAGAATAGTAGATCTTCCGTTTATATTTCTCATTTTCAAACCTTGCAGTCTTGCATCCAGTGGAAGCAGGCCGCTCTTCTATTCCATTTCCGAAAGGGTTTACCGGCACGCTTAATCAAACAGCTTGCAGTTGGGGTTCATAAGACAACCTTGCTTCAGCAGCTAATCAATTGAGTGATTGAGCTTGATAATGGCTATCATGATAAGAATTGCTCTTGGCAAAACAACCATGGACCGTCCACCTTGGCTCCAAGGGTGGACAACTCCTCAAAGCAAAACACAAGGAACCCAAAGCCATCCAAACAACCCCAACTTCAAACTCCAACTCGAAAGGGAAAGCCGTTTCTGAAACTCCAAAGTTCTTGGACAAAGAAACTGGGATGCTTCAAAGCAAGGAACGGCTGCAAAGGGAAAAGAACGGGCTGTGTATGTATTGTGGAGGAAAACATGATGTTGACAGCTGTGAAAAGCGGTTAGCGCGTGAAGTGGCTAAGCAGTCAAAAAATTAGCTTGTAGTTTTTCTGATACTCGCAAGGAAAACTACACATTATCTAAATCACCGCAAGTAAATCTTTGCACTTGCGAGTCACTAGGTGCTCCGAGTTTGATATTTATCCTATTTCATTCCGACAACAATCCTTATCAAGTATTACTTGATTCCGGCGCTAATGTTTCCTTCATCAGTGAATCTTTTTCCACTTCCAAAAATCTTACACGTTCCAAGATAGATAAATTTCCTATCTATTTGGTAAGTAGTGTGACTGAACCATCTTATTGGGTTTCCCAAAAGGCAAAATGGACCTTTGCATTTTCCAATTTCCCCAGCTTTGAATGGAATTTATTCTCCTGGCTATACCCAGAATGGATGATACCATTCTAGGCCATGATTTCCTAGTTTACTGGAATCCAGATGTGAATTTGCAAGAAGGAGTAATTAACATTTGAACCTTGCACCCCCAGAACGCTAACCTTTCCGTCAATCAGTAATTAAACAGCCTACCTGACACTGTCATTGAGTTGGATGACACTTTTCCGCCAGGAGATTTGCAATATCCTGACCTTCATTCCCAAATTCCCTCTTCATATTTAGGAGTTATCGCTTACCTATCCAGCTTACCTCTTTCCTGTTCCTTCAAAGAGAAACAGACACCAACCAAACGGTGTATTTGTGCTCCCTAATCCTCTCGCACCATGCGAGCACCTCGAATCTGGTGCTTGAAGATGACAAGATTGAAGATTTAGAAATCATTCAAGAGTCTTTACCTTTGGTTTATCATGAATTTGCTGACCTCTTTTCAGCTGCAAAAGCAGACAAACTGCCTCCATCCTTTCCTTACAATCACAAGATTGAACTTACTGGCCCACCTCCGGCACCAGGACCAGTCTACTCTCTCTCGACGCAAGAATCAATTGTGCTTCAAGGCTACATTGCGGAAAATGTAGCGAAAGGATTTCTTTGACCAAGCAATTTGAACACTGGTTCACCTGTCCTATTTGTCCCAAAAAAGGACGGCAGACTTTGCCTTTGTGTTGACTACAGGAAACTGAACCAGGTAACCCGGAAGAATGCCTATCCAGTACCGCCTATGTCACATCTCCTTACCCTCTTCCATGGAGCTACTTATTTCTCAAAGTTAGACCTTAAAGGTGCCTATAACCTAATTTGCATTAAGGAAGTTCATGAGTATTTTATGAGTATACCGTCATGACTTTTGGCCTCTGCAACACTCCTTCCACTTTTCAACATTTTGTCAACAACATTTTCTCCAATCTTGTAGGTAAATACCTTGTGGTATATCTCAATAATATACTAGTCTACTCGAGGAACCTGGAAGATCACATTGCACATGCGCGAGAGGTGCTACAGAAACTTCGCAAGAATGACCTGTTTGCAAAAGCCTCTAAGTGCAAGTTCCATTCCTCTTCTCTTCATTTTCTAGGTGTCATAGTCTTGCAGCAAGGACTATCGATGGACCCAGCCAAGAGCAAAGGCATATTGGACTGGCCCCCACCTTCTTTGGTTAAATCCCTTCAAGTTTTCCTTGGTTTCAGTAATTTCTATAGAAGTTTTATTGCGCGTTACGCCAAAAAAACTGTGAATCTTACTAACCTTCTTCAAAAAGACACTCCTTTTGTTTTTACCAAAAAAGCTGCTTTGGAGTTCAAAGCTCTGAAGAAAGTGTTCACCACTGCTCCAATACTCACTCACTTCAACGAGCTAGCTTGCACTATTGTCAAAACAGACGCAAGTGACTATGCAATTGCAGGAGTAATCTTGCAGTTTTCTTCTTCCACTTCTCTCTTTCATCCCGTAGCTTTCGAGTCTCGCAAGTTGCTTGCTGCAGAGCTTAACTATGAGATTCATGACAAGGAACTTCTTGCAATTGTTTATTGCTTGAAAAAATGGCGTACATTCCTTTTGAGCCTTAGGAAATCCTTTGAAGTTTTAACTGATCACAATTCTTTGAAGTATTTCATGATTTCAAAAGTCCTCACACGTAGACAGGCACAATGGGCCAAATACCTCTCCGAGTTCCACTTTACAATCACGTACCGTCCTGGGAAACAAGCGTTAGTTCCTGATGCTTTATCACGTCGGAAGGACGTTTACCCGGGGGGGGAGCACCTTTGCCAAAAACAACCCTGAAAACGTTAGGACACTCTTCTCAACCCAATCTTCCCAACTCAGTTCGATCATTGCTTGCTTACAAGATTTGGCTTCCAAACTCCGACAAGCTCAACGCAATGACCCCAAGTGCATCAAAGTTTTCAAAAGTGCAAACTTATTAGATAGTAGTTACAGTATTGATGATAATGACTTTTTAGTTTATGATAATTGTATAGTAGTACCAAATAATTCTTGCATTAAGTTAGATATCTTTGATTCACGGCACGATTCTCCCCTTGCTGGTCATTATGGGCAGGATAAAACCTACCAATTGATGGCACGAGACTTCTACTGGCCTGGTATGACCAAAGAAGTAAAAGACTATGTTAGCGCGTGCTATGATTTCAATCGTAACAAGTCCTTGAAACACCAGAAGTATGGGCTGCTGCAGCCACTTCCAATTCGGCCTCGCCCTTGGCACTCGCTGTCTATGGATTTCATTTCTCAATTACCTTCTTCTAGTGGATATGATGCTATTCTAGTAATAGTAGATTGCTTCTCAAAGATGGCTTTATTTTTACGCAGTAATGTGACGGCTTTTTCAGAAGACTTAGCCAACTTGTTCATAGAATATGTATTTTTGAAACATGGCCTCCCTGATAATATAGTTAGTGATCGTGGATGTCTGTTTGTCTCAAGCTTCTGGACCTTTCTATGCTAACATTTGAAGATTACTCGCAATTTATCAACAGCTTACCACCCAGAAACGGATGGGCAGCCCAAGCAAGTTAATCAGATTCTCAAACAATATCTTTGAATGTATGTTGCCTATCAACAAGACGACTGGTTGCAATGGCTCCCACTAGCCGAATTCACCTACAACAACTCCACTCATTCCTCCACCAAACAGTTGCCCTTCCAAACTCTTTAGGGTAGAAACCCAACTTTCTCTTCCCTTCACGTAGCAACTTCTCAACCTGCTACCAATTACCTTGAACAAATTCAATCCCTTCAATCGCAACTTCAAACCAACCTCAAAGAAGTAAACCAGCGCTATAAGGAGCAAGCAGACCGATCTTGCACTTTGGCTCCAACCTTTGCAGTAGGAGATCAAGTATGGCTCAATGCTTGCAACATTTGCAGCACTTGCCCAACTCGCAAACTCTCCAAAAGAAAGCTTGGCCCCTTTAAAGTAGAATCAGTCATCTCCCCTAACGCCTTTAAACTTACTTTACCTGCAAAATGGCAAGGTATCCACCCAGTCTTTCATGTGTCTCTCCTAGAGCCAGCTCAAGTCCTATACACTGGCAAGACTCATCCCCCTCCTGAACCAGTCATTGTCCTTGATCATCAAGAGTGGGAAGTAAGCGGTATTCTGGATTCCAGGTTACGCAAAGGAAAACTTCAATACCTTGTCAAATGGTCTGGCTTCCAGTCCGACAAAGATCGCACCTTGTGGGAACCAGCCCATCACCTTCGCAATTCACCCAATCTGATTTGAGAATTTCATGCGAGCTACCCTCACAAACCTTGGCAATCATGATTATTTCCCATCCAATCCCATTCCATTCCATTCCATTCCACATTTCATCCCATCCAATCCCATTCCATTCCATTCCACATTTCATCCCATCCAATCCCATTCCATTCCACATTTCATCCCATCCAATCCCATTCCATTCCATTTTATTCCATTCCATTCCACATTTCATCCCATCCAATCCCATTTCATTCCATTCCACATTTATCTTACTCAATCTCATTTAATCTCATATTCCATCTCATCCAAACCCATTTTATTTTACACCATCATCCCATCAGTTAAGTTCCTCCTGTGTTATTCTTTTCTCATTTTCCTTTCATTTCCACTAAATAAAAAAAAATTCAATCCTTATTATTAAAAAAAAAAAATAATAATAATAATATTTCTATTTATAATAATTAATAATATATATATATATATATATATATATATATATATTAAATTACAAAGTTTCTTTTATTTCTTTTTCCGCATCCTCCCAATTCGCCGTCAATTCCGCAACCATGGATCGAAAATCATCCAGGCCTTCATTGTTGATCAATGCAGACATTCTTCGTGGAACCAGCACTTCTGTTACGATGTGCCTCTTGAAAATCTCCTCCCATCTTGCAACCCGAGCTTGCTTTGGCCAAGCATTCCATCCGCCTTCCTCCAAGAGCTCTTCATACGCTCTCTTCCTTTGGCCACCCAACGTGCCTTCTCCAATATTGTCGGTCAGGCGCCTTGCATCCGTTTCAATTGGCCCTACGACTTGCACAGGATCCGCTTCACCTTGGCCCTCCATTCCTTCCGTTTCATCCACTTCATCCGTTCCATCTCCTTCATTCCCTTCTTCTAATTCACCTGCTCCATCTTTGTTTTCTCCACTTCTGTTTCCTCTATTTCCCGCTTCTCTTTCCGCTTTGTTTTCTTCCCCCTCCCTTGCTTCCTCAGTTATAACTCCTACCAGTTCCGCACCGGACACTTTGCCTCACACCTCGGCATTCATCTGGGGCCCCGGGAGTTCAGTTGGCGGTCCCCAGTAAGGTGGTGGTGGTGGTGGTGTGTTGGTAGTATATCTTTGGAAACGGGGCAATACTAGTAAAACAAGAAAAATCAGCTACTATTTTATGATCATTAGTCAATCCAGATTAGTACTCACCAGCAACTTGAGTCCCCAAGTATTCAATCTCTGGAAATGGTGGTATCTTTTAATTGACCCTTGGCGCAGACCTACAACTTTGCATCTCCCTCAATGATTCCAAAGGACCCTTGACAGTCAACTCAACATTTATAGGGAAGTTGCATGCCACCTTGCAAAGGCGAGATGCTTGCATTTGCCTCAAAGGCCTCAAACGGCAGTACTAGGAATACATCCCTCGTTGCGGCAAATACAGTTTTTGCAACGGAGGGATGACGATGAGACATTTTCTAAAAAAATTATAAATCTATTGGGTAATAAATTAAATAACGTATAAGGGTATACAGTGATAATTAAACGACTTGAAATCAATGGGAAAATTTATCTGAACGCTCACAGGAGCTTGCGTCTTTATACCTGGGCAACTGTCATGCTTCGCACTTAAGGATTATTGTCTTCACCACTTTGACATGTCCTCTCCTCAGTACCATCTACCTCAGTCTAAAAGCGTGACACAAATAAAAGCACAACATCAATGGTGCAATCCGCTATTTCCTCTGGCTCGCGCTGACCTTCCAATCTTGGCAACCAACTCAGTATATACTTGCAAACTTTGCGGTTAACTCCATACCAGTCGGCCATCCATTATGAGATCCAATCTCCTTCCCTGGTCAATCAACAGCCTCGGACTTCCATCTTTGGTCATGCATTGTTTGTTAGCTCGCGTCTACGTCTAACCAAGCCATCACTACTGTATAGTTCCCAATTGGACTAGTCCCTACCCTGCATACACTATTACCTCCCATTTGCATTACCTTCAACGTCACTTGCTCTTGTCCCAATTTGTCATGAAATTGTACGCTCAGATTCTATCGTCTCACACTTACGCTAAGACCTCGGATCTATACCACTGCTTCATTTCCTATCCCGTTCCTGTCAATCATTGCCTCACCGCTTCAACTGTAGTTAGCTCATCACCAGGTTTTATCTAGTCACTTTGGATTATCTTATAAGGGCTATCCCCTTGCCTGATGATTGTCTCCTCAGTAAGTTAATTTCATACGTTCTCCCATTTTGCTGCAACCTAGTTATCAAATTTGACTCAGGTTGAGTTTCCTTCTTTGGAACACATTCCATTCATCTTGCCATTTGTTGAGTGGCATAACCAAGTTCGCACTTTGCAACTGGGTCTCCCTATTTGCACTTGCCCTTGCACTTGGTATTTCTTTGCGCTCACAATCATCTCAGAATTTCCCTATAGTACGTGGGGTGGTTGTGTGACAGATCAGTTAGCTTCCTTAAAGGGAAAGGACCCCAAAAAGAAGAGGTCCTCAGCCCATCAGAAGTTCAGGAACCCCAAAGGATTGGGACAGTATAATATCCCTAGCCCAAAAGTGGAAAAAGGTTTTCCAAAATTAGATTTAGAAGCTCTTAATAGCTTTTCTGTAAATTTTTCTCACAATTTCACGGTTATCAGCCAATGTTTTAACATATTTTATCGACAATTGGAAAAATTGAGTCTGAGTATTTTCAGATTCATTGATACCCAGACTCAGACTATGAGAATTAATGAGTTAGAAATACAACAAATCAAGGATAGTATAAAATCTAGTAAGTTGGACCTGATTAATTATATTGATGATAACCAATCAATTCTTCAGGAAGATATTCTTGCAACCATGAACCAGCTTAAGGAAGAAGTTAAGAAAACTAGTCCTACTCCTTCAGCTCACCTGATGAACAAAACTGATTTAATAAACAACAAACTTGATATGGAGTTACGTATGATTAAGAATGATCTTAGAGATCTAAACATCAATTCTACTAACTCCCCAGTCATTGACCTGGAAGAAACTAGACCTGCTAGGTTCACCAGTACTCTTAGTGTTCCTTCCAGAACTAGGAAAACTAGAGATAAATCTTTTAGGCCCAGTCCTACTCTTGAAATAGAACAGGCTTTGAAGTTACTTCCCCCATTACTGAATGGCGTAAATTCTCTGGAGAAGGAGAATACAAACATGTCAGTTTCATTAAATTTATTGATTATACCCTTGCTTCTTATGAACTCCCTGGTACAATAGTTGTGGTAAGATTTCCCAGAATATTTGAAGGAGTGACTCTTGATTGGTTTATCAATCAAAGAGAAGAAGTTGGATCTATATCCTCAAGTTCTTGGAAAGAATTTATCAAAGTAAAATTTGGTAATAGGATTTGGAAAAGAAAGATGATGAAATCTTTTGAAACCTCCCAGTTTGATCCATGCAAGGAAAAACCTCATAAGTGGTTCTTAGACCAGTAAAGGAGGTAAGACTGTTTTTACACAAATGCTGATAAAGAAGAAGTCAATGAAAGACTTCTCAACTTATTTCCCCAACAAATCAACCACATTGTAAGGTGCATGATTCCTATGGATTCTGATCTTTCTACCTTGATAGGTGGGTTGGAAGAGACTATTAATATGAATGGTCTTGATAAGTGTCAGCTTGCTACTATTGAAGAGCAAGCTGCAAAAGTAACTAAAATAACATAAAAATAATAATAATACAACTAACCTAAGAAGGAGTAGGAAAAACATAAATATTATTACAGAAATGGATTCTCCATTCAAAATTAGGTAGGGTCATTCACTGACCCCACCCTTGAAATCCAACTCCTTATATTTTTAAATAAGTAAGGAAAAAATAACCAAAATACTACGGCTGCAGTATTGAGCTTTTTGGCCAATTAAATATTTCACACACATTGTCACGTATAGGTTTCACACCTAAAATTCAGTCAGAATTGAGGTGTTGTGTATATTTTAGGAGTTACGGGCGGAAATGTGTTTTGTCACAATTCCCGCCCACAGCCGTGGCAGCCACAGCACCTGCGCGCAGCTGAGATACAGCCGGGTCAACCCGTCAAGGTTTTGTATGCAGCCCCAGGCCTCTGACAAGTACGCAGCCACGGGACTACGGGCTGACATAGTGACAGGTGGCCCGGGTACCGCGTAAACAGGCTACAACATACACGGGAACTTGTTACATACGTAAAAAAGGTTCACGTGGATAGTAGACTGTCTAAATATAAATAATATTATATAAAAATACCTAAATAATTTTTACACGTATTTTTTATTTAATATAATGCAAAGAATCAAGAATGTCGAAAATAAGACAATGACAGCTTCAAAAAATATATTAAAATACTTTGATATTCTTTTATGAGAATTACTATACAACAACATCCTCGAGACATACTCAGGAAGATAATGATGTAATAATATTACATGAATTCTCATGACTTATATTTTTAAGTAATTATCTTAACAAGTCAACTGGAACTTGTAGATAGAGAGTAAAAACAATATTTTGACCTTTTACTCCAGTTATATGATACATAATGAGAATTTACCTGAGATCAAAATGTCCGTAGAGATGTCTAATAATATAATTATTATATTACTGGGAACATATACTAAGGATAAATAATTAAATAATACATAAATAGGACAGATTAGTGCTATTCACACGTCCTAATGTCCATTATAAGGTAATATAATTCCCATACCCTAAGGAATTAGATGCTACCCGGGCTATAGCACCAAGGGCACATGACAGGCTACCCCTGGTTACCCTGCTAGCCTTAGTGTCCGTCCCTTTGAGCACCTACAACCCTCAGAAGGACCATATTGGGACCCCAAAAAATAAAAATAAAGAGCTCTTTTGAGGATGTTGTTGGGCAGAGAGACCCAGTAATATTCATATCCAGACGCCGTGCCAAGGTAATCAAATACTTATATGAGATAAGTAAGTGATTTATGGCAATGTTTGATAAGTAATATCCGTCTTCAAACCTCTTTTTATCAATTAAAACTGCTGAAAAACCTTATAACCCCAGTATACAAGTTTAAACCATCAGTACACGTCCCAAACAGATACCCAAAGGATTTAATAATATACCAGTGAGTCTTATTATCCTTTCTCTGTCGTGGTAGCTTAGCTACAAGGCCCTACCACTCCATTGTGTATTTTATATACATAATATCTTTGGGTATAATAATCTTTAAACTAAAGAACCCAAAGTAACCAGGACTACGTGTTTTCATACTGAAATCCCTGAAGAGAGGTGTTAAAGATCCCCAATATAATTGTGGCCCCTCTATAAATATTTAATAATCAATTTTGATTTGAAACAATAAACAATAACCAAACCATTTAACCTTGCAATAAGCTTAATCCAAGTATTCTACGGATTTTTGCTGCAATTATTAAATAATATATTTATTATTTACAATATGACCTCTGGTAGCTAAAGGATAGCAAGGGTCTTGGCATCCAGGATGCTGACAATAAGAGAGTCTACAGACTCCCCAGGGAACAAAATACTAGGGATAGCAAAGACTATTGCCAAAACTAAGGATTACCCAGATACTAATCCAACCAACTTGGAGGTCAAGAAGACTCCAGAGTCAAAGATAAAATTATTTTGGAACTGTAACCAAACAGGACATGTGAAACCTGATTGTCCTCTACCTAGGAAAAGGATCAATCCTATTGAAGTAAAATGGTATGATAATCCTGACCCTCAACTTGATGATACTGATGGATCACTTTCTGAGTATGATTTGATGATCACTAACCCCATCAATGTTATTGAAGGAAGTATTGAGTCTTCTCTGGATAGAGGAATAATTCTCTCAAGAAGCTTTGAATTTGCTGCTCAATAAAGAACCATAATGGGAAATCCTACAAG
Organism: Puccinia polysora; assembly: GCA_025617555.3. Classification (NCBI taxonomy): domain Eukaryota; kingdom Fungi; phylum Basidiomycota; class Pucciniomycetes; order Pucciniales; family Pucciniaceae; genus Puccinia; species Puccinia polysora. Next base: position 65,641,167 of record CM062613.1, read on the forward strand.
TATGATTTGAAAATCAGAATGATTCCTGTAGCAAGGATCACCCCATTGGTAAAATCAAAGGAAATGATATGATTCTGACTCTAACCATTAAGCCTCCTTACCCACTTAACCTCAGGAGAACTGCTTACCCTTCTATTCCAAAATCTAGAGCTGCTCTGGAAACTCATATTCAAGCTTTGGTTTACTTACAAGTCTTAAGAAAAGTAGGACACAATGAACAAGTGGATATCACTACCCCAGGAATTATAGCTTGGCATAATGATAAGTCAAGGATAGTTGGAGATTTTCAGATCCTGTATGGTTGCCTGAACACAATATCTCTGATGGACCCATACACCTAAGGAACTACAGAGCCAGCAGAAGGCATTGACCCAGAATTTTTTTACAGATATAGATATATCTTGGAGTGGGGGAATATCAGCTTGCTACTATGTATGGAGCAACCTGTCATAGCAACACAAAACTATAAAAAAAAGAATATCTCAATTGAAAAATAAGGAGTGAGAAATCCATGAATATTATTGAGGAAATGGTTTCCTCACCCAAAATTAGGTAGGGTCACTAACTGACCCCACCCTTGAAATCCAAGTCCTTACATTTTTAAAATAATTAAAAAGAAAAGTACTAAAAATTACAACACCAGTGTGGCACCTTTTGGCCATTCTAACATTTCACACGTGGTGTCACGTATAGGGTTTACACCTAAAATTCACTCAGAATTGAGGTGTTGTGTATATTTTAGGAGTTACACGTGGAAATGTGTTATGTCACAATTCCCCCGTGCAGCCCCGCATCATTACATACCCCTACATACTTGTAGTAGCATTTTCCCGCGTAGTAGAGACCTGCGCGCAGCTAAATTCTGCCACGCACGCAGCGGATCCTACCCCGCCCGCATCTGTACTGACTGATCCCCGAGTCTGGATCCGTCATGACTAATCTGACAACCAGGTACCGCTCAAAAGAGCTACAACCTAATCAGGGTTGCCTGGAATATGTAACAAGTTGACATATGCATTATCAATAATCTAAAAAGATCAAAACTTAATAAAAATTAATAAAAATTAAGTTTAGTACATTTTTAATAATAAATTAAAGATCAAGGATTACCATGTAAATCATTGACTCTGATCTTTGAAGACCACAAAACACTAAAAGGAGTGTTCATAAGAATTATTATAAATTATCTACTTGATCAGCAAATGATGGAAAATTAGTAAACATCCACATCTGCTCACTTTAAAGCAATACTAATATTACAAATGAAGGATGAGTGCAGAATGATCAAATTTACGCCATAATAGATTAACAGATCCTGTGGCTAAAATAGTACAGAAATCCAGCAGATCTAAGGTCAGCTGATTGACAGCACCAAGTGGACGTGCTAATCTTGCTCTGAATGGCTTTCCAGCCTCAGCCCATGAGCAGAACTCTCTCTATGGGCCCTGAGAAGCTCAAAACTACCCCAAAAAAGGTATTTATACAGACCTCTTTGGATCCATTATTCCATCATCAGTTTACCAGGAATTATTATTATCAATCAGACACCATGTCATTTTTAGTCAAGTGCTTATGAAGAATCCAAGCAAGTGATTTATGACCAACTCTGTAGTATTATTGTTTATTTCTCAAAACAAATCAACCCTTGAACTTTAGTCAGGCAATCCACCCCATCTGCTCTGAAACCTTTCCTATTATTGCAGGATTTTCGTGGTAAAGTGCTCAGAGTGAGTGTTTACCTTCCTGTCTAGGCCATTTTGCTGTTATGTCCCGCCATTAGCGCACTAAGCCCTTTATAAGGCACCCATCTTCATTCCAAGGTTGTTAAACTGCCTAAGGAGGCCCCTTGAAGAGAGGTTACTTTGTCTGTAAAGACCCTCAGTAGTATAATACTGTGGCCCCTCTTTTATATAAATATTGAAAAAATTTTATTACCAAAAAAATTAAACCTTGCATTTGCTCTCATTATATTATTTATTTGAGCCTCTAAGTGTTTATTTTTGTAATTATTATTATTATTATTATTCCAGTATTTTTATCACTCTCTGTAGCTAAAGGACTGCAAGTTTCCTGGTATCAGAGAGCTGACACCCCCAACCCCTTTTCCATTTTCTGAAAAACTATCCTGCCCTCAATGGTAACCACTAAAGCTAACCTGCAATGAAGTAATTAGTAAATAAACAATGCGGACTCCTCAAGAAGCTCTGCACTTGAACTATTTCCTAATTAAGACTCCAAGAAATCAAGCTGGTAATCACACTTTCTGAAGCAAAGAAATTAATAGAAAAACTCCTTTATTATACTTCTTCTCCAGTGCCAGCATATTGAAGCAAAAAAACAAATCCCACTACCAATAAATTGCTTCCATCTTTGCAAAACGTTTTCTTTGATACCAAGAAACACAATCCAACAAAAAATTCACGCAAATGGATATCATCCTGATATACCAAAAAACAAGAAGTAAATGACTTATCTTGAGTTGCTCAACACAAAACTTTTCTGTTTCACTTGCCAATAGGCAATCTTGATAATACAAGTTAATTTGAAGCCGCAGCTTTCACTTGAATCAAATCCTAAACTCCAAAGGACTGACCCCATGGGAACCTATGCATTTTTCCATCCTGCCAGTTGATCACCTACAGCCAATTGGATGAAATTGGTCTATCACAAACTTTCAAACTATACATAAAAGAAATTTTACAAAAAAGGCCTGCCTGGACAACTCATAGGGTATGCACCAAAACTTTTATCTCAACGTGTCCTCACCACATCCCAATTCAGCAAGGAAAAATTTGAAGGCCCAAGCAACATTCCAACACTCTCAAGAGCTTGCCCAGAAATTCAATCATGACCAAACCTTCCAAGCATCAAAAATCTTTAAGTACCAGAAACAATCAAGCCAGAAATCAAAACTTAATCCAAGACAAGCGCATCAGAATTCAACAATGACAACAAGCTCATTGGGGAGGAACTGCTTCCTTGAACCTGGACTCTGAGGAATTGATCAGAAACAAAAAATCCAAACCGCTAGAGATAATACTCTGCTTCAATTCCAAAAATGGCCATGGAGGCCCTCATATTGCCCATGTGGTCAAGATTGCTCCACAAGGAGCTAAAAACCTTCAAGGAGTTTGAGGTTTGGGAAGACTACCACATTCCAGAGCCAAAAAACATCCTGAATGTGACCTGCACCTTCTGGATCAAATAAAACACACATGGCAAAGCTCCAACCTACAATTCCAGGGTCAGCATTCAGGGGTTCAACCAAGGGTATGGGATTGACTACTTTGCAAATTATTCTCCAACCGGTAAGGTATCTTCTCTCAGGGAAGTTCTTCTGCTTGCTGTAGACCAAAATATTGAAATTCTTTGGTTTGAATTCAAGGGGGATTTTCTGCACGCCCCTCTCAAAAAGGAAGTTTTCATCCAACACCCAACAGGCTCCCTCAGAAATGCAGCAATCCTCAAGCTCAAGAAATCCTTATATGGACTCAAACAAGCACCAAAAAACTGGTACAAGATTCTAAGAATGTGTATTCAAGGTAAAGGATACGCTCCCTCAGAGGCTGATCCTTGTCTTTACCTTTGAAATAATCATAAATCTGAAATATTTGTAAATGTAGACAATTTTTCAGTAGTGTTCAATGTAAATAAATTCAAGGTTTCTTTTCTGGAAAATTTCAAAAACTCCTTGTGTCATCCTCCCAACAAATTACTTGGAATGAAGTTTTGACAGTCCCCAGAAGGAATCAAGCTGTCTCTTCCTCTCCATATAGAGAGAGGACTGGAAACATTTAATCTGACCAACTACAAACCAACCAGTACACCTTGCACTCCTGCAATTCATCTCACCCCAGGATCCCCAGAGGAAGTTGAGGAATTAAAATGACTCAAGGTCAACTATTTTTTTCCAATTTGACAACTGAACTTCATTGCCAGCCTTTCTTGACCAGAAATTAGCTAAACTTTGAGAAATTCAGAAGAGTAATTCTCCTTAAATGATTCCCAAGTTTTGAAGTTATTGATCCCTTTAGTCTGTAAAACCTGAGTGCAACTTTTCACCCTTTGACTGAGAGATAGAGAATTGAGAGTCAAGATCCTTCCAAAACCTATGATGACCCAATGTGACCCTCTGTGATCTGCCCCTCCCCCCCAGATGAGGGTGCAGTTTAAGTAACCTCCCCCTCAACCCTAACCTAATTACAACCAGAAACAAGCAAGAAATAATGAAATACAACCCCTAAGCACAGAAACCTAGCCCCTACCCTATCCTTCCCATCCAATAATCCACAACCAATTCCCCATATCCATCTGTATTGCCTGCCTGCCATGAAATCCACCCAATTTGTCCTTCTCATGATGCGGCCCTTGCACTGCACCCAACTTGGAGCCCCCTGTGCATTTCCGCATCCGCCCAATGCGCCATTCCAGATATCCAAGATATATCTGCGCAATCCAATCTGCGTCTTGCAACGCGCAATTCACGCGCAATCTGTCAGATCCAATCCAATTCATCCCGCGTCTCCAGATGCTGAGCCCAATTCAACTTCTGCTGAGCCCGCAGCGTAACTTGCTGAGGCAAAGCGGCATCCATTGTTGAGCGCGCTACAACTGCTGAGCCTGCCATTACTGCTGAGCGCGCAGAGCGCAGCCAATTCCAACTTGGGTCTATAAAAGACCACAACATCCCCCCCAACTTGATTTCTGTCGCCAGAGATCAACCACTATCTCACCTGCCTCCAATTATACCACAGCCATCCCACCTTCCCATCTGTACCCCTTCATCAGACCAAAGAAAGAAAACACCTCATCATTCACTCCTTGCCAGCCATGTCCTGCACCTACTGCAGCCGGAACAGCCTTTTGTGCCATATCCTTCCGGGCTGGCGCACCTTTTTCCCTTGCCAGGATGGACACTGCTGCTGCTCCCTATGGGAGGGCATGAGGTGCGACCGCCCTCAAGGTTTCCCCCAAAAGAGGACCCGGCGCGACTCCTTTTTGATCTTGAGAAACAAGGAGATCTCAACCAACAATTGGACCCTGCCCGGCTTGCCTTGCAACCAGTACCCACAGCTGCTGAAATCTCTCCGGCTGCCACTCCCAAGATCCCAAAGATCCCTCTAGTTCCGGCACTCCCCTTGGAAAGGTTTGACACAATGGTGAACAACACGGATGAGCTACTCCGGCAATTTCTAGCAGTTCCCTACGCGCACACTGCCAATGCACAATGCAAGTTCTTGGCGGCTTTCCAATCCCTAGCTGCGGGGGCTTGTGGGGACGCGGAGAAAGTGATGAGGACTTTGCCAACAAAGGCCAATCGCCCCCCTTTCTCTTCCTTTCTTTCATCTTGTATCCTTCCCCGCACCTATGCAAAGATAAGGACTTTTGCCGCGCCATCCTGAGTATCCTTTGGGCTTTGTGAGAACCTTGGAGAGAAATAAGAGCTGCGCGCAAGATCCGGGCTTTGAGAGCAACCCACAAGAGTGAGAAATCCACACCACTGAGAGTATCCGGTGAGAGTGAGAACACCCGCGCGCAAGATCTGCGCTTTTGAGAGCAACCCGCAAGAGTGAGAAGTATCTGCTCGAGGTACCTGGACCACCCCAGACAAACTGCCACACAGTTGGCCCTGTACCCATCTACAGAACAGAGAGAGTACAAAGAAAACCAGCGTTGCACGCACATCCTTGAGAGAGAGAAAGAAAAAGTATCTTCCCCAACCCATCCACACCTTCCATCTATTCAATAACCAAAGAAAAATTAAAAGATTTTTTTTTCAAAACCAACCCATTTCCAAGCTTGCACCTTTGCTCTTTGACCCACATCCATTCCGTGCAACGCGCTTTCCTGGTTCCCTGAATAATCCATTGGAAATTGTTTGTGGTTTTGCTTTGGGAATGCGGGGATTGTCCTTGTGTTGGTGGACCCAGCTTTGTGCCATGCCCTTACCTAAAAGAAACCATCCCTAGCCTGCGATAATCCCAAAAGCCAATCCAGAGAGAAGAAAATAAGAAAATGATTATTCTGGGGTGTCTAGGTGTTCCAGCTGTGAACTGGCTAGAGGACCCCCTCACCAAATCCAATCATATCCCCTATTCATCAATCCTTCCCCCCCCCCCCAGCTTGGCTGCTGTCCCCAGCGGTCTTCAGTCGTTTACTCTGCCAGAAACAAAGTGCGTGCGCAGGCTTTTCCTTGGAAGAAGGATCCACATTGTCGTCCCCTTTGCTATCAACCCAGCCGTCTTGTCAAATGAAGTTAAGCCCTGCGCAAAGAATTGTTTCATGTTCAAAGCTGCGGCCTTCTGTTTGAGTGGAGTTCCATCCAATTCATCCAACTGGTAGCTACCTCCTGTGAACTTGTATTTCACGGGGAAAGGCCCATTCCATTGATTAGCAAACAGCTTTTCCCATTGATTTTCCAGGCTCCGGTTGTAAAGCAGAACCAAGTCCCCCTTCTGCAACAGATCCTGGAGTTTATTCGCGCAGTGCTTGTCCCAGTAGCGGACGGACTTCCTGCGGGTTTCCTTCAGTCTCCCAGCTGCTTTCTCCAGCATCTTTTCCCATTGAAGGAGTTGCTTGTAGCGGGCCTTGACTAGATCCTTGGCCGTCTTAACCTTCCACAAATCAATACCCAGAAATTTTTCCATCTTGACGTCAATTGGCAGCATGGGTTGCTGCCTGAATAAAAGCTTGTACCGCAAATAACCCGTTGATATCTTCACCAAAATCCAATCTTCAAAAAGAACTACCAGAAGGGTTTCCTGCAACCACTTTCCATCCTTGCCGCACATCTTCACCATTGCGTCCTTGATTGGCTGGCAACCGTGCTCAATCATCCCTACACCTTCCAGGGAGTGCTCCATGACTTGCCTGAACTTTGCTCTGCAACTACGCACCAACTCTGCCAACCTTCCCTGGAACTCTGCACCCCCATTGACTGTTACCAGCTAAAGTGATCCGTAATGGGCAAACCAATCTTCCTCCAGAAACTGACCAACTGTTTCTGCCAAAAGCTTCACCAACAGCCCCGCTTCCACCCATCCCAACAGATTGTCCCATGCAACAAGGAGTTACGTGAAATTACCTACCTTGATGTGCAAGAAATCCAGAGAAACCCACCCAAAAAAGGCCTCCTCCCCAGTGGGGATACCTTTTTTGCAAGGTAACGTTGTGCTCCGCTTCTGACATGCTTTGCACAACCGTACATACTCCCGCACTGCGCAAACTACACCCGGCCACCAGAACCTTGCCCTCACCCGCTTCTGCATTTCAAGATTTCCGCAATGTCTGAGATTGTCATGCAGACTTCCTAGGATTACCTCCTGATTGGCCCTCAACGTGCTCACCACAAGAGGTACTGGAGCGCTCAGAAGCCACAGCTGTCCTTCCTGCAGGTAGAAATTTCCCACTCTCCCCCAAATACATTGAACAATCTTGGCTGGCATGTCATCTGGAAAACAAAGATCCTGCAAATAAAAACTGAGAACCGCATACCTCCCAGACCGCTGGAGCAGAAGTTGCACACCTACTTCCACCACCCCTACCTTAACCATTGGGGCATCCACATCTAATGGCTCTGTGGCTTTGTACAGATCATTGCGCTAGTAATGGGACAGCGCTTCTGGAATTTTAAAGGCCTTCCCTCAAACATGCACCACCATGAAAGAGAACAACTGAAGAAATGCAACCCACCTGGTCATAGGCGCATTTGGCAGCATTGGAAAATTGATCATCTGAGCCAGCACCTCTGCATCCACCAGAAGCATGAATTTAATCCCCCACAGCAAATGCTGCAACCTCTGCACAATCTTAGTGACCCCGCAAAGCTCCAACATTGGCTGAAAATACCAGCTCTCCGTTTGAATAAACATAATGGACTTGTAAAGAACCAGGCAATATTTCCCCTCATCCTCCTGGGTCAGCACTGCCCCCGTGCCAAGCTTGCTTGAATCCACGGCCAACTTAATCCCTCCAGAGTCATAATCCAAGTCCGGCAATACAATATTGCGCCCAGAAATCTCCTTGAGTTTGTCAAAGGCAATGTCACAGTTTGAACCCCAGGTCCATTCCGCACCTTTACGCATCAATGCCCGCAACAGACTAGCAACCTCCACAAACCGCTCAATGAACATCTGTACATAGCTACACAAACCCAAGAACTGGAGAATGTGCAATACAGTCTTTGGTTTTGGCCACTCAAGTACTTTGTTGTGTTTCTTTTCCGCAATCCGCCTTCTGTTGGAAGCCACCACATATCCTAGAAACTCCAGTGCGGGTACGCAGACTGCTAACTTTTTCCCCAACACCATAAGCCCGGCTTCCTTGATCCAGAACAAGATCTGTTCCAGCGTTTGCGCGTACTCCCAGATGAATTGGAAAATTTCTGGAGTGTCCATAAGCGTTTCCCCTCTGTAATCCGTCTTTGGTCCTTTGATACCCGCATTTTCAATGAAAATTTGCACCCCCTCCCAAAGATTGCCCTGCAGAATCCCGGTCATCTGCGCTTGGTAAACCGCAACCAAGTTAGTTTCACCTTGCGGTAGCCACATTAGTTGCATCCTACCCAATCTGGTTTTGAAGGCAGTCATCTTCCACAAACTCCGATTGAGTTCACACTGATCATATTGGCTCATCACATCCACCAACCCATAGCCTGCGCGCCCTGCCATAGATTCCAGAAACTTTTCCACGGGCGGAGGTTGTTCTGCCTCTTGGATTGCAAACAAATAGAGCCGTTGCAGATCATGAACAATCTGTAATGAATTCCCATCCTGCTTAACCACTGCAATGATCAGACTTGATTAACTTGATGTTGATTTCTTTTAAAGGCCCGTCCCCACACTCTTGCGCACCAGTTTCAAGAAGGGACCACAAACCGCCTGCAGAATTGGAATGGGCTTGATCTTCCAAGGTTCATGTGGAACCGTTGGGATCACATAAGGGTCTCCTATTTTGCTCTTTAGAAGTCCCTGCTCTTCAGGTCCAAACGCGAGTGCTCTTTCTCAGAGGACAAGTACCAATGCCAGCAGATCCCGTTCCTCTGTGGTTAACCAGCCTGGCGGCCCAAAGTTAAGGGCTGCAATCCACTCATCCATAATCTTCTCCAATTGGGTTACCCATCCTGACACCTTCAGTGGAGATTTACAAGGGTCCCGCAAGCAAGGGATTGGTTGCAGTGGTCTGTTCAGATCCTGCAGAAAGCTTTTTTCTGGGGATGGACCTTTTGTGCAACTGGTTATACTTCCCAAAATTGCACCACGCCATCTGCACGCATCCATTACCATAGGTCCTAGTCAAAACCAAACCACAGCTTTTTCCCTTGCTCACGAGTGTGGCACAATGATAGTTTTTTTGTGAAGTACTTCCTGGCAATGCACAGTGAGGAAAGGGACTTACTTTCAGCGCTTGGGCGTCCTGCGTTTCTTCCCTACTTCCCACCTGCTCCTCACTGGTTGACCGCCCGCACAAAGCCGGAGCTTTCTCCGTGCGGTAACCTTGGCTGAATAGTCAAAATCCGCCTCCGGCCCAACCTTGCAAACCAACTCAGCGCCGGGTTCCTCCTCCTCCTCTCTTGCCAAATCCCGCATCCCCTTGCCCAACCCCTGATCATAGTTTCAAATTCTGCGCCGGACAAATCTTCCACCATCAACGCTTCCATCACTGCCTCTGGATCAATTGTCATTTGCACTCAGAACCCAAACATAAATGGCCGTCCTAAAATAGCCTCCCTGCAATCAACAAATAGAAAAGGAAGTGGTTTACGGACCCTTGCAACCTCAACCTCTTCCTCCTCCACAACCCCATCCACTCAAAACGCTTGTCTGTTATGCATGCAAAGCCCCATTGTGCATTTTGGCCAAACTAATCCCATTTCATCAACCAGCCTAGATGGAAGAAGGTTCACCATGGAACCGCTATCCACCAGCTCCCACACCTTCCTTCTGGAAATCTTGTTCAGAACGTAAGCCAGAAGATTTGAAACAGATTTCATCCCTGCTAGGTTGCGCTCCGCATTTTCCCAAGCCAAGTTCACCCGCTGCACCGTTGGTGGGATCCCATTGTGTCCACAATCCTTCAGCGCCTGAACCATCTCATCTACTACCACTGGCAACACTGCCGCCAATTCCTTCAAGGTCAGGGGAATAGTTGTTTTGTTCCCCATCACCCTGTGCACAATTTCCACCAGCTTCTTTTTCCCCGCCGGATTCACCGGCTTTCCATTTGTTTCCGGAACACACGCAATTGGCTTGGGAGTTGCCGGAGGTACCGGTTCCTTGGCACCCACATCAATCCTCTCCTCTCCACCGCCGCCAGTTCCTCTGTTGCTAGTACCCTTACTTCCGCCTCCACCCACAGTTTTTGCCATACCCTGTGACCAGTGACAATCCCAAGCAAAGCTTGAGCATTTGCCCCCTAATCCTTTCCTTGCGCGCGCACTTGTTCCATTGCGGTTGGATTCCCAGGCTCTGTGGAGATCCGCTTGCCTCTCAGAAACATGAATCCCATTCCCAATGGTCAAAACAATCCCGCCTTGAGGTCCTTTGTCATTTTATTGCACCGTGAACGCCAATGCCTTCTGTCCCCCCAATAATTGCATAACCGCAACGCGGGCGGGTTTGATGGTGAAAGTGGTCCCCCAATGTGGGGAGGCGGATCACGCAGCCCCAACAGCATTTGACTTAGGAAGATCCGTAAATCCTTCATCAATTCCATCATCTGGCTAATCTCCGGGCTCATTGTCTGTGGTGTTTCTGGAGCGGGTTCTGTTTTTTAGGGGCCTGCAACCAGAGCTTGCGTCTGTGCTGCCAGAGTGTGGGAAGCGGAATTCATTGGCACCATTGGGAAAAACCTGGCCATGTCCTCCATCAGTTCCTCCAAGTCCAACTTGCTTTCCACTGCCCAAAGAATGACAAGGATGTCTGGAAGAAGCGCAATACACCCATCCAACAACCTCTTTATCAGGTGGTTGTTTTACAAGTGCGGCTGCACCCTTTTGCCATGTTGGGGGCCGAGTCCTCCCAAAAACGCCCTCTTCATTGGGCCTGTCTGTCCAAATATCACCTTTTTCTTTTCCAGGTAACAATAGATCCAATTTAAAATTTCTAAATAATCCCCCAATTGCGCCTGCGTCCGGACCCCCCCATTTGCCCTTGCTTCCGCTGCAGCTTGCTCAAAGTTGCTATTACGAGATGAAATTGAGATTGAAAACAAAACAACGTGCTGATGCATGAAAGGAACAAATGATTAAAGATGAAACAGAACATAGACAAGCTGGAGAATAGAAATGAGACCAACAGGTCTTCAAGACAGCTTCACAATGATGTCTGGGGCAGTGGGTCAAGCATTTGTTGATTTGCAGAGGATTTAAGAGCTGATGTAGGTGGTTGAGAAAAATTTTGGGGAGTTAGACATTGAGAGCTTGAGAGCACAAGAGGACTGGCTCTTGCCAGTTACCATATGAATGAAGTGGAGTGCTTAATGGTGATGATTTGATGGATTGTGGTTGAGTTGAACAGCCAACAGATGAATGAGAGGAAGATGTTGAGTAGAGAGGAGAGGAAACAATAAGACGATAAAGATGAGAAGGAGAACAAAAAGGGTGAGGAGGACGACAAAGAAAAAGATGAGAGACAACAAAGATGAGAGACCACAATGAGTTGAAGATCCAAAGGAGACCGGTTGAGAAGGGGGCAGGTTGCTCCCCCTCCCCCGGGGGATTTGAGATCTTGAAGCAGGGCACCCGGAGGGGCGTGCATGGTCTGCATGGCGGCAGTAGGGATGAGAGTGAGTGAGAGGGACATGGAAGTTAACACCCCCCATAACTGGAAAGAGTCAGTTTGATCAGCAGAGAGGGAGTGAAAAGGAAGGCTGGATCAGGTGAACAAACTTGGCCAGGATGGCTTTGGAAACTGCCTTGCTGAGCGGGTCGGCCAACATTTGATCAGAGGATATTAGCTGAATGGAGAGATTACCTATTTGAAGTTCCTCTCTGAGACCCTTAGTTTTGAGGTCAATGTGGCAAGTTTTGGCGTTGGAACCAAACCTCTTGAGTTTTTCTTCAAGCCCCTTGTTGTCAATGAGGTGGGAGGAGCTGGGGATGTTGGTTGAAAAGACTTTGCCAATCAGATTCCGCAGCCATTTTCCTTCCAGGAATGAGTCCAGGAGTGCGTTGAGTTTGGCTTCTGTGGTGGAATAGACATTTTTTTTTGTTTGAAGCTTTCCTAAGAGAGGAGGGATCCAAAGGCGAGCCCCAGGTAGCCAGTTTGGGATTTGCGGGTTTCCGGATCTTTGGACCAGGAGGTGTTGCTGTAAAAGACAATGTGGTTGCCTTCAGTTTTGGCCAATTGAGTTCCTCATACCCTTCCATCTCCTCCACATCCCAAAGCTTCTCTTTTTCCGTGATGAAGAGAATGTCAAGCCAAGCCTTTTTGGAACCCTTTGCACCTTCCGCCTTGGCAATTCCTTTGTATCGTGCTAGAAATTGCTTAATTTCCTCAGTGTTGAACCTGATATGAGGATAGTCCTGCGGCCTGATGCAAACTGGCTTGTGGTTGGCGCCATTGTTGGAAAGAGGGACACCATATCCCGCCCCTGACAAGGGTTGCTTCCAAGGAGCCAGAGGAGGAGTGGGGGTAATGTTAGATGACCCTGCAACGGTTGATGGGTTTTACTGGGACATTGCGCTTGTTAGTTTCAAGGGACAAGGAAGGGAAGATTACTTCCATGCCAGACCCCCAGATTGTCAGATTGCTACTATTGCAGAGCAAGCTGCAAAAGTAACTAAAATAACATAAAAATAATAATAATACAACTAACCTAAGAAGGAGTAGGAAAACCATAAATATTATTACAGAAATGGATTTTCCATCCAAAATTAGGTAGGGTCACTCACTGACCCCACCCTTGAAATCCAACTCCTTATATTTTTAAATAAGTAAGGAAAAAACAACCAAAATACTATGGCTCCAGTATTGAGCTTTTTGGACAATTAAATATTTCACACACATTGTCACTTGTGGTGACCAATCCGGGACACCACCGAAAAAAAAAAAAATATTTTTTTTGGTTGTACCCCTATGGGTACCTTCATTTCCCCCCATCTCTCAACTTCTCCCTGTGCTAGCGGTCTAGGACAGGCCTCTTACCTGTCTCTCTGCTTTGATCCCCCCCTTCTATGTTCAACTCCTACTTGTTGCTCTCGCGGCCCTGGCTTTTGGCGACACGAGCGATTGTCAAACCACCTTTGACAATCCCTTCAATCCTTCCTGATCCTCTCATCCAACCGACGCCGTCGCTTGTCGCGACGGTCGTCAACTCTCATTCGATTGATCTCATCCACCACACCATCATCACCACCACCATCACTACCATCACCAGGATAACCCAAGATTGAACTCATCCCCATCTGCCTCCATCCATCATCCCTCCTTGGATCATTGTTGATTCCACCATCACTCATCCCTCACCGATTGGAGCCATTGTACCCAACAACAGATCAACTCATCCAACCACCACCATCCTCGTCAGATCAATCAAAGGTCCAATTATCTACCCTCCGATCAAAACCATTTTCCTGCCAACACCCACACCAACAACTCAGCATCATCATCCAACCCAACCCAATTCTCATCGGCCTACAATCAATCGAGTGGTTCAAGTAGTACTATCAGAAGGAACGCTAACTACAACGGTCCATCTTGCCCATCATCTGATCCAACCGACGACTGCGAGGGACCGCTTGCGGCCGTCGGAACCTTCACCCCGCTGTCGCCGCCAATTGGGCGACAACAGCCGTTGTCAACACCCGCGACCGCTGTCGCGGGTGTCCATCTGGTTGCCCGCGGTTATTCTTGACGCGGGGGACATTTCTTTTTTTTTCCTCTCGTGTCATCTTTTTTTAATGTTTTCATTTTCCCGCACCTATTTGTAGTATCTCTTGTACATAGTATAGAGGGCCTCATGTCTATAAAAGGAGGGGCTCTCCCCTGCCTTTTGGCCCAGCATCCCATGAGACCATCATCATCTCATCTCATCTGTTTCCCCCATAATCATAATCAACTTATCCGTGGGCATCCTTCCCCACTTATCTGAGCAACTTATCTGGGTATATCCATGATTGCCCCTTGATCCTTTGAGCCTCTGTACTCAAACTCTGTCCCTTGTGACCTTGATCCTTATCACCAACCAATAGCCTTGCTGGTTGAAGAAGAATTCCTTTCTGAATTCTTGGGTGTGTTATACCACTCTGATCCCTTTTTCCGACCATACTGGTCTTGATCTCTCCTTGATCATCTTTCTGTAGCCAATCACGTTTGATTGAAGAGGTTTTATTAAGCTTAAAACCTGGAGTGTTATACCTCCCTTCTTCTTTAAGGTTGAATTTCGCCATGCTATTCTTGAGTCCCTTGAGAAGTGTTGGGATATTCTTGCTCAAATTCGTTATTGATTTGCTTCTAGAGCTTCATAAACAAATTGCTTTTGTTTTGTTCAGCCTCCCACAGTTATCTGGTACCCTTCAAGCGCTTGATTGCGGAGAGTTGGGCAGGTTCATTGAGAACCTGGAGGTTGGTTGGGATTGAGTTGATCTTTCCTAATCAGCTGCTGAAGACCAGAGTTATTAGCTTGTGGGCGTTGTTACTTACAACTGCCTTGTTCTATTGAACTCTGAACAAACCTTGACTTATTTTTTCAAGTCTTTACCTGCACCATCTTGCCTCAGATAGTGTTGTTTCCATCGCTACCAACAACTCTTATCCTCTTCCCTTACTTTGATTTCTCATCCATAAGTTTCTGGACCTTGATTCCGGTTACATTTAAATATTATTGTAACTCCTAGGAGGGCAGCCTAAACAGCACCTTTCCCCTCCACAGAACTGCCACGGCTTAGCACCGTTTGGAGTCTTACATTTGGTCCACCGGGCCGGGATTGAACCAGCAACCTTGGGATTTACAGTCCCAAGACATTTAAAATCAACCTCAAAATCCGATCTTTTTTTTTTCCTATTTTTTTTTCTTCTCAAATCTGATCCGTGGAGGCAACTTATCCTAGAAGTAAGTCCTCCCAATTTGTGCACCGCTTGGGCAAGATACTTGTTGTTTTTGGCGAAACCCTACTCTTGCCACACTCGTGAGCCACTTTGGAAATCTGCTCTTTGGATCCCCTAGGAACTCTGTTATTCAATATGGCATCTTCCGCTACTCCAACCACCTCTGTCCAACCTAAGATGGTAAAGATCAAACCTCAGAACAAGAACTTAGGCTTCAAAGGTACAAATGTCAACCAATTCTTGGACTCCTACAAAATGCCTGCTGAAGTGGATGGAGCTAGTGAATTTGATATGGCTTATCAGTTGCAATTCTTTATCTCCTCTGATGAAGTTATGGAGGTAATCTAGTCTTTTGAGGGATTTGAATCCCATAACTGGACGCTTCTCAGGAAGGATATGTTGGCATACTGGGGTAAAATAGATGTGGCTAGGTTTACTCTGCAGGATTTGGATGCTCTGGTTTCTCAGTGGATCTCCAATGGTGGTATTTCTTCAGCCTCTGACTATCAGATTTTTAGGAAGTCTTGGGATCCCATTCAAAACTATCTTATCCGAAACGATCACATTGACACAGTGGACAAAATTTGAGCAAAGTTCTTCCAATCTTTTTTTTTGGCTGTGCAGGAAAGGATTAAAGAAGAACTGGTCAAATCTGGATCCATGATTACCACCAGGGATAATCAATTCAAGCTCCCTGTTTTTCTCACCCTTAGGATTACTGTGGATAAAGTCATGAAAGGTCAAACTGCTCTTGCCTTTGAAAAGCCTAGAACTACTGAACCGGTCCATGCTCCTTCTTTTAAAGAGTCAAAGAATATTATGATTAAAATGGAGGCAGATCGTAGGCCTAAAGCAGATCCTAATTCCAATCAAGAACCTACTACTATAGATGAAATCACCAAGTTACTTAGAGCTTTGAGAACGAAATAGATCAAAAGATTTCTTCCCTAGCTACTCCTAAAACTCCTTCTTCTGTCCCCAAATCAACTCTGGTCTGTTACTACTGTCATAGGGAAGGCCATGGAACCGGACGATGCCAAGAACTTCAGAAGGACCTAAAGGAAAAGTTGGTAGAGCATGGGGGGAACAATTACTTCCTCCCTAATGGTGCCCTAATCCCTTTTGACTCTTCTGGTCCTATCCGACATGTGGTGGCCTCTTACCAGCCATCACCTCCTGTGAAAGCATCTCTTGCTTCCTTTGAATTTCAATCATCCTGTGGTACCCTCCAACCTTGGTATCCTCAAGCTATTTCTTCCTCTAGTCTTGCTGGGACTACTTATCAATCTGATCCAGCCAGGAAACGACATGAGGAACCTAAACCTCATAAGGCTCCTTCCTTGCCAACTTCAATCCTTTGAAAACCCGTTAAACGTCAATCATCACTTGAGCCTCCTTCCTCTGATGTAGAAGACATGGAGGTGGAAAAGGAACCACTCATGAAAAGGTTCCCAGATCACCCTGATCCTTCTCCCTCACCTCAACCTTCTAATCCTATCTTAGATTCTGCGTCACCTGAACTTCCTCCCTCCACCCAGCCTAAAGTTTGATTTGAAAGGGGCATCTCCAAGGATCACCCCAATGCTGTGGAGGGAGTATTAAAGAAAATTTCTGATCTCAAAATTCCTGATCTATCTGTGGCTGAACTCCTATCAATCTCTCCATCTGTTGCTGAAGGAATGAAGAAATGGGTCTCTCGTTGACGTGTGGAAATTGGCCCTGAAGAACTCGAAGTCTCCTCTGGCACTTTAATGGAGGACTCTGGTGGAACCAGTCCTTCTTTAGACTCCAACCTTTATTCCTGTCCCCTTGGCTTCCTTCCTTGTTATCTTGGTGACTCAGCTAAAACTGTTTCTCCTCTTGTGGATTCTGGATCTCAGCTTAACTTAATCTTGGATGCTATGGCCTGCAAGCTCAAACTTAGTCCTAGGGTCAGCTTCAACTCTGCAGTGTATGGGATATGAAATAAAGCTTGTGAACTGGTTGGTATTGCTGAAGATTTACCGGTCAGGATTGGTTGAAATATTGTTGGAACCTGCCACTTTTGGATCACTCGTTTGGACAGTCCTATGATCTTGGGACAACCCTTCTTAATGCACTTTGGTGCAACCCTGATGTTTTCTGATCAATTTGGGGAGAGAATTCTTCTCCCTGATGCTGATGGCTGGAAAATTGAAGTTCCTCTTTGCTCTTTGGATTCTGGTCGTTGGGAAAGAGATTTTCCTGGTCATTCTCCCAAATCATCTTTTAAGGGGAAGCAGAAGGATAACTCTAGTTCCTCTCATTTTTTAGGGGAATAGTTGATCCTACTAATAGTTGTAGTTCTTTTCAGCCTCAGACTGAAACTCAAGGGTCAACTCCCATCCCTCAGGCTTATTTTTCATTCCTTTCATCATTCTCTTCTGAGCTCAAGAATATTAAAAAACAGAAACATATCAAAATAGAAAAATCCAAAAATATTTCTTCTCCATCTCCTTCTCTCTCTGGATCTGTTGTGTCTTCTTTTCCTTCTACTTTTGAGTCTGATCAATCTTCTCTCAGTTCCGGTTTGAATCTCCGCAATGAGTCTAAACTAGATTCTAATTGCAATTCCGTTTTTGGTGATTTTGGTATGAAGGAATATGGGCTTCAGTGGAGGCAATTTGGGGTACAAGTAAGTCCTCCCAATTGTGCACTGCCAGGGCAATCTTTTACCGTCATTTTCAAAACCCTACCTTGTGCCACACATGTGAGCAGCATATTATCTCCTGGTTCTGCTTTTATGGAAAAGGAACCCTTCAAGGATATTGCAGAACATTGGACTTGGAAGATGTTGGAACTTGGACTCAGCTTTCGTAATCAAGTCTCTCTGGTCAACTCTTGGAGGAAACAAGAACTTCTCTCTTTTGCCACTAAGTATAAACCAGTTGCTAAGAAGATCCAACCAGTCAACCAGCCTATGCCTCTCAACCTCAATCCTCCCCTTATGCGTCCTCCTCTATCTCGCAATCCTTACTGTGGTCTTCCTCAATCTCTTACTGGTCCCTTTGTGCCTAATGGACGGGTCACTGAAGAAGGTCTGAAGGTGGTCAACTTTGGTCCAGATGGATGGCTTCTTCCTGATGAGTAAAGTTTAATCAAAAATGTCTTATCTCTAAGGGAAAAATCTATTGCTTTCTGTGAAGAAGAGAGAGGTCTCTTGCGGGAATCCTATGGCCTCCCTTATATCATCCCTGTAGTTGAACATGATCCTTGGCAAAAGAAAAAGATCCCTATCCCTGCTGCTAAAGTTGACGAATTCATCAAGTTGGTCCGGGAACAAGTTCAAACTGGCCTGTATGAACCGTCAACTTCTAGTTACTCCAGCCCCGTCTTCTGTGTCCTCAAGAGTAATGGTAAACATAGAATAGTTCATGATCTCCAACCTCTTAATAAATTTACTATTAAAGACTCTGGTATCCCTCCTGCTACTGAAGAATTTGTTGAATCCTTTGCGGGAAGAGCTTGCTATGGTCTAGGGGATATTATGGGTGGCTATGACAAACGATCCTTACATCCTATTTCTCGTCCTCTCACTACTTTCAATACTCCTCTTGGTCAATTTCAACTTACTCGATTGCCTCAAGGAGCCACCAACTCGGTTGAAGTCTATCAGGCTCAGATGATGTGGATCCTCCAGGATGAAATCCCTGATCATGCTGGTATCTTTATTGACCATGGAGGAATTAAAGGTCCAGTATCTGACTATGATAATGAGCTCTTACCATGGCATTCAGGAATTCGTTGTTTTATCTGGGAATATGCTACTACCTTGGAGAGGATTCTGTTTTGAATTGAGGAATCTGGCCTTACTGTCTCTGGATCCAAACTGGCGGCTTGTGTCCCTGCTCTGGAAATTGTTGGTCATGTGGTCTGCAAGGAAGGAAGAAGGATGGCACCAGCCAAAGTCAACAAGATCATCTCTTGGCCTACCCCAATAAATCCAACTGAAGTTAGGGGCTTTCTAGGTGTTGTCACTTATGTTAGAATCTTTATCCCATCTTTATCCAAAATCTGTCCACCCTTGCGTCGTCTAACCAGAAAAGATGCTGAATGGATTTGGACCCAAGATTGTGAATGTGCTTTCCAGCTACTCAAAAGGATAGTTGGTAAAGACATAGTTTTGAAAAAGATCTCTTATGGACCTGGAGCTGGCAAGATCAAGCTGGCTGTCGATTCTAGTTTTCAATCTGTTGGGGCTGTCCTTACTCAGGAAGATGAAAATGGTTGGGACCTTCCTGCTCTTTATGAATCTTTGTTGTTTTCAGATTTAGAATCTAGATACTCCCAGCCCAAACTGTAACTCTGTGGTGTGGCTTGAATGATGAAGAAACTTCAAACCATCCTCTGGGGCCAAAATTTCGAATTGCAAGTCAATGCTCAATCCATCATTGAAATGATCAATGCTCCCAGTCTTCCCAATGCTCCTATGACTCGTTGGGTGGCCTTTATCCAGCTTTTCTCTTTTGATATTGTTCACAGGCCGGGAAAATCTTTCACCATGCCTGACGGTTTATCTTGACGACCTCTTGGGGACAACAAATGTGATGTTGGAACCGATTTCAATGAAGAGGAACCTTTAATCCAACCTATTTTCTCTTTTTCTTCTCAAAATTATTCTGGCTTTCAACAAGGCTTCTGGCTTAAATTAGAGCAGTACCTTTCAACTCTTCAAAAACCTCCTGATCTCTCTGCTAAGGAATTTTGATCTCTTAAACAAAATTCTTCTAATTTTTTTTTTCAAGGCTCTAGACTTATGAAGAGAGGCAATCCTTGTGCTCTTATTGTTGTTACTATTCCCTCTAAACAAGATTCTATCCTTGAAAGTCTCCATGAAGGCCTTGGTCATTGTGGGGAAACCAAAACTTATCAACAACTATCCGAACGATTCTGGTGGCCATCTTTGAAGAAATCCGTCTCCCAATGGTGCAAGAGTTGTGAAGTTTGTCAAAAACATGATCTTAGGCGCCCAGCTGAAATTTTTTAACCTACTGGGGAGTCCACTTTCTTTGGAAGGATTGCTATGGATGTGGTTCATATTAAGGCAGGTGGTGCTAAGTACCTCATTTTGGCTAGAGATGATTTTTCCGGATGGGTTGAAGCAAAATTTCTTAAGAACCTTAGCTCTGAATCAGTGGCAGCTTTCCTCTACGAGACCTGGACAATGTGTTATGGCCTGGCTCGATCTTACTCTACTGATGGTGGCTCTGAATTTGGGGGCAAGCTTGCTGAAATGATCCAATCCCTTCCTGGACAACATAGAGTTACTACTCCTTATTATCCTGAAGGCCAAGGCATGGTGGAACGAGGCCATGCCCCTTTGAAGGCTGCACTTGTTAAACTGGCTGGTGAAAGTGGCAAGAATTGTCACAAATTCCTTCCTCTTGTTCTCTTCTCTGATTGAATCTCAACCAAAAAGACTACTGGCTATTCACCTTATGAAATCATCTTTGGTCAAAGAGCAGTCCTTCCTTTGGATCTGGAAATGGAATCTTTCTTGGGTATCTCTTGGGAAGAGTTGTCCTCAACCACTGATCTGTTAGTTGCTAGATCCAACCAACTGGAGCAAAGTGAAGACGTTTGTGATGAAGCTTATCAAAAGATGATGGAGTCCAGAGCCAAATCCGTCCAGTATTGGGAGGACAAGCACTCTAATCAAGTCAGGGAGCCCTTGAACCCTGGTGACCTAGTTTTAGCTTATAATCGATCTTTGGAGACCCAGTGGGGCAAGCTTTTCTCTAATTGTTGGAATGGCCCTTATCGAGTGGTTCATCAAGTTAGAGGTGGATCTTATGTTTTGGAGGAGCTGGATGTTACCCGGTTGGCCAGAAGGTTCTCTGCTGATCAAGTCAAGAAGTTTCATTGTCGTGGGGGCAACTTATCTCAGAAGTAAGTCCTCCCAATTGTGCACCACCAGGGTCATTTGCTGCGTTTTTGTTGTAAAACTCTACTGTATGCCACATATGTGAGCACCTGGGACGCCCTCCTTGTTCTATTCCTGCCGCTTCTAGGGCTCATTTGGAAGAATCAAGATATTTTCCTCAACTCTTCAATTGCTCTCAAGATCAAGAAATGGCCAATCTTTGCTTCAATTTCTTTGTTCCCTGCCTTTTTTTTTAAAATCCCTTCAAATTTTAGATGCAGACTAGGGACAGTCTGTAAGTTGGGGAGTGATGTGGTGACCAATCCGGGACACCACGGAAAAAAAAAAAAAAAAAAAAAAATATTTTTTTTGGTTGTACCCCTATGGGTACCTTCATTTCCCCCCATCTCTCAACTTCTCCCTGTCCTAGCAGTCTAGGACAGGCCTCTTACCTGTCTCTCCGCTTTAATCCCCCCCTTCTATGTTCAACTCCTACTTGTCGCTCTCGCGTCCCTGGCTTTTGGCGACGGGAGCAATCGTCGAACCACCTTTGAGGATCCCTTCGATCCTTCCCGATCCTCTCATCCAACCGACGCCGTCGCTTGTCGCGACGGTTGTCAACTCTCATTCAATTGATCTCATCCACCACACCATCATCACCACCACCATCACTACCATCACCAGGATAACCCAAGATCAAACTCATCCCCATCTGCCTCCATCCATCATCCCTCCTTGGATCATCATTGATTCCACCATCACTCATCCCTCACCAATCGGAGCCATTGTACCCAACAACAGATCAACTCATCCAACCACCACCATCCTCGTCAGATTGATTGAAGGTCCGATTATCCACCCTCTGATTGAAACCATCGTCCTGCCAACACCCACACCAACAACTCAGCATCATCATCCAACCCAACCCAATTCTCATCGGCCTACGATCAATTGAGTGGTTCGAGTAGTACTATCAGAAGGAACGCTAACTACAACGGTCCATCTTGCCCATCATCTGATCCAACCGATGACTGCGAGGGACCGCTCGCGGCCGTCGGAACCTCCACCCCGCTGTCGCCGCCGATCGGGCGACGACAGCCGTTGTCGACACCCGCGACCGCTGTCGCGGGTGTCCATCTGGTTGCCCGCGGTCATTCTTGACGCGGGCGACATTTCTTTTTTTTTCCTCTCATGTCATCTTTTTTTAATGTTTTCATTTTCCCGCACCTATTTGTAGTATCTCTTGTACATAGTATACAGGGCCTCATGTTTATAAAAGGAGGGGCTCTCCCCTGCCTTTTGGCCCAGCATCCCATGAGACCATCATCATCTCATCTCATCTGTTTCCCCCATCATCATAATCAACTTATCCGTGGGCATCCTTCCCCACTTATCTGAGCAACTTATCCGGGTATATCCATGTTTGCCCCTTGATCCTTTGAGCCTCCGTACTCAAACTCTGTCCCTTGTGACCTTGATCCTTATCACCAACCAATAGCCTTGCTGGTTGAAGAAGAATTCCTGTCTGAATTCTTGGGTGTGTTATACCACTCTGATCCCTTTTTCCGACCATACTGGTCTTGATCTCTCCTTGATCATCTTTCTGGAGCCAATCACGTTTGATTGAAGAGGTTTTATTAAGCTTAAAACCTGGAGTGTTATACCTCCCTTCTTCTTTAAGGTTGAATTTTGCCACGCTATTCTTGAGTCCCTTGAGAAACGTTGGGATATTCTTGCTCAAATTTGTTATTGATTTGCTTCTAGAGCTTCATAAACAAATTGCTTTTGTTTTGTTCAGCCTCCCACAGTTATCTGGTACCCTTCAAGCGCTTGATTGCGGAGAGTTGGGCAGGTTCATTGAGAACCTGGAGGTTGGTTGGGATTGAGTTGATCATTCCTAATCAGCTGCTGACAACCAGAGTTATTAGCTTGTGGGCGTTGTTACTTACAACTGCCTTGTTCTATTGAACTCTGAACAAACCTTGACTTATTTGTTCAATTCTTTACCTGCACCATCTTGCCTCAGATAGTGTTGTTTCCATTGCTACCGACAACTCTTATCCTCTTCCCTTACTTTGATTTCTCATCCATAAGGTTCTGGACCTTGATTCCGGTTACATTTAAATATTATTGTAACTCCTAGGAGGGCAGCCTAAACAGTACCTTTCCCCTCCACAGAACTGCCACGGCTTAGCACCGTTTGGAGTCTTACAACGTATAGGTTTCACACCTAAAATTCAGTCAGAATTGAGGTGTTGTGTATATTTTAGGAGTTACGGGCGGAAATGTGTTTTGTCACAATTCCCACACGCAGCCGCGAAGCCACAGCACCCGCGCGTAGCTGAGATACAGCCGTGTCAACCCGTCAAGGTCTTTTACGCAGCCCCAGGCCTCTGACAAGTACGCAGCCGCGGGACTACGGGCTGACATAGTGACAGGTGGCCCAGGTACCGCGTAAACAGGCTACAACATACACGGGAACTTTTTACGTATTTGATAAAGGTTCCTGTGGATAGTAGACTTTCTAATATACATAATATTATATAAAAATACCTAAATAATCCTTACACGTATTTTTTATTTAATATAATGCAAAGAATCAAGAATGTCCAAAATAAGACAATGACAGCTTCAAAAATATATTAAAATACTTTAATATACTTTGATGAGAATTACCATACATCAACATTTTTGCAACATACTAAGGAAGATAATGATGTAATAATATTACATGAATTCTCATGACTTATATTTTTAAGTAATTATCTTAACAAATCAACTGGAACTTGTAGATAAAGAGTAAAAACAATATTATGACTTTTACTCCAGTTATATGATACATAATGAGAACTTACCTGACATCAAAATGTCCGTAGAGATGTCTAATAATACAATTATTATATTACTGGGAACATATACTAAGGATAATTCATTAAATAATAAATAAATAGGACAGATTAGTGTTATTCACACGTCCTTATGTCCATTATAAGGTAGAATAACTCCCATACCCTAAGGAATTAGATGCTACCCGGGCTATAGCACCAAGGGCACATGACAGGATACCCCTGGTTACCCTGCTAGACTTAGTGTCCGTCCCTTTGAGCACCTACAACCCTCAGAAGGACCATATTGGGACTCCAAAAAACTATAAATACAGAGCTCTTTTGAGGATGTTGATGGGCAGAGACCCAGTAATATTCATATCCAGACGCTGTTCCAAGGTAATCAAATACTTATAAGAGATAAGTAAGTGATTTATGGCAATGTCTGATCAGTAATATCTGTCTTCAAACCTCTTTTTATTAATTAAAACTGTTGAACAACCTTATAACCCCAGTATACAGGTTTTAACCCATCAATACACTTCCCAAACAGATACCCAAAGGATTTAATAATATACCAGTGAGTCTTATTATCTTTTCTCTGTCGTGGTAGCTTAGCTACAAGGCACGACCACTCCATTGTGTATTTTATATACATATTATCTTTGGGTATAATAATCTTTAAACTAAAGAAACCAAAGTAACCAGGACTACGTGTTTTCATACTGAAATCCCTGAAGAGAGGTGTTAAAGATCCCCAATATAATTGTGGACCCTCTATAAATATTTAATAATCAATTTTGATTCAAAACAATAAACAGTAACCAAACCATTTAAACTTTCAATAAGCTTAATCCAAGTATTCTACGGATTTTTGCTACACTTATTAAATAATATATTTATTATTTACAATATCACCTCTGGTAGCTAAAGCAAAGCAAGGGTCTTGGCATCCAGGAGGCTGACACATATGTGTAATTCAGAAGAGGAATTCTTCTTTAATGGTTCCCAAGTTTGGAATTTATTGATCCCTTGCGTTTGTAAACCCCGAGTGCAACTGTTCAACCTTCAACTGAGAGATAGAGAATTGAGAGTAAAGATCCTTCCAAAACCTATGATTACCCAATGTGACCCTCTGTGATCTGCCCCTCCCCCCGGGTTGACAGTGCGGTTTAAGTAACCTCCCCCTCAACCCTAACCTAAGTACAACCAGAAACAAGTAAGAAATAATGAAATACAACCCCTAAGCACAGAAACCTAGCCCCTACCATATCCTTCCCATCCCATAATCCTCAATCCATACCCCATATCCATATGTGTTGCCCCCCTGCCATTACATCAACCCAATTCTTCCTTCTCATGACGCAGACCTTGCGCCGCACCCAACTTGGAGCCCCCCATGCATGTCCACATCCTCCCAACGCGCCATTCCAGATATTGAAGATATATCTGCGCAATCTGATCTGCATCTTGCAACACGCCATCCGTCCAATCAAATCCAAACCATCCCACGTCTCCAGATGCTGAGCCCGCAGTGCAACTTGCTGCAAAAAAGCCACACCCATTGCTGAGCGCGCTGCCACTTCTGAGCCTTCTGTTACTGCTGAGCGCGCAGCGCGCAGCCAATTCCGATTCATTTCTATAAAAGACCACTACAAAGGTGTCAGCTCTACCTTGGTTCTCCAAAAATATAGGAATTGCTCACTGGAGAGAAGTTCTGAAGGTCTTCAAATACCTAGCATTCTCAAGAGACAAGCACCTTCTTATATAAAAAAAAAATACTTGCAAAATCTTGTGTGTTACAGTGACTAAACCTGGGACAATAATCCAGTCACTCAATCATCTCAAACTGGCCTAATATGCTTCTTCCATGGATTACCACTGTTTTGTACCAGCTGGTGCCAACACAACATCACCTGATCATCAAACAAAGCAGAAATTGATGCCCTGAGAAATTGCCAACTTGAGTGCAGGTGGATCAATCACATAATCCACAAGCTATGGAGAATACAAATCTAACCTAGTATACACATGATATAAAACAAGGGGATACACAAAAATAAAAAACTTTGGAAGCAACTAAAAAACAAAGTTCATTTATCTGAAGACAAAAAAGGACTCAGAGATGATGCATCTAATGGGGTAATTCAAATCAATCTTATTGAATCAGACCAAATGGTGGCCAATGGATGAAACAAGGCTGCAAATCAGACCTCAATTCTGAAAATAATTCACCATGTCAGTACCTGAGTCTTTCCCACATTAAATCAAGGAGGGTTGTTGATAATATCATAGAAAAATCCCCGATCCTCTTCTCCTGTGGCTCAGCTGCTCTCTTGCCAGACTGAAACTCACAAATCATGCAATGTTGACCCTAAAAATCTGGTTCTCAGATGGCTTTTCTACTTTCAGGGAAACTTGCATCTCATAAAACGTTAGATTTTCTTTTTTACCTGTTTAACCAGAAGGCATTGGTGGGTTTGAACAATCCTGAGGCCGTGATACTCAATTTGTGTGGCGGATATCAGGTTCTGCGGGCTGGAAGGGGCGTGGTAGACAGGGTAGATATCTATCCCTCCCAGGCTGAGATGTCCAATGTGTGTGATGCTTATTTGCCCGCTGTAGGTATTCATTTTCTTCTAGCAGGGTTTGGGGTTCTTTAGGAGATGCAGATTTGGTACATTGACTTGGTTGCTCCCAAGTCATAGAAAAAAATTTTTTATGGTCATTGTCTGAGAGTCTGTATAAGCCATCATCTGGGATCATCTGGGATGATAAGGCCAGATTTTTCTGGATCAGAATTGTGCTCTGAAAGTTTGTTGGCTTTATACTCCTCTGATGGGGTGCCAGATTATTCTTCTAAAGATTTGAGGGAACCTGTCTTTGCGGCTTTAATGAGTTCCATGATGTGGTCAATTTTTGATGTGATGTGTGATTTTTTGGTTGACAGGTTCCTCCTTGTAGGATCTTCAGGTCGTGGTTTGTTTGTGTGGGTTGCTTTTCCGGGGTTCTCCTTGTCAAATTGTGCTCAATCTTTCCTCTCCATTTGGGGCCAATATTTGTGTGGTCATTTTCCTTGAGAGTAAAACTACATGGCTTCTGAGTGGTTGGAGAACTGTCAGCCATCCTCCAACATTGTGCAGTTGCAGAATTTGTTGAGAGAGAAAGGTTGGATGTCATATAGTGACTGAAAAAGGCCAGATATTGAGCTGTCCTGTCTGAGGCTTTTCAGGTAAAGGGCAGTGGCCATACCTGATGATACCTCCCTTATTTGGTCCTGGGGAGGTTGGGCTCCAATTTTTTTGCTTAGGGTGACATATGCACCTTTGAATGTTGGGGTGTGCTCATGGAGAGATGATTTAGGTTCATACGTCAAGTTGAAAAGGTGGGAGCAGAGATCACATGTGAAAATAAACAAATTTTCTCTGCAGGCTTTGGCAAGGGCTTCAATGGCCAGATTGAAGTCTTTCTGTGAATCTTTCACACAGGTTATTAGCTCCTTGTCAATTTATTGATATAGGATTTTAATAGATAAGGCATTCTTCTTTTGATAGGTTTTGGTGTGTTTGTGGTTTTTCTCCACTCAGGATCTAGTTTTTCTTCATGGCCTTTGCTCATATGTATGTTCTCTAGTCTGTTCCTCCAGTTCATCCAGTTATGTCCAGTGAGTTTGATGATTTGAACTTTGGTTGGGTAGTCATCATTAGAACTTTCATTGCAGTCAGGTATGTGTATAGACATCCCCCTTGAGGGTTCTTGGAGCCTGTCTGTCATAGTGGTTGAAACCTAAATAATTGTTGATTGTGGAGTTTCTTTCTCTGTTTTCTGTTATCTATAGTGACCAATAGATGACTCTTGCTACCATGAAGGAATTAAAATTTATCTTTATTGTGGTCACAATGGAGTGAAATTGGATGGAATAACAGACAACAGAGTTGAGAGACTCTTGAAAACAATCTTATTACAATGTACAGTATTGGGTTAGCATAGAGAAAAATGAGACCAATGTGGAAACAAGAGAGCAATACTCCCCTAAGTTTTCCTCAAGTTTGGAATCAATGGTCTTAGCATCTGTAAGGATATGGATGCGCCCGTTTAAAGAGAGAGAGAGAGAGAGAGATGAATTTCCTTTTTTTCCTTTCCTTTCCTTTCTGTGCTGTAAGATGTGATCCAATGATATATGATATGATATGATATGATATAGGACCTCCAAGCTGGGGTTGAGAGCGCGGACTTTATGCCCACACTCTAAACCCTAACCTAAGTACCAGCGCAACGACAGCCCAACAAAAAATCTAAAAGAAACCCTAAAAACCAGAACCCTAGCTTA
The DNA here is from genome assembly GCA_025617555.3 of Puccinia polysora. Taxonomy (NCBI): domain Eukaryota; kingdom Fungi; phylum Basidiomycota; class Pucciniomycetes; order Pucciniales; family Pucciniaceae; genus Puccinia; species Puccinia polysora. Next base: position 65,669,250 of record CM062613.1, read on the forward strand.
ACCCTAACCCTTTCCCATGCCACAAACACCCTCAATCCCGCCTACCTTTACACACACCCAGTTTTTCCTTCTCATGACTTGGCCCTTCGCCGCTCCCTCCTTGGAGCCCCCCGCATTGTCCGTATCTGCCCAGCGCGCCACGTGATTTCCTGCCCGTCCTAAAACTTTCCCATACCGCAACCACCCTCAAGCCTGCCTACCGTTACACACACCCAGTTTGTCCTTCTCATGACGCAGCCCTCCGCCTCACCCTACTTGGAGCCCCCTGCGTTTTCCATATCCACCCAGCGCACCGCGTGTTTTCCTGCCCCACTCCTATAGCCCCAATTGCCCCACTCTACCTTCCCAAACTAGCTGCCCGTGAACCTGGTTATGCCGGCTCCATTCTTGGGTCTCCAATGTCTGAGCGGGCTACAACCCGCCACACCTAGTTAAGCCTGACCCGCACCCAGTATGCTGAGGCCTGCGGCACCTACTGCTGAGCCCGCTTCAGCGGCCACCACTGAGACTGTGCATATCCCAAAGGCTGAGCTTAACCTACCAAACGCTGAGCGCGCCCACCGCGGCACGGTTCCCAATCCAAGGATATATAACCACACCACACCAAAAGAAACAGACTGAGGAATCAGAGGTTGAGATGATAGGGTGAATGAGGTTACCTTATACACCCTTGAGTTAGGACCTTGCTGCACACATTTCAGGAGATGGCGGATTGCTCCTCCTGAATTCAGAGAGAGCTGAGTTGGTCAAGGTTGTATTTTGGTGAGTTCTGATTTTGTTAGATGGAGAGGGTTGAGGTTTGCTGGGGAGAAGAGAGCAAGGAAGAATAAGTGGCCAGTAAAGCTCTGAGCAGGAGCAATGGGCGGGATAAGCTGGTAAGGTGATTACTGGGGTCTTCTTATATTGCTTTGTGTTGGTAATCTGGTGGTAGGGAGAGGTGACTTTAATTGGTGGAATGGAAAAGGTAGAGTAAGGGAAAGATGTAGAAGGGAAAAGGAGCTGGGCCTGAGAGTTTGGTGGAAGGTATGACATCCGGGAGTTGGCTGAGATGGTTTCCAGGTTGGTAGAGAGTCAATTAACTGGCCTTTGGTACCTTTGTTGATAAAGCGCCTAAGCAGGCTCTAACACTCTCATGTGCATGGAAAGTATACTACTAACTATACTAAGGACACTTGCTTCACAGTGGACAAGATACGCTTATAGAGGTCAAAGATAATCTCACTTTTGAGGACAGAATGATGAATGAGTAACCAACTACAAGCATACAGGGACTGTGATCCAGAAGACTGCATGAAAGCATGTATCATATCTCAACATGATGATCTTTCCAATTTTTCATCACTCCATTCAACTCATTGAGCATTACCATGTCATCTTTTGATGCAACATATGACAATAACAATCTTGAAAAACTGTCAACCAAATATCAATAACTCATCAAACTCTATTATCCCCTGTCCTACGCGCATGGAAAATGGTGTTGGCCCACATTTGGCAAAGTCTTGTCCATGGTGCAATTACACATCCTTCCAATTCCCCTATCAAAGAAAATTTTCAAATTTGTATTTGCAACGTCCTAGACTATTTGTTGTTTTCATCTGCCTCCAGTCATGGATAAATCCAAATGCCCATGCTTCCAAGGACCCAATGGCCAGCTTCCTTCAAATTCAAGCCCCATGACAATATGCCAAATTTGGAAAATATCTGTACGCTTTTCCATTTGCGGATACAAAAAGATCATAACACAAGCACTGAACAAGCCAACATTGGTTTCCAAATTGTACTTTGCCATTTGTTTTCTACTGCTGGAGCCTGACCCTTCATTCAAATCCGTCCAGCTACAATTCCACAGCCATAACATCTTCCAACTGACTCACATTTCCATCCATCCATCAATAATAAGTGTGAACATCAATCTAACTTACGCCCTTCTACCTCTCTTCTGCCGCGCAGGTGGCCTACAACCAGATCCGGGGAATTCCAACATCATGGTGCAAGAAGATGTATTTCCATTTGCAGAAAACCATATGATGAATTTTCCCCAACTCCTTCATGGCAAAGCATTGTTTAACCAACACGGCGTAAGAGGTTTGTAAGAGGCAACTCTACAGCCTACTCCCCGCTCATGGGAAAACCTCATTTTCTCAAACTGGTTGGAAATTGTTGCCATCTGGGTCCAAATCCTGAAAACTCCCTGTCCAACATGTTTTCCCTAATCCTGTCAGTTTATAGCCTGCGCTATAGAACATGGTGAGGTCTTCTCGAAAGAGTGTCCTAGGGGGTTGTTGCAGCGGAGCATGAATGAAATTTCTTAACCAAGGCGGCAAAGCCACCCCTGGACCCTAGTAATTATGTAAATAGGTGCGCTGGGACTGTGAGCGGACAGAAGATGAGGTACAAAACTCAACAATATCAATATTTATCAAAATTGAGTGGTTACCAATCTCAATATTTATCAGAATCGAGTGGCTTCCAACATCAACAATATTGAGTGCGTTAAACAACAAACATCAATTGAACATAAAAACAATTCTAGGGTAGATTTAAGAGTGGTGCCCAATTCCTGACGTCTCGACAACCAACGCGCACGCAGACCATGTCTTGGACAAAGGTCAGTAATATCTTGGCGGCAGCCATCGAACGCCGCGCGCCTTGACAGTCGTCAAATATCCCATCACAACGATGGTATAAGTAGATGCTCTTTAGTAATATTTATTTACGGATCACTGATGCGATCTAGATACAACGAAACTCTAGTTTAATTACATTATCAAATTGATTTTCTCAAGATCACCAGGAGATCAGTCACTAGGATCTTCTAGGGAAGACAATAAGTTCCTGCACGGAGGACATGTTGTGTTGTTCTTGAGCCAGTCCTACAGGGGTGAATTAAAATCATGAGCGGTCGAGGTTTGAAAAATGATGATGGAAAGAACAAGCCAAGGAATATCTTTAAAGGATTGCTCACCTCAAGACAGCTTCGGTGGAAGTGATGACAAGGATGACGAGGCAATACGACAAGCGCTTGCTCGGAAAGGTAAGACTCTAGGCATATCGAGCATTCGAGAGGACCATGAGGGGATCCATCACCGCCGAGGGTATCAACGGTGGTATTGTACAAACCGTCGAGGATAATTTGGTTGTTGACCTCTGGCAGGGGATACATTCGATCGAAAACAGCCTCCCAAGCTTCAGGATACCGCTGCATGATCTCCATCCCAGGCGTTGCGAGTTCCTGACCGTCAAGTCCATCAAGACCGGCCAGGAGCCCTTGTTCTTTGGCAGCAGTCAGCAATATAGGAGCCCCTCTGGTGGTCCCAAGCGGCATCCAACGCTCGTCACCTGGATTGATCACAGTGACGTTGGTGCCTTGGATTTCTAGGGTCATATCCAGGGGGATATCCATGTCCGGGTTATCACAGAGAAAATCGACTAGAGTTTGGATCTCAGGACGGGTGTCCTCGAAGTCGAGGGCTCCATCCTCCTCGTCTTCGTTGGCTGGTTGGGGTGTGTCAAGGGGCCAAAATGATCCGGGACCCTCGGGAACTTCAAGCCACTCAACCTGCTCGTTCTCCTCCCAGTTTGGTTCTTCTTGAGCTGCCATCGCTGAGCCGGGGTTCTCGCTTGGAGATGGTCGGCCACCAGGGCCTTTCTCGGGCTCATTCTCCGGATTCATGTCTGAGGCTCTGGAGTCGCTTGGGTCCATGTTGCCGTTCGATTGGGGAGCTTGAAAGGAAGATGGCGTTTCGGAAATGATTTTGGGTCTGGAGTTGATGACACCGGGGAAACTGGTTGGTAGGCGAGTCTCTTGGAAGATGAGGTTGAGGTACGGCGGATAACGAACAAACAGGCTACCCTCTTATATAGTCTCTTTCTGAGCCTCAGAATTCCAGGTGATCTACTCTGACGACGTGATCTTCTTTGCGATGAAGTCAAAAAAGCTGGAATTTCATACGTACGTGGAAATGTGCGTGCGGCTCAACAGCAGAGCAAGCGAAAAGGCAGCAATAGTTGTGAAGAATGCATGTTATCGGTAGGGTCAAGATATGGTGTGGTCTGTTGGGAGAGGTGCATTTCTGATGGACTCAGTGGGGTTGATCTTGACCGCCGCGGACTGCTCCAAGAGAACAATGCTCGCCGGCATTGTCCACCGGAACCATTCTTGGAGAAAAGTTTTAGCAGGAAAACTCAATGACTTTCTTAGGAGGGCTTCCATGTGCTCTAAATGCAACACTTTGTGGCAAAAGTCAGGATGGTTATTGCTTTTGTTAGATTCCAAGTTTTCAAGTTCGCTATGTTCACCAACAGAAAAAGTCAATGCATTTCTTAGGAGGGACTTTGTGGTCCGAATGTAATGCTTTGTTTCAAAAGTCCCGACGGTTATGGTTGTAAGAGTTTGTCACTATTCTTTATTGCAGCACTGTACTTGGATCTATAATTGATCGCGGTAACAGTAAAAAATAACTTCAAGCAGACAACAATAACGAGTGTGAGGGAGAATCGAGAACAACCAGGAAGAGCAGCAGGCGCGCGGAACTTGAAATAGGAATTTACCAGGTAAACGGCGGGACCGTGTAGGACCAGCGGGGCTTATCTCCCAGATAGGAGTTTGGGAGAGTACGAACTTGTATCTTGAGTCGACGGTGGGTGAAGTTCGGCCTGGTAAGTACTTAGAGTAGAGAGGAGGGAGAAGAGGAAGACTGGGACAGAGCGATGGAAATGAGACGGGGGTTTAGGATGGGAGAGAGACTGTACCTCCAGGCAGTTCGCCTCTAGCTCCTCCTGAATTCCAAGAGAGACGCTGGTCGAGGTGCTGGGCTTGCTGAGTTGGTGAGTGAGTCGGATCGGGTGAGCAATTGATCGCAGGGGAGTACGGGAGTGAGTCCAAGGAGTGAGGTCCAAAGGAGAGAGAGAGCTGGGGAATTTGGGATGCCATCGAGGGACCCGAGGAGAAGGCGGGACCAACGCTATTCAAGACTATGGAGCAGGAAGCACGCCGCGCGGGGGCCACAGACAATGGAGCGGCTGAAGTCGTTATTTAACAATGGTACCAATCTTACTAATCTTACTAAACCTCAAGAACTTCATACTGAAGATCGATGGCTTCGCCCAGAATAGATAATGATCCTCCCGTGAGCAATGTTGGCTCGATAATGGGGGATCTTATGTTTCCTTCATCCCTCCCAAGCGTTCCTTATGTATAAACCACAGCAATTGCTTCCCTCTGAGAATTTTTCACAAAAGGGACCTGCCCGAGAAATGTAGCACCTACTAGGATCCAGGGGCGGCTCCGCCGCCTTGGTTGAGAAAGTTATTTCATGCTCAATTGCCACAATTTTTTTTACGAGACTTTTCACGGAAATTTATTGCATTACTTAGAGCACAGGCTATCATTCACTTGACTAGGGATAAGGAAAAGGATTTAAACAACCAACTACCATAAACATAATTGCGTTGAACAATCTGGAAACTAACAACATTTAAATTATTTGCGTCTTTGCTGAGCACTTCACCAACAAGCACATTGTTTGGTGACTTTGCCCTTGACAAAGAAAAATTCAATTGACCATGTGAAAAGACAGGGTGGGGCAGGTATGCGCCAACTTTGTTGTATACTTGACCCTGTGACTGATTTATTGTCATTGCAAAATCCACAGTCACAGGAATCAGTATTTGACAAAGGAAATTTGTAGTACAGCACCAAGACCTACCATTCTAACATGATTAATAAGATTCAGTTCACTGACTGGATTCTTGGGTATCATGTAAGGTTTTTCAGGTGTAAAGTAAGCCGTGAAGACATTGGCTCCTTTGCGCTTAACCAATTGTATCAATGCCAAATACGTTTCACCGGGGATCAGTGCTGGTTGCCTTGAGGTGTTTTCCATAGCTTGGACCGTAATGTCACGCGGTGACTCTTTCATTAGGCCCCCAACACCTATAGCAGTAAGGCAGCAATGAAAGCCATGCTGAGATCCGGGAGGGGTGTTTGACTCAATCTATGGGAGGAAAGACATCAATTCAAAAGTCTCTCTCCCATGTAAAATGTCATACTGACCTCCTAAATGATTTTGATGAGACTGTGGGCGTGAGTGGGATTGTTGGAGGACTTGCAGGTGACGGACATTGTTTTGACTTTATGAATTTGTTGTAGTGTTATCGGAGTTTGGTGAGTCGGATGGCAGGAATGACTGTAAAGATTCCTTTCAAAGCTGCAAGAATTGCTCTTTGAACCATTGGTTTATTGCCACACAGGAGCTAAATGGCAGTTACAAAAGAGAAGTCGGATATGATGTGGTTGCGTGGTATGAAAAATCAAATTTCTCCTCACCCCAGCCTAGACAAATGGCTAGTGGCCAGATTTGACAATGTAGAAACAGCTGGATGAGTCCAACTGTTCCAAGAGGACTTGTTTTAAGAACAAAGAATTCCCTGTTTGAGTGAATTTTGGCAAGGATAAAGAATGGCTTTTCTGATAGGATCTGGTTTTGGGGCATTTGGGAATGATGAAACTCACTTTCCCTTGCCTAGTGGCATAACCAAGTATCCCAATCCAAAAGAAAATTAAACTTAAACAACCCAGAGCTATTTCTGGTTGTCTTGAGTTGTTAATGAAGGGCCCAATGGATGAGTCCAACTTTCCCAAGAGGATTCATTTTAAGAACAAAGAATTCCCTGCTGAAGTGAATTTTGGCAATGATTAACAACACATTTTCTGGTAGGATCTGGTGTTGGGGCAGTCAGGAATGATGAAGCCCATTTTCTCTTACCTAGTACCATAACCAAGTATCCTATTGAAAGACAACAGCACAAGTGATAGTGGAGTGAGTAGACAGGTCTTGGGACCAGAGAGCAAGCACAAGTGATGAAGAATGAATATACCTGATGAGCAGGTAAGAGTAAAGGGGCCAAACATGAGTGAGGAACAAGAAGAGGAGAGATGAGTACAACATTGTAATATGGTAGTAACAAGATCTCCGTAAAACCTAATCTAAGTACAGAGGCATTGTTTGAGTTTGTCATTAGGTCTGATGGTTTGGTCTCCATTTGGTCCTTGTTTGGTCCCTGGCTGGTAGTGCTGGGTCTATGTGCTTATCACAATATATCCCCAATTCAAAGGAAAATTACACTTAAACAACCCACCACTATTTCCAGTTGTCTTGAGTTTTTAATGAAGGGTCCAAGGGCTTTTCCAGATGAAGCTCATCAAGTCTTTTCACCCTTGCTGGATACCATGACAAGATATCCCCAGTTGGGCAAGAATGCAAAAAGTTCAAAATAAAAGTACACTTTGAAAATTGACACCCATGTCCAGTGTGGAAAGAAATTATGTGCTACACTAAATGTCTGCACCAATCCCGCTCTGGTACTAGATACTTCTCTGGCCCTTTAGTTACAATACCCGCACTGCAGCAGAATAAACACCTCTGCTGCCACTCCGCACCCTAAAGACACTCCCTTAACTAGCTTGCAACAAAACAACAGTAATAAACTAACACAGACTCCCTGAAAAGCTCCACACTTGAACTATTCCCTGAAATAACTCCAATCTAACTTAAAGAGACAGTTCTTAAGACCTTTATGTGCAGAAGACACTCCAATGATAACAAATAGGACTAAAAAGTGTTGGATATCAAGGGACTATCCATATCCACGCAACTGGTGCAGTGTCAACACTCCAATTCAACAGCCCAAGAAAAGCACTCCTGTGTGCATTGGCACTGGGTCCCAACTTCCTCTCCTACTCACACCTGACCCAACATCAACGTTTCTACTGCCACTCATTTTTACCTATCCACCAACTCACACCAAGACTCACCAATTCACTTCACCACCAACTACTACCATCAAGACTCACCTGGAAGATCCCTCAAAGCTGGTAAACATATAACTCAACACACTCAACCTACCTAACTATTCTTACTCTTCTTTTCCATCAGGTAAAGAGCTGTACCCATCCAGAAGGTCTCAAGGATTCTCCTCAACCATGCAGACCTACACTATTGGTATGAATGCATCAACATTCCTTTTATCATCAACATTTCTTTCTTTCCTTTTTCAGTTCTCATCATCTAACAACTACTTCCAATCAGTTCCTATCTTTCAACAATGCAATCCAACTCAACTGACATGCTGAACACTGAGTAGCTTAAAGAATCATTTCTCACCTTTTGGTCTTGTTTCAAATTCTCTGTCTACCTACTGTTGTTATGGTGATCTAAAATGTTTGTTTCCCATAATTGAAATCAACAGTGGTCCTGTTTTTTACCCATCTTCAATTTTTTAAAAAAAGAAAACTCTCTAACATTATGATATGATAACATGATTCAATAAAGATCCCCCTCTAAACAGAAAACTCCTTTTATATACAACCCACAAAATTACAACTCTGGAAAAAAAGGAAATAAAAAAAGAATGACTTCCTACACCGCCCCCCTAACACTCTCTGCAATGACCAGGCCCACCATTAATCCTGAGCCTACTAGCCAATCTGTCCGCATAAATCAGATTTGTTTACTTCCTGCAAGCTCCAATGATCCTACCAATTGATTTGTGCCAATGAATTTCCAAGCACCAATCCACATCAAACTTCCTCAGCAGATTGCCATCTATACTGAATACAGAATAATGGAAGACCCCCATCAATCTTACTTAAAGATCCTTTTTGATTGGCATGTCGCCTCCTCAATTGTAGTGTTTGATCATCCCAATGATTGTAAGTCTTCCACAATCCAAATGCGTACCATATAATCAGCTTTTTGGAAACATAATGCATATTTCTGATTGCTTGCTTTTGCATTGCATTCTCACTCCAAAATCCATAGGCGCAGGAGAGGATAGTTACCAACCAAAATTACTATTCTGCAAAAGGCAAAACTCTGAATAATGATTCCCCAAAAGACAAAAACCAAGCTATTTATTCTGAAAAAGGCAAAAGCCCGGACTCAGCTCACCTATTGTGCTGCTGAACCTGCAGATACACAACTGCTGAGCCCCCTTTTCCTCCAGCAAAGTAGCCAACTAGCAAGATTTTAATTTTCAGTGGCTTCTGCATATGCCCACTGCTGAGCCCCTGAGTCAAATGCCTACGTTTGTCCTATTTGCTTTTGTGTCTATAAATAACCACCAAATCCTCCCACAACTTGGATTCTGTCCCCAGGATGCTCTACTACTTCTAATTTTGTAGAATAACCTTCACCCCCATCCAACCAAACTCCACCCCTTATTGTTGTGGAAACAAGATAGTGGAACTCTCCAATTTGTCCTTAAGTTTGGAATTTATTGCTCCTAGGGTCTGTAAGGAGTGGGATGGGCCCTTAGAAAAAGAGAGAGAGAGAGAGAGAGAGAGAGAGAGAGATAGAGAGAGAGAGAGAGAGAAAGAGAGAGAGAGAGAGAGAGAGAGAGAGAGAGAGAGAGAGAGAGAGAGAGAGAGAGAGAGATGAATTCCTTCCTTCCTTCCTTTTTTTGTGCTGTGGTGCTATGCCCCTCCATCCTAGCGCGGCAGTGGGGAAGGGTTTTGTACCCCTCCCCCACACCCTAACCTAATTAAAAGCACAAATAACAAATAAAACCCAACAACAAACAGAAACCCTAAACCAACCCTATCATCTTCCCTCCCAATGCTCCCAACCGCTGCATTTGTCCTGTTTTTCCTTCTCCTGGCGCGCGCTGCGCCCTACTTGGAATCCCCTGCACCCGCTGTGGAAAGAGATTGTGTGTTTGGTAAATTCCCCGCAACAATATAAATTTCTTTGGAAAAATCTTACTCCAAGTTCCAGAAGGCCCACTAGCCCTTGAGTAACACTCTTGTACCTCTGCAATTAATAATCAAACTCTGCTTCCGCACTCAAGCCAGAAACCACTAAAGCTAACTTGCAATGAAATAATAGTAATTAAACAAGACAGACTCCCTGAAAATCTCTGCACTTGAACTATTTCCCCAAATATGACCTCCAAGAACTCTTGCTGGTAACCCCACTCCAAAGTAACAGAAGAAAGGAATAACACTATAATACACCATGATAATATCCAATAAAGGTAAATTCCAAAAAAGTTAAACTTCAATAAAGGTAAACTCCAATGATCATGAACTCCAATGATGATCAACTCCCCTCTCCAAAATGTAATGTTCCCCAATTAAAGGAAAGATTCCTTATATATACAGCAAAAGAATGCAAGCCGTAAATGAAAGACCCCTCTTGCCTGCGTGCATTCCGCGCTGACCCGCCTTTTCTACTCCAAAAAAGGAATGTGAACAGCTAATGAAAGACCCCTTTTCCCACTGCCTCTGTGTGTTTGCACTGATCCTCCTTAGCAAATAGTCCAATCCTTACCCAATTCAATGATTTGTAGTAGATTCAGTGATCCTGTTGCCCATTCCCCCTAACAGTTGAGTTGCACTGATGCATTACTAACAACAGATCATCCTTGATCTTCCCTAGCAGATCACTCTCAATCCCACATGCAACATAACTATGAATCCCCAACAATCCGCATGCTGCCTCCTCAACTTTAGGGTTCATTTCCACACAGTGCTCCGCAATCTCAGTGCATATCCCATAATCAGCCTAGTCCATACTACTTAGCTTTGATCACTTGCTTCTGCATTGGTAAACCCACCGCTGCGGAGGGAAAGTTATGTTCAACCACGCAATGTCTGCAAAACGCAAAAACTCTGGCCCATTCTTGTCATTTTGCCTGCAAAAAGCGCGTGCCGCACCAATGCCAAGCCCTTGCTAATGTACTCTGGAATAGACAGTCCGCCAAAGCGCTTTTCTGAGCCTACTGTACTGCGGACTTCCACCCACAGCTGAGCTGCTCCAAGTCAAATGTCCAGTAGTGCCCCCACTTGCCTCTGTGTCTATAAATAACCACCACACCACCTGTAGCCACTAAAACTCTGTCTGCCCGCCTCTTTCACGTTCTGCACAGTTCTTCCTTTTCATGGCACCATCCACCCCCTACTTGGAGCCACCGTGCCTACCGTAACCACTCAAATTGCCTTCCATAACTGTGCTTCAGTCCCCAATCCCAGATCCTGAGCCAACTGTGCACGCAGTAGCTGCTGCTGAGTCCGCAGAACCAACCCCATTCCAAAACAGCTTGCAATCATTGCTGAGCGTGCTGCCCAAATTCTGAGCCCGTTTGCACTCATTTCTGAGCCTGTTTGTGCTCATTGCTGAGCCCATTTGTGCTCATTTCTGATGGTTCAGGCTGCAACTGGTTACCATTCATGTCTATAAAATGCCACCACATTGTTCATCATGGCCTCCTGAAATTACTGTACCAAAACACAGAGGTCTTGTACCTGTACTGCTGGCAAACCAGCTTGTGAGGCCTGTTGCATAGGACACCACAGGTGCTCCCCTGTTGCTGCAACCCCTTTGACTTTTCAAAATTGTCCCCAAACATCCTCTGAACCCCGCTCAAAAAGCAATTTCAGACCCATGGCCAACTTTGTGGTGGAAAATGACAAGCCCATTGAAGTATGTCAGCTTTCTACTATTGCAGAGCAAGCTGCAAAAGTAACAAAAATAACATAAAAATGATAATAATACAATTCACCTAAGAAGGAGTAGGAAAACCATAAATAATATTACAGAAATGAATTCTCCACCAAAAATTAGGTAGGGTCACTCACTGACCCCACCCTTGAAATCCAACTCCTTATATTTTCAAATTATTAAGGAAAGAAAAACCAAAATACCATGGCACCACCATTGAGCTTTTTGGCCAAATAAATATTTCACACATATTTTCACGTATAGGTTTCACACCTAAAATTTTTTCAGAATTGAGGTGTTGTGTATATTTTAGAAGTTCCGGACGGAAATGTGTTTTGTCACAATTCCCGCATGCAGCCGCGGCAGCCAATGCACCCGCGCGCAGCTGAGATACAGCCCTGTCACTCTGTCAAGGTTGTGTACGCAGCCCCAGGGCCTCTGACAAGTACGCAGCCGCGGGGCTATGGGTTGACAGAGTGACAGGCGGCCTGAGAAGCTTAGGTACTGCGTAAACATGCTACAAACCACACGGGAACATTCTACATATGTAATAAATGTTCCAATGGATATTAGATAGTCTACACGTACATAATATTATATAAAAATACTGAAATAACCCTGATACATATTTTTTATTAAAGATAACTCAAAGTATCAAGAATGTCAAAAACAAGACAATGACAACTTCTAAAAATATATTAAAATACTTTAATATACTTTTATGAGAATTTCTAGACATCAATATCTTTGTGAAATACTTAGAAAACTAATGATCTAAGAATATTACATGAATTCCCATGACTTATATTTTCAAGTAATTATTTTAGTAAATCAACTAGAACTCTAAAATAAGGAGGTAAATCAATATCATGACTTTACTCCAGTTATTGAATACATAATGCAAACTCACCTGACATCAGGATGTCTTTAGAAATGTCTATTAAAATAATTATTAACTTACTGGGAACATTTACTAAGGATAATTAATAAAATAATACATAAATAGGACAGATTAGTGTTATTCACACGTCCTAATATCAATTATAAAGTAGAATAATTCCAATACCCTGAGGAATTAGATGCTACCCGTGCTATAGAACCAAGAACATGTGACAGGCTACCACTGGTTACCCTGCTAGCCTTAGTGTTTGTCCCTTTGAGCCCCTGTAACCCTCAAAAGGATAGTATTGGGACTCCAAAAGCTATAAATAAAGAGCTCTTTTGAGGATATTGATGGGCAGCTCTTTTGAGGATATTGATTGGCAGAGACCCAGTTATATTTATATCCAGACACCATGCCAAGGTAATCAAGTACTTATAAGAGATAAGTAAGGGATCTATGGCTAAGTCTGATCAATAATATCTGTCCTCAACCTCTTTTTATCAATTAAAACTGCTGAACAACCTTATAACCCCAGTATACAGGTTTAACCCATCAGTGCACATCCCAAACAGATACCCTAAGGATTCAATAATATACCAGTGAGGTTTATCATCCTTTCTCTGTCGTGGAAGCTTGGTTACAAGGCCCTGCCACTCCACTGTGTATTTTATATACATATTATCTTTGGGCAAAATTGTTAAAATGCAGATGCACTCAGGTAATGTGCATAGGAGTGTGTAATCCAAATGGGATGCAAAAATGGGCCTTCACGGCCCATTGGACATCACGTGGGCCACATGGGCCTATGTGGGTGTTATTGGTTTTGGGCATTTGGGGGCCAAAACACGTTTTTATGGTCTTTTGGGACACCAGCCCTCACGGGCCCACCAGGGTGGATGGGCCACCCAAGCCAGATGAGCTAATTTGGGCATAAAAGGGCCCAAGCTTTATTATGGACATACTTGGCCAGAAGGGCTGGCCCGCCAAAGTATGTAATTCCAACAATTTGGGCTTGGGGCGGCCCATTGGGTCCGCCGCCCGTGTCGCAGTCCGTTTGGGGCCGCCTGTGTTCCTCGGTGTGGCCCACGTGGGGCCCAACAGCCCGCGCAGGGCTGTTGCGCAGTGCAATGCCGGGCCCGGCTGGTCGCGCCTGGCGACCAGCGCCGCGGAGCCGGGGCTTGCAGCCCTGGCGCGCTCGCCCTCCCCTTGCTTGCCGTTGCAAGGGGGATGTGGGGGAGCTGGCTGGGTTGAACCAGCCAAAAACCAGCCGCAACAGAGTGGTCGGTCAGGGCAGGGGGGACCTGACCACACCATTGCCCAAGGAGGTGGCGGCGCCAGCCGCAAGCGTAGCGACTGGCAGGTGGGGGGGAATTCATCACCCCTCCACCATTGAGTGTGTGAGGTGACCAAGGAGGGGCGCTCTCCCCCCCCCCTTTACCAAGGGGGAGGAGAAATGGGCCTGGGGGGACCTGATCACCTCCCAGGCCAACTGTCTTGATGACGCCCTGGGGGTATCAACCCCCAGGGCCCCTGGTGAGGGGATTTGACTGCCCCCACCAGGGATTTGAGAGAAAGAGGGGGGGACAGCATTTCCGCTGGTCACACCCCCCCATGTGAGTCTGAGACCGGACCCAGGTGTGCCCTGGGTCCCACATGGCCCATTTGAGGGGCCAGGGGCTGGCTGCATGAGGCAACCAGTAATGAGGTCATCATGGCTGGTTGTAACGGACAACCAGCCAAGGGGATTGAACAGCAAGGGGCTGGTTCAGCCCTGTAACGGTGGAAACACTGGAATGGACCGGAATAGGCCGGTTGTAAGGGTTCAGGAACTGACGCCATGTGGGCTGATGTAGTCCCAACCAAGTAACAAGGCCATTAGAGCCTATAGAGCTCTTTTGGGGCGGAGAATTTGCCTTTTGGCTTGTTGTATCATGGGCTCACAAGAGGCCAATCATTTGTAATTAAGGAGCTCTTCTCCCTGCTGTTTTCCATTCATTCATTCATCATTCCAATCAAATTCATCCAACATATTGCTGTTAAATAAATTTTACTCCTCTTACTCTTTCACGTTCGCGCTCTTCTGTCGTGATACCTCCCATTCTTAACTCACAATCACATGTCACTAACTCCCGCGCGGCTCTCGGGGACTCAAACTCCTCTCAGATTCTTTAACACACGACAATCATCCAACGGGATAAAGTCATCACTTCAACACCAAACCACATCACCTCGACTCTCAAGATCATCACTGAACCATCACTCGACTCTCAATCAAACCTCAATTCTTCTTCTTTTTCCTTTAGTATTTTCATTCCTTTTATTTCTTTTTCTTATTTCTTTATTCTCTCCATTATCTTTCTTTATCATGCAACTACTTCAATTCAAACCTCCTTCAACTTTATCTTGAATCCTGGTCTGACTGGTAAGACCTTTGTCTATTGCCTATTCTATAACTCTGGCTCAACCTAACGCACAGCTTCTCTTTTATTATCAAAGTCTCCTCAATTGTGCTGTTTCTTTTTCCATTGTGTCTTCTCCAATAAATCAACTGCCGCTCTCCACAACTGGCTCGTGCTCAATGTTTGTTATCTCATTCTTATTCTTCTTTTATTATTTTTGATTGTTTCCCAACTGATGAATCCTCTGGTTCAGCCCTCTTTGATCTTTATCAATCAATTTATTTTTCAGTAATTCTACACAGTTAAAAGCCAAAATTGATCTGACTAATCTAACCAAATCAATGGAGGGATCTAGCAACAACGGCTTTCGCCAAATAATCCTCAAGGCTGCTTTGGAATCCGTACCAATGTTGACCAATGAAAACTATTCCATTTGAAAAGACAAGATGACAATGCTACTTGAGCTCAAGGGAATCAAGGAGGTACTCAAAGATGACTCTAAAACTCTTAACGCCGTCGATGATATGGAAACTCGAGTTATCTTACTCTCTCGAATCAATTCCTTGACTCACAATAATGTCGTCAATCCCACAAACATTTCTTCCGCCCTACTCCTCTGGCAAACAATTAAAGAACAATTTGCCTCATCCCAAACTGCAAATCAAGCGCGTATTTTCAACAAATTTCTTTATCATCAATTCAAATCTGAGTCAATAAATCTCTTTATAACCAAAACAAAAATTTCTTTGAAGAAAATGATTGACGTTGGCATCAATCTTCCCAACGACATTTTATCTTATCCGATCCTTTTCAAATTTCCTCCTCAACTCCACTCCCTTTGTCAATAAATAATGCACTCCGACAAGACAGTTACAATTGACCTTGTTTTGAATCACTTAACCCAACTCAATAACAAAACCAAAGTTAAGTCCAAGGAAACCAAAATTAGCAATACTGCCCTTTTATCTTCTCGAATTCCCAAGAAACCCGTTCCTGCCAAATAACAATGCAAGAAAGCATTCCATAATCCCATGTCACCTGATCATTCCGCCAATAAATGCTGGCATCTTCATGAAAATTTAGCTCCAAAATGGTGGAAGGAATCGCAAGCTTGCTGGAGAGCCTCTCTCAACTCTAACTCAAAATCCAAAGAGGTAGCTCACTACGTATCCCTTCTAACTACGTGGATTAAGGAAATCAATCCTCAAAAACGAATTATTCTTGACTCAGTTGCATCATGTCACATGTTCAACTCGTCCAACTTCTTTTGTCATCTTGAAGAACTTCCTGGTGAAGATTTCATCAGCACTGGTAAGGAAGGCGCGAAGCTTCAGATCAAAGGAAAGGGTACTGTTAGTCTCTCCTGGAAAAATTCAATAATTACACTCTCGAATTGTTTCTATGTTCCCGATCTCGTTGTGAACCTAATCAGTCCCGGAGAATTAATCACAAAGAAAAACTGTCAGCTCATCTCTTCCTCTAATCAATTCTCCATCACTGTTAATTCGCAACTGGCCTTTTCCGGGTTCATTCAGCAAAATCTGTTCATTCTCAATTCTCCTTCTCGCGTTGGCAACAACCATAAATACTGTCACGTGACTATCAAATCAGCGGATTCTAGTGAAATCACTCGTCTTCATCAATCCTTTGGACACGCGAGTCCATATTGCCTTAAAAATCTCTTTCCGTCACTCTCGTCCAAAGCTATATCTGAATTTCAATGCGAGGATTGCGTATTCTCCAAGATTTCCAAAACCCCCTTCAAAAACACCTCTACTTCTTCCTCTAAGCCGTTTGAACAACTCCACATCAATCTAATTGGTCCAATTACTCCCTCTTCTTGCAATAACATGAACTACATCATGTCAATTGTAGACAACTTCTCTGGATACATCTCTGCAATTCCCTTACAAAACAAATCCGATGCATTCCAACAACTCAAAATAATCTTTAATCACGAAAAACAAAAACAAAATTGTTTTCCCGCCACTATTTGCACTGATAGAGGCGGGGAATTTTCCTCTATTGAACTCAAAGACTTTCTTAAAACTAACTCCATTCAGCATCTAATTTCAGAACCCTACCATCACAAACACAACGGGAAAGTTGAAAGAGCAAATTTCACGCTCACAGAAAGCATCAGAGCTATTCTTCAAGGGTCAAAACTTCCTCTCCATTTATGGGCTGAAGTCTCCAAGGCGGCCTGTCTTGCTCTAAACCACATCCCAAAAACTCCCAGTGCTCCTTCTCCTTATCAAGTCTTCATTGGCAAAACTCTCCCCTCCAGTTATTTCCATCCTATTGGGTCGAAGGTTGTCTATTTGGACAATCGAATTAATCCAGGCAAAAAGTTCAAGGATCAAGGACTCCCGGGTACCCTTGTGGGTCATAACCCCTGCTATCTTTCCTATTGAATTATGAAACCTGACAGTTCCATTGTTTGCTCAAAACACATCAAGATTCCGAAAACCGAACCCTTGGCAAAGAACGATCCTAATCCCTCTTCAACCAAAAATTCCTTTCAAATCAAGTTTAATGATGATCTCCCTATCACGGTTCCAGTAGATTCTAACACTGCTGATGCTTCTGATGAATCTGTCGAATCATCCAATGACTCCACACCTCTCGCTTCTCCCATTATTCATACTGTTGATGACAATGATGGTTGACCAACTGACTCTGATTCCGACATCTCCGAAGATCTAACCCATCAGCTCATTCCAAACTACTCACTCCGTGACCGATCAACTCTGAATCCTCCTCAACGATACGGCTACCACCACTATTTTGTTCCAAAGACCTTTGAACAAGCCAAGAAATGCCCAGAAGCTCTTAATTGGGACACCTCCATGGACAAGGAACTTGACGGAATCAAAGCACTCGAGGTGTGGGACGATTACGATGGTCCCGAGCCCAAGAATCCTCTGAACTTTACCTGGGTGTTTTGCATCAAAGATAATTTTCACGGGGACCCTCTTATCTATAAAAGTCGACTCTGCGTTCAAGGATTTGACCAGATTTACGGATTGGATTATCAAGACACCTTTTCTCCAACCGGTAAAGCTCCTTCTCTGCGAATTGCTCTTCTATTCGGTCTCTTCCATTCTCATCCCATCACTCAATCCAATGTAAAAAGTGAGTTTCTTCATGCTCCACTCACCGAAAAGGTCATCATCAGAAAACCTAAAGGCTCCAAAAGAAAGTCGGAGTTCCTTATCTTAAAGAAATCCCTCTACGGGCTTAAACAAGCTCCGGCGAACTGGTTTCATACTCTTACCTCTTGGATTTGAGAACAAGGGTTCCATGAATCAATATCCGACCCCTGCTTATACATCCACCAAAATTCTAACTCCTTTCTTTTCTTTCACGTCAACAACCTTATACTCGTTGGTACTGGAGACAATTTTCAAAAAGAGTTCCTAAAAAGATTCCCAAACTCTAGTCACCACGATCCAAATACTATCTTAGGCATGAAATACGAACGAGTTGGCGACAAGATACTACTTTCCCAACCCAAGCATATAGAGCACGGATTAGAAGAATTAAACATGACCGACTGCAAGCCGTCTTCGATCCCACTTTCTGCCAGCCTTAATCTAGCGCAAGCCTCTGACGAGGAGCATGATGAATTCAAATATCTCAACATCAACTATCGATCGGCCATTTTCCTCATTAACTACATTGCATGTCTCACCCGTCCTGATCTCAGTTTTGCGGTCTCAAGCCTTGCTTGATTCTGTGAAAAGCCTGGAATCTGCCACTGGAGGGAAGTTAAGAGGTGTTGGAAATATCTTCATGCAACGAAGAATTTGAAACTCACACTCCAAATTCACAACTCTAATACTCAAATTGAATACTTCAGAAACGCTACTTGGAGCAACAACTTGGAAACAAGACAATCTCAATCCGGTCATCTCTCCCTTCTTTTCAACTCCCTAATTTCTTGGAGCAGTTATAGGCAACACAATGTCACTCACTCTACCACCAAAGCTGAACTGAATCCCCTCGCCAACTCTTTCTTAGAAGCCATCTGGATGCGCCATCTGGTGGCCGAGCTCTGGAAGAAAAACGTCTCTCCCAGCCTTCATTTTATAGACAACAAAGGTTTAGACGACAAGCTTAAGAAGTTTGGGTGTAATTCAAAGACTCGTCATATAGATATCAAGACCAAAGCTCTTCGCGAAGAACTCAATCTTGGAAATTTAATCATCAAACTAATTCCAGCTTCCAACATGAAAGCCGATGGACTCACGAAAGCGCTTCCTCTCTCTTCTCTATCTTCTCTCCTTCAGATTATAGATCAAACCTTCACGGCTCGGACTCCTGCCTTATAAGTCACGGGGGGTGTTAAATAAATTTTACTCCTCTTACTCTTTCACGTCCGCGCTCTTCTGTCGTGATACCTCCCATTCTTAACTCACAATCACATGTCACTAACTCCCGCGCGGCTCTCAGGGACTCAAAATCCTCTCAGATTCTTTAACACACAACAATCATCCAACGGGATAAAGTCATCACTTCAACACCGAACCACATCACCTTGACTCTCAAGATCATCACTGAACCATCACTTGAATCTCAATCAAACCTCAATTCTTCTTCTTTTTCCTTTAGTCTTTTCATTCCTTTTATTTCTTTTTCTTATTTCTTTATTCTCTCCATTATCTTTCTTTATCATGCGACTACTTCAATTCAAACCTCCTTCAGCTTTATCTTGAATCCTGGTCTGACTGGTAAGACCTTTGTCTATTGCCTATTCTATAACTCTGGCTCAACCTAACGCACAGCTTCTCTTTTATTATCAAAGTCTCCTCAATCGTGCTGTTTCTTTTTCCATTGTGTCTTCTCCAATAAATCAACTGCCACTCTCCACAACTGGCTCGTGCTCGATGTTTGTTATCTCATTCTTATTCTTCTTTTATTATTTTTGATTGTTTCCCAACTGATGAATCCTCTGGTTCAGCCCTCTTTGATATTTATCAATCAATTTATTTTTCAGTAATTCTACAATTGCCCCATTGTGAGAGCCCCATTAGCCAATATTGACACCCAGTGTCCAGAATTTTTTTTGCTTTAAATACTGCTCATTTGCCTAAGATAATTTCTGGCCATAATTCTAACAAAAATATCCTTTAAGCTAAAGAGCCAAAAGTAACCAGGAATACGTCTTTTCATACTGAAATCCCTGAAGAGAGGTGTTAAAGATCCCCAATATAATTGTGGCCCCTCTATAAAAATATTTAATAATCAATTTATTCATATTGATTTGAAACAATAAACCATAACCAAACCAATTCACCTTGCAATAAGCTTAATACAAATATTTTACAGATTTTTGCTGCATTTATTAAAT
Source organism: Puccinia polysora (assembly GCA_025617555.3). Taxonomy (NCBI): domain Eukaryota; kingdom Fungi; phylum Basidiomycota; class Pucciniomycetes; order Pucciniales; family Pucciniaceae; genus Puccinia; species Puccinia polysora. The sequence continues at coordinate 65,689,389 of CM062613.1, forward strand.
AATATATTTATTATTTATTCTATCACCTCTGGTAGCTAAAAGATAGCAAGGGTCTTGGCATCCAGGAGGCTGAAAAAGTAGAAGATTGGACTCTGGAATGGGATTGAGCCACTTCCCTTTTTCTGGTGTAAAAATCCCAAGGGGGCTGGGAAAAGGCAGTTCTGTGGAGGGAAAAGGTGATTTTTTAGGCTGCCCTCCTGAGTGTTACAAAAATATTTAAATGTAACTGGGATCAAGGTCCAGAACCTTGTAGGTGAGGAATAAAAGGGGAAGGGATCAACTTGATAGTAAATGGTAGCTAGGTGACAACACCATCTGAGGCAAGATTGTTTGGGAAAATACTTGAACAACACAAGGTAGAGTTTGCTCAGAGTTCAATAGAAGAAGGCAGTTGCAAGTAAAAACACACACAATTTAATAACTCTGGTTTTCAGGATAAGATTGGGTATGATCAACTCAAACCCAACCAAACTCCAGGTTCTCAACCAACCTGCCCAACTCTCTGCAATCAAGTGCTTGGACAGTACCGGATAACTGTGGGTGGCTGTAAAAAACAAAGAAATTTTTTTCATGAAGCTCTAGAAGCTAGAAAATAACAAATTTGAAAAAAAATATCCCAACACTCCTCAAGGGACTCAAGAGTAGTGTGGCTAAATTTAACTTCAAAGAAATAAAGGGAGTTTTAAAACTCCAGGTTTTAAGAATAATAAAACCTCTTAGTCAAACATGACTGATTCCAGAAGGACAATCAAAGAATGATCAATATCAGTATGGTTGGAAAAAGGGATCAAGAAGTGGTATAACACAATCAAGAATTCAAAAAAAATGAATTTTTCTTCAACCAGCAAGGCTATTGGTTGGTGATACTGGATAAGGCCACAGAGGGGTGGATCAGGGATTTGAGTTTGGAGGATCAAGGATCAGGTGGAAATAATGGATAAACCCTGAATAAAGATGATGATGAAATGCTCAGATAAGGGAGGGGGGACAGATGGATTCACTCACCATGGATTTATTGATTGATACAATGTATGATTGGAAAAAGGCAGGGGAGAGCCCCTCCTTTTATGGGCAAGGGACCCTGCAGAATATTTACAAGAGGATGACACAAATGAGAGCAGAATTTTCTTTTTTTTTAATAAAGGGATGAACAAAGTCTGGTCCTCCCTGCCAACTTGCAGCAACTGGGGCAAAAAGATCTCACCCCCATCCAGTTTTTTCCTCTGTCCCCAGATGCTGGGGTGTGACAATTGACAATGCCCACTCCCATTGCAAGTTGGAAGGTGGTGAGACCAATGAGAGCAACAGGGATGCCAAGCCGCACAAAAAACAGGTGAAAGCTGCAAAGAAAACAGGGGATGAGAGGATTGGGACTAACCAGCATTGTGCAAGAAGGGTAGAGCTGAGAGGCAGGGATGGATCAAGGATGATTGGATGAGTGGGATGGCTGTTGTGGAAAGATATTTTGTGTTTGGTAAATTCTCCCCAAAAATATAATATTCTCCGCAAAAATCTTGCTCTAAGTTCAGGAAATCCCAATAGCCCCTGATTCACACTCCTGTACCTCCAAAACCAAGCTGGAAACCACTAAAATAGTAAATAAACAAGACAGACTCCCCAACAAGTTCTGCAATTGAACCATTTCCCTAAATATGACCTCCAAGAACTCTTGCTGGTATTTACACTCTGAAGTAACAGAATAAAAGAATAAAGCTATAATTGGCCGTGATAGTCTCCAATAATGCTGATTTAATAATCTCCTCCTAAATCTTTCCTATAATGTTCCATAATCCCCCCATAAAAAAAAAGAAAAACTTCCTTGTATATACAACAAAAGAATTCAAGTCACAAATGAAAGACCCCTCTTGGCTCCGTGCATTTTGCACTGACCTTCCTTAGCTACTCCAAAAAAAGAATGTGAACTGCTAATGAAAGGCCCTTTTCCCCACCTCCTCCATGCATTTGCACTGATCCTCCTTACCAATTGTCCAATCCTTACCAAATCCAATGATTTTCAGTAGATTCAATGATCCTGTTTCCTATTCCCCCTAATAGTTGAGTTGCACCAATGCATAACTAACAACAGATCATCATCAATCTTCCCTAGAGGATCACTCCCAATCCTGCATTCAGCATAAATATGGATCCCCAACAACCCACATGCCACCTCCTCAACTTTAGCATTAATTGCCCCACAGCTCTCTGCAATCTCAGTGCATATCCCATCATTGGCCTAATCCATAATACTTAGCTTTGATCACTTGCTTCCGCATCAGTAAACCCACTGCTGCGGAGGGGAATTTATTTTCAACCACGCAATTTCCGCAAAAGGCAAAACCTCTGCCCCATTCTTGTCATTATGCCGGAAAAAAGCGCGGGCTGCACAAATGCTGAGCCCTTAGCTAATGTACTCCGGAATAGAAAGTCCACCAATGCGCTTTTCTGAGCCTATTGTGCTGCGGAATTCCAACCACAGATGAGCTGCTCCCAGTCAAATGTCCAGTGCCAAGCCTAATTGCCTCTGTGTCTATAAATAACCACCACATCCTCCCACAAATTGAATTCTGTACCCAGGATTCCCATGCTCCACAACGCCAGAACATCCACCAAACCCTTCAACCCCCAACTCCTAAACACCCTCCAAACTCCAAAAGAAAGAAAGAAATCCTCTGCCATGGAAACGTGAAAATACTGCGCAACAATGCAGATGATGTGCACCCAAACCTCTGGTTTCCCAGCCTGCAAAGCCTGCTGTCTAGGCCACCGCAGGTGCTTGTTTGTTGCTCCAACCCATGGATCCTTGCGGAACTTCCCTCTGCCCCTTCCTTGCTCTACCTCTGGTCCCCATCACAAACCCCGCCACCGCGGACCAATTGCTGACTTTGTGGTGGACAATGAACAATCAATCCAGACCAAAGACTGGACTCCAGAGCTGGACCGCGCCACCTCCTTTTTGCCTGTTCCAGAGGCCATGGACCACCTTTCCCCCTCTCCTTGGTGCATGGACTGCCCTACAGCCGCCTTGTGGGGAGATGCTACCAAAGCCTGGGGCCAACACCATAACCTGAATGTTGGACTTGGCCAAGTACCACGCGGGCCCAACATGGCTCCCATCTTTTTCCAAGTAGCTACGCCTCCAATACCCCTGCCAACAGCGCCCAACATCCCACTATTCCACCCACCATCACCCCTTCCTCCAGTGTCCACCACTCCAACTGTGTCTCCCCCAACCACAACACCTCCTGCAGAGGTTGATTACCCGCGCTTGGTCATTGCAATTAGCTCTGATTTGCCGCCCATTCCCCATGAGTTTTTTCTTCTTTTTTTTTTACTGAACCCTCCACATCTTCAAACACCTCCCATGCCTTACGTTGAGTCACTGTTGCCTCCATTGCCAGTCCAAAGATCTCTGAATTTCTTGTCTCCAATCTGGACCCCATAACCTTGGCTGTTCTCTCAGACATCCGACTCCCGTCCTTCTAGGTTGACCCAATTTGGACTGGTCTCTCTGTACCACGCGGCCATCCAAATAAAAGAAAAATAAGGCAGCCAAAATCAAACGGTACCTCCTGAAATTGGATGAGCAAATACTGGCCATCCTTCAACATGTGGTTGGGATACCAGCCTGGGAGGGTTGCAAGCTCCTCTGCAAGCATCATTGTGCCAGTGGTGAGCTCCGCTGCACCATCTTCCTTCCTTAGATTTCTTCCCTCCTAAATTATTGCTGCGCCCCCTCAATCTTGTATATAACTCTTGAAAAAAATATGATTCCTGGCCCTCCCCAGAAAGCAATCCTTTTGATTCCCCGCAGCATCCTACAAAATGAGACACAAAAAGAAACTCTGCAACCCCTAGTGAGAACCCCTCCGTATCTGCGAATGAGACAAATAAAAACTGAGACAACTAAAAGCTAAAAAGACTCCAAACTCCGAAAATAAATATCACCTAAGGGACCTGGACCACCCCAGACAAAGGCCTCTATGACAAGACCTTCTATGCTGCTCCGGTGATCTGAGCTTCCCCATCCCCCCACAACTTGAACATTGACCCCAACGTTCATTCCTCCAAGAACTCCTCCTCCAAAGACTCCCTCTTCTCCACAGCCCGCTCACTCACGTTGGCCATTTCTTTATTGTCATCCCCTGAACCCGCGGTTTCATCAAACTCCATAGTGCTCTGCATGTGGAACTTCTTCACGTGAGCTACTGTTGCCTTCTGCTTGAGTGGAGTTCCATCCAATTCCTCCAACTGGTAACTCCTACCTGGAAACTGACTAACAACCCAATAAGGACCGTTCCATCCATCCACAAAAATCTTACCCCACTGCGTCTCCAAGCTCCAATTATAAAGCAGAACCAGGTTGCCTTTCCGCAAAGGGTCTGGAAAGCAATTGGCACAATGCTTGTCCCAGTACCAGACCGACTTAGCCCAACTGTCCCAAAGCCTCTTTGCCGCCCTTGCCCCCAATCTCCTTCTGCTGCAAACTTTTCTCCGTCCACACCACAACTAGATCCTCCATGGTCTAAACCTTCCACCAGTTGATAGAAAGGTAAGTCAAGGTTTTGATATCTGCCAGAAGCACCGGCTGCTGCCCATAAAAGAGCTTGTAAGGAAAATAACCCTTCCCCCTCTTGACCAATATCCAATCTGCAAAAAGCACAACTGGAAGGGTTTCCTTCCAATTCTTCCCGTTACTTCCACAGATCTTTACCATTGCTTCCTTAATTGGCTGATTACCCCTTTCTATTGCCCCCACTACCTCTGGATAATATTCCGTAACTATCCCAAACTTTGTGCTGCAAGATTTGACCAGCCTCCAAAGATCATCCTGAAACCCTGCTCTGCCGTCCACCGTGATGAGCTGCAAACACCCAAAAAAAGAAAACCAATCCTCCTTAAAAAACCATCCCACCTTCTCCGCAGACAGCTTAAGAAATGGACACGCCTCCACCCACCCCAACAAGTTGTCCCAAGCCACAAGCAGATACAGGAATTTCCTGCCTTGATATGGACCACGTCCAGAGAGAACCTCCCAAAAAGGGTGCCCTCAACCATTGGAATACCCACCTCCCTAGGTAATCTGGTAGTCCGCCACTGACAAGCTTTGCAACTCTGCACCCAATCTTTCACCATTAACCCCAGACCCGGCCACCAGAACCTGGTCTTAACTCTTCTCCGTGTCTCTGCCTCTCCCCAATGGCCTAAGTCATTGTGAAGACTCCTCATCAAATCCTCCTGATCCTCCCGCCTTGTGACCACAACCAGAGGTATTGGAAGTGCCCTCTTCCACAACTGCTCGTCCTGGCAAAAGAAAAGCAAAAGCTTCCACTGAACCCATATAACCTTTGTTTCTGACAAACCTTCAGGAAAAAGGAGCATCCAAAGATACTTGTCCAATGCCTGAAAACTTCTGAACTGTTTCAGGGGAAGTTTCCCAACCTCTGCAGCCGTTTCTTCCACCGTCAGAAGCTTCTTCACCACATCCAAATCCCCTTCCAGCGCGCACCAGACCTCCAGATACCAAGACAAATCATCCAGTATTGTAAAAAACTTCCGTGAATGTTCCTGACCGTGAAATTGAACAATTGTAAGTATGCAATCCACATTGTCATAGGAGCATTAGGAAATGTTGGGGAATTAATCATCCTAGCCAGCGCTTCTGCATCCACCAGGAGTTCAAAAGACACTACCCACAGCACATGCTGTAATCTTGGCACCATCCTTCTAGGACAATCATGGCATAAGTATGAGAACTCTGGACAGAGTTGAAAGATCCTTAAGTCTGGTTGAGGCAATTGATGAGGATTAGAGATTGATGAACATGGGTGAGAAATGAAAATTGAGAAAGAATCTGAACAGATTGAAGGTCAGTGATTGAGATGGACATTGGATCACTAATAACTGGGTCATACCGGTTAGATTTCATCAAGGGACTTGATCCAGTGGAGTTGATTGTGAAGTAAGGATGATGAAGAATTTGATGTATGAGATGGAAATGGAAGAAGGAAGAGATGAGAACAATGTGAATGAAGCAAAAAAACTAGTGGTAGTGGTCAGAGGAGCAAGACAAAGTAGGTGCTCTAAATCTGGAGTATGAGCACTGGGTGGAGACCCAAGTAAGTTCCAACACTCTCCTTATAATTTTAAATAATTAAGGAAAGAAAAAACAAAATACCACAGCACCACCATTGAGATTTTTGGCCAATTGAATATTTCACAGATATTGTCAAATATAGGTTTCACACCTAAAATTCAGTCAGAATTGAGGTGTTGTGTATATTTTAGGAGTTATTGACGGAAATGTGTTTTGTCACAATTCCTGCATGCAGCCGCGCAAAACTGAGATACAGCCCTGTCACTCCGCCAAGGTTGTTTATGCAGCCCTGGGCCTCTGAAAAGTACGCAGCCGCGGGACTACGGGTTGAAAAAGTGATAGGCGGCCTGAGAAACTTAGGTACCACATAAACATGGTACAACCCACATGGGAACATTCTACATATGTAATAAATGGTCCTGCGGATAGTAGATAGTCCAAAAGTACATAATATTATATAAAAATACTTAAATAACCATCATACATATTTTCTATTAAATATAATTCAAAGTACCAAGAATGTTAAAAATAAGACAATGAAAACTTCTAAAAATATATTAAAATACTTTAATATATTTTTATGATAATTTCTAGAAATCAATATCTTTGTGAAATACTAAGAAAACTAATGATGTAAAAAAATACAGAAATTCCCATGACTTATATTTTTAAGTAATTATTTTAGTAAATCAACTGAAACTCCAAAATAAGGAGTAAAATCAATATCATGACTTTACTCCAGTTATTTAAATACATAATGAGAACTCAACTGACATCAGGATGTCTGTAGAAATGTCTATTAAAATAATTATCAACTTACTAGGAAAATTCACTAAGTATAATTAATTCAATGATACATAAATAGGACAGATTAGTAATATTCATGTCCTAATATCAATTATAAAGTAGAATAATTCCCATACCCTGAGGAATTAGATGCTAGCCGTGCTAAAGCACTAAAAACACGTGACAGGCTACCACTGGTTACCCTGCTAGCCTTACTTTCCGTCCCTTTGAGCCCCTGTACCCCTCAGAAGGATAATATTGGAACTCCAAAAGCTATAAATGAAGAGCTCTTTTGAGGATATTGATGGACAGAGACCCAGTTATATCTATATCCAGACACTGTGCCAAGGTAATCAAGTACTTATAAGAGATAAGTAAGTGATTTATGACTTATTCTGATCAATAATATCTGTCCTCAACCTCTTTTTATCAATTAAAACTGCTGAACAACCTTATAACCCCAATATACAGGTTTAACCCATCAGTACACGTCCCAAAAAGATACCCTAAGGATTTAATAATATACCAGTGAGTTTTATTATCCTTTCTCTGTAGTAAAAGCTTGGTTACAAGGCCCTGCTACTCCACTGTGTATTTTATATACATATTATCTTTGGGTAAAATGTCCTTTAAACTAAAGAGCCCAAAGTAACCAGGACTACGTGTTTTCATACTGAAATCCCTGAAGAGAGGTGTTAAAAATTCCCAATATAATTGGGGCCCCTCTATAAAAATATTTAATAATCAATTTACCTATATTGATTTATAACAATAAACCATAAAAAAACCAATTAACCTTGCAATAAGCCTAATCCAAAAATTTTACAGATTTTTTCTGCATTTATTAAATAATATATTTATTATTTTTTCTATCACCTCTGGTATCTAAAGGATAGCAAGGGTCTTGGCATCCAGGAGGCTGACAGGGACTGTTGTTTACAAAGTCAGCAAACTGTTGTTTGGTTGGTTATTCTGATGCAAGTTGGGCAGATGGTAACACTAGGGAATTGACAAGTGGTTTTGTGTTCTTCTTAGGTAAGAATATGGTGTCATGGATGTCCAAGAAGTTATCAGCAATAAGTCTTTTATCAAAAGAGGCTGAGTATAGAGCTTACTCAGCAGCTTCACAGGAGGCATAATGGTTGAGGAAATTCTTAGAGGATACTCATAAGCCACAAGGGTTGGCATTGTTGTACTCTGATAACCAGAGTGCCATTGCATCGGGGCAAAACCAGTGTTCCATTCAAGAACAACACATATTGATTTTCACTATAATTATATTTGCAATGTGGTTAACTACAAGGAGATTGTGTTGAGGTACATGCCTACTGGAGAAATGATTGCAGATATCTTGACTAAGGCTTTAGATAGGAAAAAGCATCAAGGCTTTGTGACTAATATGAAAATGAAACCCCTTTTGGATTAAGGGGGTGTGTTTAAATACGTATGCACTTAAGCGTGTGCTACGTATGAGCCTAATCCAAATGGGATGCACATGTGGGCCTCTGCAGCCCATTGGACACACACAGGGACCATACGTGCCTGTGTGGATGTCACGGATTTGGGGAAGCTGACCTCAAAAGGCGTGAAACAGGCCTATTTTTACACAGGCCCTAATGGGCCCAGTGGGGTATATGGGCAAATACAGCCAGATGGACTTGTACGGGCATAATTGGGCCCAAGGTTTATTTTGGACATACTTGGACAGACGGTCTGGCTTGCCAAAGTATGTTAAACTCACTTTTTGGGCTTGAGGCTGCCCATTAGGGGCCGCCGCCCATGTTTCAGCCCATTTGGGGCTGCCACCCGTGTTGCAGCCTGTTCAGGGCCATTGTTTTTGATTACAGCCCGTTTATGGGGCCCAACGGCCCGTGCAAGGCCCTTGTAGGGGGCAGGGGGACTCAAAATGGAGTCCCATCACCCCAGTCGCGGCTGCCCTGCTGGGTGGCGGCTGCGGAGCTGGGGACAATGGCCACAGCTCCTCCCCCTCCCCTTGCTTTCCATTGCAAGGAGGAGGAGGAAGGGCTGGCTGGGTTGAACCAGCCAGCGACCGGTTGCAAGAGGCAACCGGTCAGGGTGCGGGGGACCTGATCACCCTCCCACCAAATGTGGTGGCTTGGCTGGTTGCAGCGAGGCAACCGGGGGTGGGGGGGAATTGACCACCCCCCCCCCCCAACCATTGAAGGGGCGCTCTTCCCCCCCCCCTTTACCAAGGGGGAGGAACGATGGGCTGGAGGGGATTTGACCACCCCCCCAGCCCACCTACATTGAAAACGCCCTGGGGGTATCAACCTCCAGGGCCCCTGGTAGGGGGATTTGACCGCCCCCTCCAGGGATTTGAGTGAAAGAGGGGTGGGGGCAGCATGTCCGCCGGTTACACCCACCCCCATGCGTGTCTGAGACTGGACCCAGGTGTTTCCTGGGTCCCACCTGGCCATTTTTATGGCCAGGGGCTGGTTGCATGAGGCAAACCACCAGCATGTGAGGTAACAGGCTGGTTGTAATAGAAAACGAGCCAGGGGTTTGAACAGCTAAGGGGCTGGTTCAGCCCCATTAAGGTGGAAACACCAGAAATGACTGGGATAGGCTGGTTGTAAGGGTACAGGGACTGATGCCATGCGGGCTGATGTAGCCCAAACCAAGTAAAAAGGACTGTAGAGCCTGTAGAGCTCCTTTGCAGCGGAAAATTTGCCTTTTGGCTTGTTGTATCATGGGCTCACAAGATTCCAATCTTTTGTACTTAAGGAGCTCTTCTCCCTGCTGTTTTCTATCATCCATTCATCATCAAATTGAATTCATCACTGATATCATCCAACGTATTGCCCCATTGTGAGAGCCCATTAGCAATTATTGACACAAGGTGTCCAGAATTTCTTTTGCTTCAAATAATGCTCATTTTCATAAGCTCATTTCTGGCCATAATTATAATAGCTCCTACTACTGTTGTTTTCAAAAACCTACCTTGTGCCATACATGTGAGCAATGCTTCATCTTTTGGATCTTCTTTATGGAAAAGGAACCTTTCAAGGAAATTGAGGAAAATCAAAATTGGAAGATGTTGGAACTGGGTCTCAGCTTTCCTAGTCAGGTCTTTCTGTTCAATGCTTGGAGGAAGCAAGGATTTCTCTCTTTTGCCACTAAGTATAAGCCAGTTGCAAAAAAGGTTCAACCAGTCAACCAACCAATTCCTTTCAACCTCAATCCTCCTCTTATGCTTCCTCCTCTATCTTGTGATCCTTACTGTGGTTTATCTTGATCTCTCACTGTTCCCTTTGTTCCTTGTCATGTTACTGAAGAATGTCTGAAGGTGGTCAACTTTGGTCCAGATGGATGGCTTCTTCCTGATGAGTTAAATTTTATCAATAAAGTCTTGGCCCTTAGAGAAAATTCTATTGCTTTCTGTGAACAAGAGAGAGGTCTCTTGAAAGAATTATATGGCCTACTTTATATCATTCCAGTAGTAGAACATGATCCCTGGAAAAAGGAAAAGATCCCTATCCCTTCTGCTAAGGTCAATGAGTTCATCAAGCTGGTCTGCAAACAAGTAAATACCAGTTTATATGAGCAGTCAACGTCCAGATATTCCAGTCCTGTCTTCTGTGTCCTCAAAAGTAATGGTAAACTTAGAATATTTCATGATCTCCAGCCTCTAAATAAGTTTACTATTAAAGACTTGGTTATTCCCCCTGCTACTGAAGAATTTGTTGAATCTTTCTCTGGGAGAGCTTGCTATGGTCTAGGTGATATTATGGGTGGCTATGAAAAAAAATCCTTGCATCCAATTTCTTGTCCTCTCACTAATTTTGATACTCCTCTTGGTTGATTCCAACTCACTCACCGGCTTCAGGGTGCCACCAATTTGGTTACAGTCTATCAGGCTCAGATGGTTTGGATCCTACAGGATGAAATCCCTGATGCTGGTATCTTTATTGACGATGGCGGAATTAAAGATACAGTTTCTGACTATAAAAATGAGCTCTTACCTTAACAATTGGGAATCCATTGATTTATCTGGGAATATGGAACCACCTTGAAAAGGATCTTGTTTTGAATTGAGGAGTCTGGTCTCACTTTCTCTGGATCCAAATTTCCTTCCTGTGTCCCTGCTCTGGAAATTTTTGGTCATGTGTTCTGCAAGGAAGGAAGAAGGATGGCTCCATCCAAAGTCAGAAAAATCCTCTCTTGGCCCACTTCAATCAATCCCACTGAAGTCAGAGGTTTCTTAGGTGTTCTCATTCATGTTTGGATCTTCATCTCTTCTCTATCCAAAATCTGTATTCCCTTGCATCGCTTAACCAGGAAGGATGCTGAATGGATTTGGAGCCCAGTTTGTGAACAATCATTTCAGAAGCTCAACCAAATTGTTGGGATAGACATTGTCTTGATTAAGATCAATTATGGACCTGGAAATGGAAAGATCAAGCTGGCTGTTGATTTGAGTTATCAATCTGTTGGGGCTGTCCCTACCCAGGAAGATAAAAATGGTTTGGATTGTCCTGCTCTGTATTAATCTCTCCTCTTTTCAGATGTGGAATATAGGTACTCCCAGCAAAACCTGGAACTTTTTGGTGTGCCCCAATTGTTGAAGAAGCTCCAAAATATTTTCAGGGGTCAACACTTTGAGTTACAAGTCAATGCAAAATCCATCATCAAAATGATCAATGCCCCCAGCCTTCCGAATTCTCCAATGACTTGTTGGGTGGCTTTTATCCATTTGTTCTCTTTTGATGTTGTTCATAGGCCTGGAAAGTCTTTCACCATTCCTGAAAGTTTATCTCAAAGTCCTATTGGAGATAAAGAATTGGATGTGGGAGTGGATTTTGGCAAGGAGGAACCTTTTATTCAACCTGTCTTCAGCTTTTCCTCTCAAAGTTATTCTGGCTTCCAGCAAGGGTTCTGGCTTAAACTAGAGCAGTACCTTTCCACTCTCCAAAGACCTCCTGATCTCTCAGCTAAAGATTTTTGATCCCTTAAAAGAAAGTCCTCTAACTTCTTTGTACAAGTTACTAGGCTTATGAAAAGAAGCAATCCTTGTGCTCTTGTTGTTATGTCTATCCCTGCTAAACAAGATTTTATCCTGGAAAGTCTCCATGAAGGATTTGTTCATCATGGAGAGACAGAAACTTATCAACAAATATCCAAACAATTCTGGTGGCCATCTTTGAAGAAATCTGTCTCTCAGTGGTCAAGAGTTGTGAGGTCTGTCAGAAACCTGATCTTAGGCGCCTGCCTGAGATTTGCTATCCAACTGGGGAGTCCACTTTCTTTGCAAGGATTTCTATGGATGTAGTTCATATTAAGGATGGTGGAGCTAAGTAACTCATTGTTGCAGGAGATGATTTTTCTCAATGGGTTGAAGCAAAATTCCTTAAGAAACTCAGCTCTGAATCAGTAGCATCTTTTCTCTATGAGACTTGGATGATGCGCTATGGCTTGGCCCAATCTTATTTAACTGATGGTGACTCTGACTTTGGTGGCAAACTGGCCAAAATGATCCAATTGCTTCCTGTTCAACATAGGGTGACCAATCCTTATTATCCAGGAGTTCAAGGCATGGTGGAAAGAGGCCATGCTCCTTTTAAGGCTGCTCTTGTCAAACTTTCCAGTGAAACTGGAAAGAATTGTTGCAAATTTCTTCCTCTAGTCCTTTTCTCTGATCAAATTTAAACCAAAAAAACCACTGGCTACTCACCCTACAAAATTGTCTTTGGTTAAAGGGATTTCCTTCCTCTGGATCTGGAAATGGAATCTTTCTTAGGCATTTCTTGAGAACAGGTTTCCTCTACCATTGATCTATTAGTTGCCCAATCTAAGCAACTGGAGCAGAGTGAGGATTTTTGTAGTGAATCTTATCAGAAGATGATGGAATCCAGAGAAAAATTGGTTTGGTATTGGGAATATAAAAATTCAAAGCAGATCAGGGACTCTTTGAGTCCTAGTGATCTTATTTTAACTTATAATTGATCCTTGGAAACTCAGTGGGGGAAGCTTTTCTCTAATTGCTGGAATGGTCCTTGTTGGTTGGTCTTTCAAGTCAGAGGTGGATCTAATGTTTTGGAAAAGCTGGATGGTACTCAGTCGGCCAGAAGTTTCTCGGCTGATCATAATGAGGTTCACGCGGGCAGCAGTATGGAAAAGAGATGGAAGGATAGAATTTCACCAAAACATGGAACAGAAAAGATATGTATCTGGAAAATGAAAAATAGAGACGTAACTGGGGAAGCAGTATGGAAAAGAGATGGAAGGATGAGGAAAAAGAATACTTCCATCTCTGTGTGCTGACCCAGATGTAGTACAAGTCTATAGCTCTACGTGACAGGTGAATGACATGTGTTCAGAAGATTTAGATGAGCTGGTAGGAGAGTCTAGACATGTGATTGGTGAGGAACAGGAAAGAAACAGGAGATTGATGATAAACAGAGAAGACTGGATTACTATAGCTCAACACCCCCCCTTGCTGTACACTGGAGGTAACATGTGTAGTGGAGCACTATGATGAACAAAGAATGCTTGGACGGGAGTGGTAAAAGAAAAAAAAGAAACTAAGGCGGTGGCACTACACCCAGCATGGCCCTATGCCGTTCTAACAGTACCCGGAGGAGCGGTTTGGTGAGGGTATCTGCCAACATGTCTTTGGTCAATACGTGGATGAGATTGATTTTGGCTGTCCCGACACACTCCCGGATGAAGTGATAGCGAGCGTGGATATGCTTGGTCCTTGCGTGATGTTCTGGATTCCTCGCCAGGGCCTCAGCTCCCTGGTTGTTGACATGAATGGGGATCGGCTGCTGAGGACATAAATGAAGTTCAGAGAGGAGGCGACTTAGCCAAAGGCCCTCTTTACAGGCGTTGGAGAGAGCCTTGTACTTGGCCTCCGTGCTGGAGAGGGAGACCGTAACCTGCTTACATGATTGCCAGCTGATAATGCCGTCGCCCAGATTGAAGGTGTAGCCAGAGGTGGATTGTCGGTTGTCACATTCTTTGGCCCAGTCTGAATCAGAGAAGCCTGAAAGCTCCAGTCGACCACCAAGACAAAGGGATAAGCCTTTGGTAGTGACAAGGTAGTTGAGGACTCGAACCGCAGCACGCCAGTGACTATCCGAAGGGTCTTTAAGGTGTTGAGAGAGACGATTGACCGCGAAGGATATGTTGGGGTGCGTGCATTGAGCAAACCACAGGAGTGACCCAACAAGCTGATTGTAGGGACCGGACGAGATGGGATCATGAGGAGAGCGTTTTGAGAGAGATTTGAAGCGGGTATCTGTCGGAGTGGGGACAGACGTCGAATTCCCAGAGAGGAAGCAATCACATAGGCTATCTATGTAATGGGATTGGTTAAGGAAGAGTTGTTTGTTGGGTTTATCGCGCAATATTTGAAGAGATAAGAAATGATGAAGATCATTGTCAGCTCCAATCTGAAACTTGGCACCCAAAGAAAGAATGAGTTTGGAAACAAAGGACTGTCGGCCGACCACAGCCAGATTCTCAACGTGAGTAGATACCGCACCAATAAGGTTCCCTCCGTCAATCTTAAAATAGAGAGTGGGATTGTAAGCCAAGTTTGTCAGACCCAAATCAATCAACACCTTGTGTAGCTTCAGATTCCACTGGCGCAGAGATTGCTTCAGGCCGTATATGGAGCGCTCAAGTTTGCAAACCCAGTCTGGATGTTGGGAATCCTCAAAACCAGGCGGTTGCTCCATGTAGACTTTGTTCTCAAGCTGACCGTTGAGGAAGGCCGTCTTGAAGTCCACCTGGCGTTCCACCCAGTCCTTTGAGGCCAGGAGACTGAGAATGAGACGTAGAGTCTCAAGACAAAGGGTAGGGGAGAAGACCTCCTGATAATCCAAACCCTGGGTTTGAGAGAAACCCATGGCTACCAACCTGGCCTTGAGCTTCTGGATCGAATTATCTGGTCGCCGTTTTATTTTGAAAACCCACTTGGATTTGATTATTCTCCTCTTCTCCGGGCGCGGAACCAAACTCCACGTACCCATTCCCAAAAGAGAAGCGAACTCCTCCTTGGCTGCCTTAAGCCAATGTAGCTTGTGCGTGGAATGTAAGAGTTGCTTCCAAGTGCGAGGGGTGTCAAGATCACCAGGAGCCTGGGCATTCCATGCCCATTGCCCAAATCAATCCGGCACCCTCCTAGTTCAAGAGGAT
Organism: Puccinia polysora; assembly: GCA_025617555.3. Classification (NCBI taxonomy): domain Eukaryota; kingdom Fungi; phylum Basidiomycota; class Pucciniomycetes; order Pucciniales; family Pucciniaceae; genus Puccinia; species Puccinia polysora. Next base: position 65,704,432 of record CM062613.1, read on the forward strand.
CTCCTGGGCAGAGACGGGGGGGAGTCAGGGGGAGGATTGGGAGAGACAGTGACTGGAGGAGGTAAGGGGATGACTGAGACATCCGGAGGAGGATCAGCTTCAGTGGAGATTGGGAGAGAAACCGGAGAAGAGGGATTGGGTGAGTTTTGAAGGCTGGAGGAGGGAGACAAATCTGAGGAAAGGGGAGAACTCAAGTTTTCTCGTATGCGATTGTGCAGGGCGTGGATGGAGTTGACAAGACGCCGGCTGACTCCGTCCCTTAAGCAAATTGCTGGCGAAAGGGGAGCATCTGAATTGTGGTCAGGGGCATTGCCGAGTTGATCCGCTTTTGAGGAAGGTGTGAGGCTTGCAGGAGGCGGACACGAGAAATCCACAGTGCGTGGAGTGGGGGCGAGGGAATTGAGTTTACAGCCGTAAGGAAAAGAAGTGTCAGAGAAAGAGACATCCCTAGATTTGACCACCGCTTTGCTGTGTAGGTCCAGAACACGGATGCCATTACCGTTGGGCAGCCACAAGAGAAAGAGGGAAGGTTTGACCTTGGCGTCGAGTTTGCCCCTATTCGCCTTGGGTACTTTGTACCAGGTGAGACATCCAAATGGATGAATCTCATTTGGATGGAAAGCCGGCTGACCGAGGGCAGCCAAGGGAGAAATAAAGCCGCCGGGAGTATGACAGGGATAGGAATTGTGAGTTTGAAAGGCGTGTCGAAGGGAATCCGCCCAGAATTATTTGGGGAGGGAAGACTGAATGAGAGAGCACCGGACAATGTTGCCGATAGTTCTATTGGTTTGTTTGGCCACGCCATTCAATTCTGGGGAATGAGGCAGTCCAGGTTCATGGTTGATGCCATGAGATTAAAGAAATGACTTGAAGGAAAGTGACACATTCTCCCCACCATTATTGGACCTAAGGGCTAATATCTTGGATGAAGAGAGAGATTCAAAATGGGACTTGAAGAGCTTGAAACAGTGGAAGACGTTGCTTTTGAGCTTGATGGGATAGACGGAGACAAATTTGGAGAAGTCGTCAATGAAGGTGACAAAGTACCTGAAACCTTCTCTGGGTGGGCACTCGAAAGATCCTACATTGGAGTGGATTAACTGGCCCGGCTGGAAGCATCAATAGGGCCTCCTCGACTTGAAGGCAGTCCAGTGAATTTTACTCTGAACGCAAATTTCGCACCGTTGAACTTCAATTTCATTCATCACTGACGGTTGAATGTCATTGTTGCAAAGGAAGCCTTTGAGAGGCTTGAGACCTAGGTGAGACAGACAAAGATGGTAATCCATTAGGGAGAGTTCAGTCCCCCTTGATCCAACTGAGAAAGAGCTCACTGGCTTTGAGGGTAAATAGTAGAGGTTTCCTTTACGGTAGCCAGATCCTAAAGGTTCAGATGATATGGAGACGTCTTTGTTGGCGTAGATTGAGCAGCCACTTGAGTTGAAAAGAAGAGATAAACCTGTGTCGCACAGACCTGCGACTGAGAGCAGGGGTTCGTGAAGGTTTGGAACGACAAGCAAAGGGATGGATCCATGATCTCAGAAAGGTAAGGAAATCACACCCTTGTGTGAGGCTTTAACAAGAGAGTGATCCGCTAGTCTTACTGGAGTCTTGTCTGGTATTGGACGAAGAACCATATCAAGATGAGGAGTCATCGAGATGGAGCAACCTGATTCAATATTTGCATCCGTAGAAGTACGTGGTTTTGAGAATGAAACATTCAGGGCTCTTGCTAGACCAGCGGTGACTTCAAAGTCCGATCCTGAGTAATCTGACCCTTGTCTCCGTGGTTGGCGTTAGAGGATGATTGGAGTGGGGAGGCAGTTGCTCTACCGGCACGGGCAGGTTTGATTGATTTCTTGTTGGATTTATTCTTTTGAGACTCTTTAAATTTGTTCAGTACTCTACGAGTGTTATGGCACTTGTTGAGATTGTTACCGGTCACATTACAGAAGTAGCACTTCTTCATTGATTTGTCGTCAGGATTCAAATGCTTATGTTGTTTATGTTCTTGGCTGGATTTAGCAGAGGGAACTGAGGTTTTGATCTTGGTTTGTGACTGTTTTCTAGTGTGCTCGTTCTTCAAAGAGTTGACTATCGTTTCAGACTTCACATTGTCTTGACTCATGTATGCTGATACACAGTGGAGCCATTCTTGAGGAATGAAACTAAGCAGGGCAGCCACATGGACGTCGTCGGCAGTGAGAGGGTTAGTTGGAGTAATAAGAGAATTTAATTGTTTGTAGTATTGTGCCATATTGTCTATATGAGCGATAATGTCATCTCCATCCATTTTTGTAAGAAGAAGTTTTCGGAGCCAAAAGACTCCACCTCCCGTGGTTTGATCCTGATGTGCTCTTGACAGAGCGTACCACATTCCGTAGGCATCCCTTCGATGTTCTCTAATGTAATGGAGATTGGAGACGTCCACTGCTTGAGTTATCAATGAACAGACAGTTTTGTTGTCCGCGATCCAGATGTCAGAGAGGATTTCGGGTCGAGGCTTGTCAACTATGTAGTCCAGACTTGAAGCTTTGAGGAAGGACATGACAACAAACTCCCAGTCAAGATAATTCAAATCCGCCCCGGGAGGTTTCAGTATGGGTAGTTTTCCAGTGGAGAGTTTTTGAGTATTTGTGGGCAAGGTATCATTCACGTTGATCATAGTTTCATTGTATGGATTCTTCATAGGCTTAGAGGAAGATGACATTTGTTCTGACAGATAGCTTTAACAAGAAGCGTACGGATCCTTCAAGAATTGCGTAGCTGGTGGCTCTGGGCTCATAACCTGATGAGGTTCACTGGGGCAGCAGTATGGAAAAGAGATGGAAGGATGGAATTTCATCAAGACATGGAACAGAAAAGATATGTATCTGGAAAATGAAAAATAAAGACGTACCTGGGGAAGCAGTATGGAAAAGAGATGGAAGGATGAGGAAAAAGAATCCTTCCATCTCCGTGTGCTGACCCAGATGTAGTACAAGTCTATAGCTCTACGTGACAGGTGAATGACATGTGTTCAGAAGATTTAGATGAGCGGGTAGGAGAGTCTAGACATGTGATTGGTGAGGAACAGGAAAGAAACAGGAGATTGATGATAAAAAGAGAAGACTGGATTACTATAGCTCAAAAGATCAAGTCAAGAAGTTTTTTTGTTGTGGAGGCAACTTATCTCAAAAGTAAGTCTTCCCAATTGTGCACCACCAGGGTCATCTGCTGCGTTTTGTTGTGAAATTCTACTTTATGCCACATACATGAGCACCTGATATGCCCTTTGCTTTATCTCTGCTGGTTCTAACACTATTTTTTTCAGCCTGCTACTTAGCACAGAGCAACCTGACAAAGCAACAACAATAATAATATCAACAAAAATAAAAAGAACAAAAAATAAATAAATAAATAAAATTATCATAAAATGAAGGAGTAGGAAATCCATAAATATTATTGCAGAAATGAATTTCCCACCCAAGATAAGGTAGGGTCACTCACTGACCCCACCCTTGAATTCTTACTCCTTATATTTTTTAATTAATTTAAAAGAAAATGGTAAATGACCACGGCACCAATATGGCACCTCTTGGCCACTTTAATATTTCACATGATATGTCATGTATAGGTTTCACACCTAAATTTCAGTCGAAATCCAGGTGTTGTGTGTAGTTTAGGATTTACACAGGGAATTGTGTTTTGTCACAATTCCCGCACGCAGCCCCGCGTCCCTACAGCGCTGGACTCCCACGCACCCAAACTCCCGCGCGCAGTTGATCCCTCCTGTGTGCAGGTAATCCCTTGACCTAGTCACGCGCACAGCGGATCAGTCACCGCGCGCATCTGAATAGACTGATCCCCGCGCCTAACCTGCCTTGATCACGCGCACAGCGGATCAGTCCCCGCGCGCATCTGAATGGACTGATCCCCGCGCCTAGCCTGCCATGATCAGTCTGACAGCCAGGTACCGCTCAGAGGAGCTACAACATAGTAGGATCTATTCTACACATGTGAAGCTACCACGCAAGCGTAGATGATAGTTTAAAAACCTTAAAAATCAATTAAAATCAGTTATTAACTAATTTTTAGTATTTTTTATTAATTAAATAAAGATCCAGACTCACCACAACATGAATTGATCTGAACCTTCAAAGACCACGAAGCTACACAACAAGTGGTTGTAAAAATTATTAAAAATTACATAAAGGATCAGCAGAGGATGAAGAATCAATAAAAATCCACGTCTGCTCACTTTGGGCCAGTACTTACAGTACAAATTGAGGATCAGTGCAGGATCAGCAAAATGACTAATCTCTTGATTAACAGATCCTGCAGCTAAAAAGGAGCTGTTCCTTGACGGATCTAAGGCCAGCAGGCTAACAGCACTTTGAGGACGTGCCAATCTTGCCCTGACTGCCCCCCTAGCCTCAGCCCATGGCTAATACCCCTTCTAGAGGCCCTCAAGCACCCAAAGAGGAATATTTAAACAGGCTCTTTTTGCCCTTTTGTTCCCATTCATCAATCAGTTATCAGAAATATTATTATTATCAATCAGACATTGTTTCATTGTTAGTCAAGTGCTTATCAAGAAGAAAGCAAGTGATTTATGATCTAGTCTGAAGTATTATTATTATAATTTTCTAAATAACTATCAACAACCAGAAGTTTGAACCAGCCACCAACCCCATCTGTTCTGAAGCTTCGTACCTGAATCTTTGCAGGATTTCTGTGGATTACTTCCCAAGTAAGTTGTTCCCTTCCTGCTCTGGGTTTGTGTGCTGTTTTCCCCGCCCAAATTAGTGGATAAGGCCTTAGAAGGCACCCATCTTCATTCCAAGGTTATAAACTGCCTAAGGAGGCCCCTTGAGGAGAGGTTGCCAAGTCTGTAAAGACCCCCAGTAGTATATTACTGTGGCCCCTCTGTTTATATTATATTTAACATATTTATAACCAAACCAATTAAACCTTGCACTTGCTCTTACCATAGTATTATTGGAGCTGTAAAGTGTTTATTCTTTGGAATATTATTGCTCCAAATTCTTTTATCACTCTCTGTAGCTAAAGGACTGCAAGGTTCCTGGTATCAGAGAGCTGACAATTTTCAGATGGATCAATATATCTTTCAATTCTTCAATCACTCTCAAGATCAAGAAATGGCCATTTTTTTGAGTTCCAATCATCTTTCTTTTTTTTCTTGATATATGTATCAAACTAGGATGCAGACTAGGGACAGTCTGTAAGTTTGGGAGAGATGTTGTGACCAAATCTGGACATCTTAGGACCAGTGCGGAAAATTTTGGAATTTTTTATGATTTTTTAGTTTAGCTATCTTTCATCATCAAAAGATCCAAAAAAAAAAAAAAAAAAAAAAAAAATCCGCTCTATCTGTGTCATCTCTTCTACAGGGACCCATGGCCAATAAAATGAGGGGCTCTCCCCTACATTTTTCCAAATAATCCATGGGAGTGTGCGCATATTCCCCCCCTGTTATCATTTTAATTTATAATAATTATCCTGGGTATATCCATGACCTACCCCTGATCCATTTTATCCTGAATCTTTGCCTCTTTGAGGCCTGATCCTTATCACCAACCAATAGCCTTGCTGGTTGACAGGAATTCTGTCTGTTGTAATTCTAGAGTATGTTACATCACTTTTTTGATCCCTTCCTCTGACCATACTGGTCTTGATCCTTTCTTGATCATCTTTCCAGATCCAATCATGTTTGATTGAAGAGGTTTTATTAATCTTAAAACCTGGAGTGTTATACCTCTGTTATTTTTCAAAGTTGAATTCTGCCAGCCTACTCTTGAGTTCCTTGAGAAGTGTTGAGGTTATCCCTGTTCAAATCAGTTATTGTTTGCTTTTAGAGCTTCTCAAAACATTGTGCTTTTTCTTGTACAGCCACCCTCAGTTATCTGGTGCCCTTCAAGCGCTTGATTGTGGAGAGTTGTGCGGGTTCATTGAGAACCTGGAGGTTGGTTGGGGTTTTAGTTGATTGTCCCCAATCTTCTGCTGACAACCAGAGTTATTAGCTTGTGTGCATTGTTTACATACAACCGCCTTGTTCTTTTGAAATTTAAACAAAATTTGACTTCTTTTGATCAAATATCTCCCCCATAATATTGCCTCAGATAGTTCTGTTCTATTGCTACTGAATATTCTCAAACTTTATCCTTACTACTTCATTCCTCACTTAAAAGCTCTGGACCTTGATCTTTGTTACATTTAAATATTTTTGTAATTCTCAGGAGGGCAGCCTAAACAGCACCTTTCCCCTCCAAGGAACTGCCACGGCCTAGAACCGTTTAAAGTCTTACACCTTGACCCCCATTTTTCCGCTATTTCTTCCCTCAACCTTTCCCAATTCCATTCTCCGTAACCCTTGATATCCTCCATGTCCCGCATATCCTCCTCATCTGGAATGAAGTTGACTATTTAACAGACCAGTTCAATGTCATTTGCCCCTTTACTGTTGGCTGCATTCTCAAACTGTTCCAGAAATAGGTGAACATCCTCCAGGCAAAACCTAACTGCAGGGTAGTCCCTTGGCCTAATTTTTGCTCTGCTCCCTTGCTGCTCCTTTGGAATCTCCTGTGCCGCATATGTTAGTTTCCCCCCTTTGGCCACTCTTGGTGATGGCCCCGCAAGACTGGCAGTCTGACAAGGAGCGCCTTGATATGGTGGCGTGCCAATGGTTGCCTGTTAGTAATTTGGAAGTGAGTTGACCAAACAGGCCTCAAAATCTCCCATTATCTTGACATAAAAGAAAGAATAAAAACTAAAAAGTATATCTCCGCAGAGGGTACCAGGTATTATAACAGAAAAAGGAATTTCCTGGCCAGACCCCAATTTATGGAAAGAGATTTTGTGTTTGGAAAATTCTTGGAAACAATATAATATTCTCTGCAAAAATCATGCTCCAAGTTCTGGAAAGCCCACTATCCCTTGAGTCACAATCCTGTACCTCTGCAATTTCTAATTGAACTCTGCTTCTGCACCCAAGCTAGAAACCATTAAAGCTAACTTGCAATAAAATAATAGTAAAAAAACAAGAAAGACTCCCGCACAAGCTCTGCACTTGAACTATTTCCCTAAATATGACCTCCAAGAACTCTTGCTTGTATTTACACTCCAAATTAACAGAATAAAAGAGTAAAGCTATAATTTTCCATGATAATCTCCAATAATTTCAGCCTCCTGGATGCCAAGAACCTTGCTATCCTTTAGCTACCAGAGGTGATAGAATATATAATAAATATACTATTCAATAAATGCAGCAAAAATCCATAAAATATCTGGATTAAGCTTATTGCAAGGTGAATTGGTTTGGTTATGGTTTATTGTTATAAATCAATATGAATGAATTGATTATTAAATATTTTTATAGAGGGGCCACAATTATATTTGGGATCTTTAACACCTCTCCTCAGGTATTTCAGTATGAGAACACATAGTCCTGGTTACGTTGGGCTCTTTAGTTTAAAGGATATTTTACCCAAAGATAATATGTATATAAAATACACGGCGGAGTGGCAGAGCCTTGTACCCAAGCTGCCACAACAGAGAAAGGATAATAAAACTCACTGGTATATTATTAAATCCTTTGGATATCTGTTTGAGACGTGCACTGATGGTTTAAACCTGTATACTGGGGTTATAAGGTTGTTCAGCATCTATAATTGATAAAAAAGAGGTTGAGGATGGATATTATTGATCAGACTTAGCCATAAATCACTTCCTTATTGTTAGAATTTGAGTTTTCATATATTTGACTTTCACTTGAGTCTAAAGTGTAATTGATTGGATTTATGTGATCTTATTATTGTTATCTTAAAGTACTCAAACAACAGGTCAAATATAACTAGGCTGTGTTATAACCAAGATAAATTATATCTGTTATTTAATAGAGGATCTTGTGTTGTAGTATTGTGATTTTCAGACTGTCTAATCATAGCATTTCACTTACCATGTCACTTAAACTGCTTATGCTAATTTTACCTTATTAATTTTGTACTCAACCACTTTTCAGCCTATTGTGTATTTATTCTATATCAACACCGGTGCTCTCAAGTGAAATTCATCATCTGTTCACTCATGACATCAACTGGAGTGTCCTTTTCCTCCTGATCTCAGGTCCGTTACGCTTGATGTTACAAGCAACCTTCACTCATTCTTTAATCCTTTCATCTCATTAGAGCTTGAGCTCTTTTTATTTTTACACTTATCTTTTATAAGTACTTGATGACCTTGGCACGGTGTCTGGATATAAATATAACTGGGTCTCTGCCCATCAATATCCTCAAAAGAGCTCTTTATTTATAGCTTTTGGAGTCCCAATATTGTCCTTCTGAGGTGTACAGGGGCTCAAAGGGACGGACACCAAGGTTAGAAGGGTAACCAGTGGTAGCCTGTCACATGTTGTTGGTGCTATAGCACTGGTAGCATATAATTCCTAAGGGTATGGGAATTATTCTAATTTATAATAGATATTAGGACGTGTGAATAACACTAATCTGTCCCATTTATGTATTATTTAATCAATTATCCTTAGTAAATGCTCCCAGTAATTTAATTATTATTTAAATAGAAATTTCTACAGACATCCTGATGTCAGGTGATTTCTCATTATGTATTAAATAACTGGAGTAAAGTCATGATATTGATTTTACTCCTTATTTTTGGGTTCCAGTTGATTTACTAAAATAATTACTTAAAAATATAAGTCATGGGAATACATGTCATATTGTTACATCATTAGTTTTCTTAGTATTTCACAAAGATATTGATGTCTAGGAATTCTCATAAAAGTTTGTTAAAGTATTTTAATATATTTTTAGAAATTGTCATTGTCTTATTTTCGACATTCTTGATACTTTGAATTATATTTAATAAAAAAAATGTATCAGGGTTATTTAAGTATTTTTATATAATATTATGTACTTGTAGACTATCTACTATCCACAGGAACATTTATTACATATGTAGAATGTTCCCATGTGGGTTGTAGCATTTTTACACCATATCTAAGCTTCTCAGGCTGCCTGTCACTCTGCCAACCCGTAGTCCCATGGCTGCGTACTTGTCAGAGGCCCGGGGCTGTGTACACAACCTTGACGGAGTGACAGGGCTGTATCTCAGCCGCGCGCGGGTGCGTTGGCTGCCGCGGCTGCATGTGGGAATTGTGACAGAACACATTTCCATCCGTAACTCCTAAAATATACACAACACCTCAATTCTGACTGAATTTCAGGTGTAAAACCTATACGTGACAATACATGTGAGATATTTAATTGACCAAAAGTTCAATAGTGGAGCCGTGGTATTTTGGTCTTTCTTTCATTAATTATTTAAAAATACAAGGAGTTGGATTTCAAGGGTGGGGTCAGTGAGTGGCCCTACCTAATTTTGGGGGGAAAATCCATTTTTTTAATAATATGTATGGTTTTCCTACTCCTTCTTATGTTAATTATATTATTATTATTTTTATGTTATTTTTTTTACTTTTTCAGCTTGCTTTGCAATAGTAGCAAGCTGACATTCCCCCACTCGAAGATATGGTCATATCTGAAAAGAAAATATGGCGGATGTTGGGAGAAAATTATCTTCATATGTGTTTCAGTTCCTTTTGCTGGCCCTGTAGTTTCTGAGATTTATTGGTCCATCAGGTATGTTATTTTCTGGTAACCATTCATCTTTGTCTGTAGATTCTCCTTTGTATCTTACTAAGTATGGTCTAACATCTTTTCCTTGTACTCTCTCTTTCTTGTCTCTCAATATCCTGCTGACTTTCCCTTTTTCGTTCAAAGGGTCAGGTTCTATTGGGATTATTGCTGGAGGGAGGTTGCTACCTTCTCTTGGTTGAAAGTGTTTGAATAGGCTAACAGGAAATACTGGGTGTCTTGTTGATAATTCTTCACTCAAGATTACTTCCACAGCATTTTTGCCATGCATCTTCTTGATAAAAAATGGTCCCAGAAAGGCTTGTTTCAGTTTTCTGTTACCTGCTAGATTGTTTAAATTGGTTTTAGATATCACAATCTGATCTCCTATTTTAAAGTCAGGTTCTTTATGTGATTTGTCCCATCTTTGTTTGTTGTATTCTACTGCTTCTTCTACACATTTTTGAGCATGATTATTTGCAAGATCTATCATCTTCTTAAAGTCAAGAGATGTTGGATGAATAGTGGCTAATTTATGGTTTAAGTTATTCCTAGGGAGTTTTGGAATCCATCCTCTTTCTAGTATGTAAGGAGCTTCTTTGGTAGTAGAATGTTCACTGCTGTTAAAAGCCATTTCTAGGGCTGCAAGTAGGCTTACCCAATCATGGCAATAACCATCTGAGTTTTTGTATTCTGGACCAAAGCTACAGCACCTTCTTAACATATCTTCTAGGGTCTGTATCATTCTTTCAGCTAGTCCATCAGTTTGGGGATGGCATGCTGTAGAAAATGCTAGAGTAGTACCCAGTATATCATGTAGATTCCTCCAAAACTCAGAGGTGAATTTGGGCTCTCTGTCACTGATTATAATCTTGGGTATACCCACATTGGCTATGATCCTGTTCCAGAATAGGAAAGCTACATCAATAGCACTATCTTCTTTGTGGTTAGGTAAGAATTTTGCCTTCTTAGAATATCTGTCAACTATAACTAGGACAGAGGTATATGAATGAGTACCTCCAGGGGGTATGCTGGTGACAAAATCCATATTAATGATTTCCCATCTGGTTGTAGGTTCAGAGATTTTCTGTAAGAGTCCAAACCTTTTTCCAATAGTTTTATTAGATTTTTGGCAGGTTTCACAGCTAGTAACATATTTAATAGTGATTTCTTTCCTGTCTATCCACCAAGCAGTTGGTTTTACTTTTTCCAAAGTTCTTTATGTGGATAGATGCCCGGATGAACAGTTGTAATGGCATTCCTGGAGTATATGTTGTATATTTTCTTTGTTTCTTAGTACTAATACACTGGAATGTTGGTGTCTGTAGTAAAGGAAACCATCCCAAAAGGTAAACCTTCCTGCTTTGTAGGGTTTAAGTAATGAAGCAGGTAGACTATTTATCAGAGCTGCTTCTGGGGATTCACATTCCATAATGGTAATCAGCAGCTTGATTTGAGGAGAGTAGTTGTCCCTTAATAGGTTGAAGAAAGCAGTATCTAATTGACATAAGTGGATCCCCATTATTGGAGAATTCAATGCAAAAAGATTGATGTTAAGGATAGGAAAAATATCTTGATCTTCAGGGACATATGCTGAATTGTTAGAGTCATTAGGAAAAGCATTCCTACTTAGAATATCAGCATTCTGATGTTTAGCTCCAGCTTTATGCACTATAGTCATCTGACCTCTATAATGTTGTATAGCAATTTGCCCCCTGAGCATATTTCTGCTGGTAGTTTTCATTTTCATAAGAGTTCTTACAGCATTAAAGTCCGTTGTTATTTGAAAGGTGGTGCCCTCTAAGTAATATTGTAGCTTTTCTAAAGCACATAATTGTGCCAAAAATTCCAACTGACTGGCTACATATCTCTTTTCTGTATCTTTGATCTGTCTAGATATGAAGAGTACTGGTTTCTCTACTGGTCTGTCTTCTTCTATCCTTTCTTGATGTAGAGCAGCTCCTAACCCTTCCAAACAGGTGTCAATGTACAGTTTGAAGGGCTTGGAGTAATCTGGTTGGATGAGTAAAGGAGTAGAGCTCATAGCTATTTTTAGTTCCTCATAGTTTTTCAGTCTCTCATGAGTCATTTCAAATAGAGTTTTGCTGTTGCACACTTCATACAGACTCTTACTTAGCATAGCAAACTTTGGTATGCATTGTCTGTAATAACTGCAAAAAATAATGAAAGACAGTAACTCTGTTTTTTTGTTGAGGCATAGGTCTATTCATGACAGCAGCTATCTTATTTTGATCAGCAGCTAGAGTTAGACCAGAGACTATATGTCCTAAGGCTTTCAATTCTCCGTAGCCAAAGTTGCATTTCTTCATGGAGACCTTCAATCCTGCTCTGGAGATAGTCTGGAGTACTAATTTCACTTGGTTAATATGAGTATCCCAATCATCAGAGTATATGATAACATCATCTATGTATGAAATCATCAATCCTTGTCTGATGTATGTACCTAGAACTGTATCCATTGTTCTCTGGAAGTGTGATGGAGCATTCTTTATACCAAAGGGCATCCTAAGATATTTGATAAAGAAAGTATTGGTTGGGAAACAAGGACCAGGCTGCATTGAAATGAGAAAGAGACCAGGAAACAAAATTAGACACAACAGCTTAGAACAAGGAATCTTAAAGGAAAACAATACCAACAGAATTCTTATGGAGACAAGTTGGAAACCACCAGCAAGAAAGTTGACCGGGAGAGAGACCAGAGGAGCTCCTTGGAAAAACTGATGAGAGTGGTTAGTCTAAGTCACAACCAAAGAGTTGTGATTGTTCCTTACTTAGTTTTAGCTTGCTGCAGGTGGTCTTGATAGGTTGGTTGTTGTGATGGTTGATGTTCAAGGATGGTGCCTTGATGCTTGGAGGATTGAGAGGCCGTGAGTTGAGTATAGGGCTGGCCACTCCAGATCTGGAGTATTGACACTCAGCCTTGGAAGCGGGCAGTCACAAGAAGGAAAATAGAACAAATGGAAATGTGGAAAGGAAACAACTTTGGCAGGACACAAGTTCAACAGAAAAGGGTGAGTCAAAAGAGACAAAATTCAACCATAGATTCAACACCCCCTTTTGACTCAGAGGTTAGTGAAAAGGGGAGTAGAAGGAATTTACCAATCTTTAATTTGAAACCTTGCTGGCTGCCTTGGTTAAGGCTTCAGCAGCCATGGACTGAGAGGTTATGAGCATTACATCAATTATTTTGTTTTTCTAGTTGTCCCAAAGGCTCTTCATTTTTATTTCAATGTGTTTTGCCTTGGAATTGGTCCCAAATTTTTTTATCTTATTTTCAAGACCTTTGTTGTTGATGAGGTGAAGTTGAAAGCTGAAGGATTCTTGATACAGATCAGACAGCAGCTGGTGAAGCCATCTGCCCTCTAAATGGCAACTGGAAAGCGCAACACATTCAGATTCAGTGGATGAATGGTTGATGTTTTGCTGTCAATGGCCTGTCCAGTATAGGGGGCTGCCTTTAAAAGAGCAGATGAAACCGCTCTGGGAGACCCTATTGTGGGGATTGTCCCCCCAGGTAGCTTTGCTATAGCAGATGAGTCTGTTGGAAATTGAGCGGTGACCAAGAGTCAGAGAGATATTCTTGGTGGCTGACAGGTATTGCCACACATGAATGACTTCCATCAAATGTGAGTATCCTGGCTTCTTGGAGAACCTGGCTAGGCTGGATATGGCGTAGCTGATGTCAGGTCTAGCCAGTCCTGCAATGAAATTGAGTTGGCCAATGGGAGATCAATAATTCACGTCAAGGTCCAGAAACTTCTGGTGATCTTCTGCCAACGCTGGAGAGAAATGGAGTCCCACGGTCCTGGGAGTGGAGACTGCTTTGCAGTTGGTCAAGTCCATGGCTTTTAGGCCCTTTTCAATGTGGAGAGGAAGACTGAGATGTATGAGGTCCTTGTCTTGGGTCACCTTCATTCCTAAGAGTGTATTGGGTGGATGTGCTGAGGAGTTTTTGAAGCGATTGAGGAATTTCTTTTTGATATCTTCTGTGTTTCCAGCAACTATTAAGTCCTCTAAGTGGAAAGATAGAGCTGAGGAGTTGTCTTTATTCAGTAAGAGACACGGGTTGCAAGCGTATTTAGTGTACCCTTGATCTTCAATCCAGGTTGTTAGAGTTCTGTACCAGTTTTGTGGCGCCTGATTCAGGCCATATAGAGATTTTCTTAGCTTCAGGTACTTTGCGCTTCTGCCTGACCCGGGATGACTCACAATGAAAACGTCTTTGTTGAGTTTGGCATGTAAGAAAGCTCCCTTGACGTTGAGTTGAAGAAGATCAAGTCTCTTTTCAACAGCAAAAGTCAGAAGAACTCAAAGGGAGGCAACTCTTCCGGTAGGGGCGTATGTTTCAAAGTAGTCCAGGCCATATTTCTGGTTGATTCCTTGAATGCACAGACAAGTCTTTCAGGTTGGTGGTTTGGCATGGGTGTTGTGCTTTACTTTAAACACCCCTATGGTCTTCAGAGGGTTTGTTACTAGTTCTCATCAACTTCCTCCCAGACCTGTTGGTCTTCAATACTCTTAAACTCTTTCATGGCGGATTCCTTCCACAAAGGGATTTTCAGGGCTTCTTCTATTGTCTTGGGCAGGTTCTCTGCATGGTAGTCATATTGATTGGGTTTGTTGAGGGTATCTCTGTTCCTTAAGTTTGGCCTGAGACTTGTGGACACTTCCGCCTCTTCCTCTGAGTCACTGGAATGGTTGGTAACATCTTCTTTCTTTATTGACTCAATTATAAGGTCCAGAACAGAATCTTGCAATTTGTTGTTGGTTGGAATGGCAGGTGCGATAGAAGTTGCATGGACACCGTTTTCGGATGGCGGATCAGGATCAGTCAGTTCGTTCTGGACATTTGAATCTGCGGCTGCGCCTTTGGTGAAGATCACATGTTTGGTGTTGAGGAACTTGCCCAAATGAGTAAGCCCCTTTTACAAGAGAAGTGCAGGGTTGAAGCCTATGAGTAAGTCGGACTCCCCTTTTTTGTGCAGTTTGGATTTGAATTTGAAATTGTTGAGTCAATAGACCAGGTTGCTGCCAATGGGCTTCAGATAGTTTGCCAAAAGCTCTTTGCCGTGCATTAACTCCCAAGGGGCTTTGCTCCCTTTTTCCTTAGGAATTTGATTGATTAATACACATCAGCCGGGAACAATCTTGTGCCAGTACAATTTTGGTATTTGACCTTCTGAGAGTATTGCCCGAGTTGATTCTATCACAGTTTGATTAGCTCTTTCTACTCGCCCATTATTTTGGGAGTGGTAAGGTTCCAAAACAATTTGATTGATATGTTTTTCTTTCAGATACGCAGTCAGTTTCTGGTTGAGGAACTCACCTCCACCATCTGAACAGACTTCCAAGGGATATCTTTGGTGCTTCCTATGTTTGTTTTTCAATACAAAGATGAGGGTGCTAGCAGCTTTGTCCTTGGTCTTGAGTGGAAAGCATGTGATGTATCCGGAGTAAGAATTGATGAGGTTGAGTATGAATCTTTCAGGGATTTAACCTCTATTGCTATACTTATCTGTGGTTAAAACTGCAAAAGAATAAAGACAAACCAATATTTAAATTAGTTTTTGACTTATATATTCCAAAAAGCAACTTTAAAAGCTTGCAGAATCGAATAATACCAAGGTATTATGAGTAAATAGCCACACCTTAAACCTTTATAAAAGGTAAGGGGCCTTAGTCTTAAAGGAGTAAGACCAAAAGGAGCTTTGCTTATAAATAAGCTCACACCCTTTAAAGAGTAACACACAGGGGTTACTTATCCAAGTGAGACCTTCCACTTCAAAATTGGTGTTGCCAAATAGGTTATTTATTGAATTTAATACCAAAGTTTATAGCCCCAGTCAATCTTCTTCTTGAGATTAAGGTTAATGGGCTTGTTAACTCTTGCTTGTATTCTTGTTCAAATAATAATATAATAATGGATGATGAAAGGGCTATAGGGTAAAGACCCTGCTCTTTTAAGGTAACAGGAGCCCTCAGGGGACTCTAGTAATCACCAGGGGAGTGTCAGGCTCTCCTTGGTTTCTTCCTCAAAGGCCCAAGACATCATTACATCATTCCCAATGGGTAATGAAGAACTAGTACTCATTGGGAAGGATTTTCAAGGTGAAGTTTTCATTTTACCTACTAAAAGGTTACTTACTGGGTCTTAGGACTTATACACCACTCAGATGGACGGTATAGAAGCCTTAGAATCCATCATAATGATTATTTATATTTATTTAATGTAGCTTAATACCTTGGCAAATAATTTAATTTTAATTATAAGTATCTTGGCTCATACTATACACATAGAGTATGTATACTCTTTGCAATGTTTATTAAAAGGTTTACAGCCTACAGATGAACTCTGAGCCCTCTGAGTGGACGCACTCAAGTCTCAGTGAATTATATTAAAGCATTATTACATCCAAAAGGGGATAGTATTAAATAAGTAGTTAATTTATAATTATACTATACCTATAAGGGGTATATACTCTTGGCAGTGCTACTAGAAGGTTCATAGCTTACAATTAAGTTCTAAAGCCTCTAAGTGAACGCTCTCAAGGCTCAGTGAGGTGTAATAAGTGTACAGAGGGAGTATTACCTATAATTACATCCCAAAGAGGGATAAGGTAAAAATTATGCGATTTAATTGTACAGAGTGGAGAGTATGGGTTAATATGATTACCATGGCTCCCAACTGAACCCTGAGCCTTCTGAGTGGACGCACTCAAGGCTCAGATTAGTATATTAAGGTATTAATGTATCCCAAAAGGGATAATATTAAATATGTAATTAATTTATACAGTATAGAGAGTATGGGTTAATATAATTACTGTAACTCCTTCCCAAAGAGAGGAAACACTTTGGGAACTTCTATATCAATAATTGGGACGCATCTGAGTTGTCATAACTTAATTTAAAGTTATATTGGGTCCCCTTCTTGATAATATAAATTATCAAGGTTTTAATTCCATAATCCATACTCATAAAAACATACTTATAAAACATTATAAAATATTATTAAGATTTAATATATAATTATAAAACTACTCAACATTTTCATTATTTTCTCCATGGTGGGTTGAACCAGTGACCTTGGTATCAGATACTGGGAAGTGAGCCTAGTACTTAGCTACTATACCAGGAGGACATATGAGTTTCCAGACATTTGTACAAGTCTTACTGTCTCATGGCTGACAGAATATGTACCCGCCTTTGGCTGTTGGATTGAGGGGACCCATTAATTCCACATGGATTCTGTCTAAGGTTTTTGAGGCAGGTTGCTGGACTTGGGAAAAGGGCGATTTGGTGATTTTTTCCTTGTTGCAATTGATACAATCAAAATCCTTTTTCTCCTGGGCAGGAATTGACTTATTTAAGTATTTTTCCATTTGACCAAGACTGGTGTGCCCAAGGATTCTGTGTATTTTGTATAGCTTATTACAGGAGTAGAAACCGGCATTGTATTCCTCAGTCATGTTTATGACAAAGAGGTTGTTGAGTATTTTGCCGGAGATGATTTCCTTGTCACCTACATGTACGGCAAAAGTACAGGGCAAGACGATTTAGTTGAAAGTCAAGATTGCTCCCTTTTCCACCAGAGCTCAAAGGGATATAAGGTTGACAGTTGAATTGGGGACCCACGCGGCATTGCTGAGATAAAAATTGCAGTTCTCAAAAGGAATTATGGCATTACCAATACCCTTGATCTCAATCTGGGCGTTTTTCTTTCCTGTTTGAATCCTTGCTTCTCCATTGGTGTTGGAGAAGGATTGAAAGTGGTTCTTCTTGGTTATCATATGGATGTACCAACCCAAATCTAGTATGAAACGCCTTGGAGTCGACTTCTCTTGACAGGAGGAATTTATTCCGCAGAAGAATGAGAAGTTGTTGTAGTGGGCTTCATCAACGCCTTTCTTTTTACCTTTGCTTCCTCTATAGAGAGCATTGGGTGTTCTAAGTTCTGGAAATTCAATCCAACAGCTCTTGGCCGGGTGAGAGGTCACGGAGGGGTTGTGATAGGTATTAGTATCAAGCTTGGCAATGAGGTATGCTACCATTTCTTGGTTTGTCTCCTCGGCTAGTACCAGCAATTCGTCTGATGAGCTCATTTTGTGGAAAATACCCCTGATTTTGAATAGCTTCTCCATTTTCTTCCGCCACATGCTGTAGTTTTCTTCATTTAGCAGTGGTGTGGATTTTATGAGTACCTTCAGAGCTTGGGATTTGAAGTTTGTGGGGTCTCCCCCTGGTCCTGGCATTGATGAAGGTCCGGTTGCGGGAATTGCTTCTTTTTGGCTTTTAACCGTGATAAAGAAAGGATTGGTTGGGAAACCAGGACCAGGCTGAATTGCAATGAGAAAGAGACCAGGAAACAAAATGAGACACAACGGATTAGAACAAGGAATCTAAAAGTAAAACAATACCAACGGAAGTCTTATGGAGGCAAGTTGGAAACCACCAGCAACAAAGTTGACTAGGAGGGAGACCAGAGGAGCGCCTTGGACAAACTGATGAGAGTTGTTAGTCAAAGTCACAACCAAAGATTTGTGATTGTTCCTTACTTAGTTTGAGCTGGATGCAGGGGGTCTTGATAGTTTGGTTGTCGTGATGGTTGATGTTCAAGGATGGTGCTTTGATGGTCGGAGGATCAAGAGTCCGTGAGTTTATTATAGGGCTGGAAACTCCAGATCTGGAGTATTGACACTCAGCCTTGGACGCGGGCAGTCACAAGAAGGAAAAGAGAACAAATGGAAATGTGGAAAGGAAAAAACTTTGGCAGGACACAAGTTCAACAGACAAGGGTGAGTGGAAAGAGACAACATTCAACCATAGATTCAACAATATTCATATATTCCCAAATGACAGATTATTCTCATAAACTTCCTGCTTTCAGGGCTTATTGGTATCTGGTGGAAACCTTTAAGAATATCCATAGTAGTGATGTACTTGGCCTTGGACAAGTTATGCAGAGCATGATCAATCCGGGGTATAGGATAATAATCTGCTTGAGTATAATTATTGAGCATTCTGAAGTCTCCTACCATTCTTGACTTGTCATTATGCCAAGCTAAGACTACAGGTGTGGTCAAATCTACCTGTTCATTATTCCCTAATTTCCTTAATACTTCTAAGTCTATTAGTTCTTGGATATGTTCCTCAAGAGCTTTTCTAGAATTAGGAATAGAAGGAAAGGCTGTCATTCTTAAGTTTGGAGGATAAGGAGGCTTAATGGTGAATTTCAATACCATATCATGTCCTTTAATATCACCAATGGGATGATCTTTAGTACAAAAAGCATTTTGGTTCTCAAAGCAGACTTTAAATATATCTTTCTTCTGTTCCTCAGAAAGTTTCATATTAATACCTGCTTGAGAGAAATATTCTTGGTCAAAGTCTTCTAAATGCTTTTGATAAGTAGAGGAGGGGAAGTTAGACTGGATGGTTCATATCTTAAACTTCTTGTCCCAATTACCACCTACTGTGAAGTATCTCTCTTTACTCTGGAACACATCTATATCATATAGACATAAGGCATCATTACCCAGTATCAGGTAGTCACATAGTCCGTCAAGCAATATTACAAATTCCACTTGTATCCTCAAAGATCCTTTAGTATGAGTTAGTATTATAGGAGCAGTCCATACTCCAATAGCATTCATGGTAGAGTTGCAAGAGCTGAACCTGCTTTTGGGACGGGAAGAAGGTGTTCTTCCCAATTGGGATCCCATTTGTTTAAGAATTCAGCACAGACACATGAGCAAAAAGCTCCACTATCCAGTAATAACCTTATAGGTCTGTTTTTATAAAATCCTGTTGCATAACAAGTTTGACCAGTGGTATAACTTTTCCCACTCATAGGTTTAACTGTTAATGGTTTTACATCCGTGATATGTCTAGGAATTATGGTAGGATCCTATTGTTGGGGAAAGCTAGAATCCCCATGGATGTTATTTATTTCTACAGAAGTGCCTATATCTCCTTCTATAACATTAACAGGGTTGGTAAGGATCAATTCACATTCAGAAAGAAATCCTTCAGTATCAGCTATTTCTTCATAGTTCTGATTCTCTTTGTAGAGAAATAATATGGGTTTGAATTGATAGTTGCACTGAGAGCTGAGACACATTCAACCAAAAAACAAATGAGATCTTTGGAAAAAGAATCAAGTGCACAAGGAAAAGGAAATACTGAAAACTTCTTATCTGTATTTCAAAGTAAGACCAATGGAGTCTTAAAAGGAAAATGAATAAGAATGGGTGGAAAACATAAAAGGTGACAAAGAGTGTGAGATGGGAAGATTTTGGGATCTTACCGTGGAAGGTTATTTGGGAGTTGAGAAGAAATGAGAACAAGGATTTGACAGAGAAGAGGTGAATCAAGAAAAACAGGTGGATAAAGGAGACAGAAGAAGGAAACAGGAGACTGAAGGAGATGTTAGGACGTTCCCAACGCAAGACAATGAGTTAATGATGAGCCTCACAGCTAAACAGAAGACCAGAGTTGAAGAGCCGGTGATCGTATGGACGTGGTGCCGGGATCAAGGATTGAGGCGGAGGAAATTGGATACGAGATCAGAGGAGTTGGGAGTGAGAGGAGTCAAGTGGGAAGTGGAGGTAGTCAAGTGGGCGGAGAGGATGAAATGGAGGGTTATAGTGAGCAAGGATAGTGGGAAAGATGGAGCGTGGAGAGAATGGGAAAAGGGATTGTTGAGATGGAGATGAAGAGGTTGAGGTTGAGTGAGCCGGGCTGAGAGTGGAGCGGGGCTGAGAGTGGAGGGCCACGGGTTGGCATGGATTTGGAGTTTCAACACCAGGGTACGTTAATTTATTTGAGGGAGCCGGCTGTCAACTCAACAAATACAAACAGGATCGGCAGACTGCACAAGTGACCATCAGGGACAAGAGCAAGGCAAGGGTTGATTAATTGAGGTGATCTTGAGGTTTGAGCTTGGATCGGTTGGGACCAGCTGAGGTCAAGCGTACAGTGAGCCTTTGAGATGAAAAAGAAAGGAAACACACGAGAGATGAATCTCACCGGGCATGATTTGAGGCAGTGAGGAGTCAATCAACGAAATACAGAGATGAATAGGGAAAGAGAAGAAAGAGAATAAAAATAATAGAAGACTGAAAAGGAGTCTCTAATGATTCCGGTTTGGTTGATTGAGATTTTCGTTGTTAGTTGAAGTTGAGCGAGAAGTTTGCAGTTGAATCGGGTGTTGTTTCTCATTTGAAAGTGAAGTTCATCCTCCCCTCTGATGTAGGTTGAAGTCTTCCCGGGGAAATGGTAGCTCGGTAGGCCCCCCCAAGTCATCAACTGAGACAGGATCCCCACTGGAGAAGACAATCCCCAGTCGCGATGAAGGCTCCACTGCTGTGAAATCTCAACACGCCCCATGCCAGGAGAGATGAAGAATCAAGACAGTCTAAGAGAACAACACAAGAAAAAGAAATAGATGAAAAAGAAAAAAATGAATCAAAAAAGAAAACATGACAAGGAGACAGAGTGGAGGTAAGATGACTGAGAACAGAAAAGGAGGAAAGCGGGAGTCATGCAGACACGGGAGATGAGAAGGCCATTTGCAGATGCCTAAGGCTAGCTTGATCAGAGCTTTTTTTGAGTGCGTCTTCTGGCATTTCTTCAGATTTGACGACCTTGATCGAGATGTTTCCAGACTTTAGTTCCTCCCTCATCCCTTTTGTTTTGAGGTCCAAGTGACGAGTTTTTGAATTTGACCCAAATCTTTCAAGCTTGTCGACCAGACCACTGTTGTCCGTATGAATGAGGATGGGAGACAACACAGTTGCAAAGATTTCACATGATAGTGATCAGATCCAGGAGGACTCTTGAAATGCGTCAAGGAAGGCGTTGAGTTCTGCATTCGTGGAGCTGTAAGTGATGTTATTTTGTTTAGAACTGTTCCACAACACCACGAAACCATAGACCGCACAAAGATACCCCGTCTGGGATGGTCTGGTGTCAGGGTCATCAGCCCAAGAGGCGTCAGAGTAGGCAGAGGTTAAGGAGTTGGTATTGTTGACTCTTAGGCAAAACTTGACGTTGGATGTTCCTTTCAAGAACTTCCACGTCTTCTTAAGTTCATTCCAGTGACGCATGCCGGGTTTGACATTGAATCTTGAAAGACTAGACACAGAAAATCTCACGTCAGGTTGTGAGTAGCAAGCAATGTGATTGAGTAAGCCAATAGCTGAACAATAGTTCACATTTAAAGCTCTGAATTGTTTGTACTCGTCGTCAGTCGCAGGCGTGAGTTGTAGATTTGGGGTAAGCGGTGACTTGCTGATTTTGGCATCTTCTATACCCAATTCCTTGAGGCCCCTTTCAATGTGCTTGGGTTGACTGAGGAGAATTTCCTCCTGTTTTACCTCTATTTGCATCCCCAGGACAGTGTCCGGATTCTTTGCCGTGGAACCAGCAAAGCGATTCAGGAATTTATTTTCAAAGTCCTCACCGTTGCCAACAAGGATGAGGTTTTCCACATGAAAGAAGATTCGAGACCTGCCGTCATTTGAGAGGTAAAGTCAGGGATCACATGAAGACTCCTGGAACCCCACTTCTCTGAACCCGGCGGTAAGCGTTTTGTACCAATTCTTTGGAGCCTGCTTCAGGCCGTAGAGCAATTTTCAAAGTTTGAGGAATTGGGACTTCCTTTTTGATCCCTTTGGAGTGTGAATGATGACCTCTTTGTCAATTGGTGAATGCAAAAACACGCTTTTAACGTCCGATTGGCAAATTTTCTGTCCTGATTTGAGTGCATAGAGAAGTAACAGTCTGAGCATCAAAGGCTTGCCGGTGGGAGCAAAAGTGTTGGAGTAGTCCAGCCCTTCAATTTGATTGAAGCCTTGCACGCAAAGCCTGGCCTTATATCTTAACGAGTCTCCATGACAGTCCTGCTTGATTTTGAAGATCCATGTGGTCCTGAGAGCATTTTTGGGGTCAGGGCCATTGTATTTGTCCCACACGCAGAGGTCCTCGATAGAGCCCAGTTCAACGTCCATGGCTTTCATCCATTCCACACACCCATCGCACCGGAGGGCATCCTTGTAAGATTTGGGCTCATAGAAATGAAAGAAGCCATACCATTGTGGAGGCCTGATTTGCGATTGATCTCGAAGCACCGGTCCAGTGGACGTGACAGCCTGTTGGTTGACTGGACCGGCATTCTGAGGCAATGTCAAAGCTTCCTGGCCGGATGGAGCAGCTGAGGTTGATTCATCCAATGATGGATCAGTTGATTTGACTTCATCGGCCAAGCTGCTTGACTCAGATGAGTTGTCCCGATAGTTGGTCCAAGGAGCTTGCCCGTTGGGATGGTCTTCAGGAAGGCAATTGGCTGTTGGAGGATGATTGCTGTCACTTGTGTCAGATTCAATGTCAAATTTGGGTCTGTCCACTCTAGGCGGAGGCATGCAAAGAAACCTGACGTGCTTAGATGAGACAATAGAGCCATGCTTAGTTAATATTTGATACAACAGGAGAAGGTGATTGAAGCCTACTAGTGTGCCTTCTTCCCCTTTCATGTTGAATTTCACTCCTTTCTCCCTTTTGTTGATCAAATAGATACAGGGGTTTCCGATAGGCTTGAGAAATGAGGATGGGAGGGTCCAACCATGCATCTTCTCCCAAGGAGTCGTAGTTTTGCCTTTCAGAGGGATGTGATTGAGCATGAGGCAGCACCCCTTGACCACCTCGTGCCACGCCAAAGGGGGGAGACGCCTGTCTTTGAGAGTTGCCCTGGTCAATTTTACAATGGTTCAATTGGCTTGCTCTGCGCGACCGTTATGTTCTGGATGATAAGGTTCAGATACAATTTGAGTTATGTTTCTGTCTTCCAGAAATGACGTTAGCTTTTTGTTGACAAACTTGGTCCCTCCGTCAGAGCAGACCTTGGAAGGATAAACTCCCCGGCGATGATGCTCTTTCTCGAGCAAGCTGATGATGATGTTGGCCGTCTCTTCCTTTGAAGTGATGGGGAAGGCTGCAAGATATCTGCTGGCGTTATCCACCAGAGACAGGATGAACCTGTGGCCAGATTTTGAGCACGGTCGAATCGGCCCAATGAGATCCAGGTGTACCCAATCAAAGACTTTTGTGGATCTAGTGGAAGTGGTTTTGAACAAAGCTTTTGTAATCTTGCTCCGGACGCAGTCGATGCACTCAAACTTTTGCCTGATGTTGCTGGGGATATGCTGGATGAGGGAGGTTAGTCTTGAAAGCAACGCGTGGCCGTATTTTCTGTGAATATTGAGTAAAGCATCTTCCGGCGAAGACGTGAAAGAGGAGAAGTGAGACTCTGAAGACAAGAGTGAGGGAGTAGGAAGCGTGTACACGTTGTTCTTGATTTGTCCAGCGAGTACCTCTCTGGCCGCGTGGGTCACTGTGAATTTGTTTCCGCTTGAGTTGATCCCACCGCCCTTGCCATTCAGAGCGCCCGCGCTGATCAAGTTGATGGTTATGTTGGGTACATAAAATGCTTCACTGAGCTCAAGGGTGAGATTACTCCAACAAAGTAAGACCGTACCCTTTCCTTTTATGGGCAAGCAAGCTCCTTCCTTTCCAGTCTTGATAGGATCTCCGGAGTATGGTTCCATCTTGGTGAAGTACCAACTGTCGTTTATCATATGGACTGATGCTCTGCTGTCAAGCAAGAAGCGCCAATTTGAGTCTCCGTGTTCAATCCACAGGTTGAGTAGAGCAAGGTAGTGAGCGGAATGAGATTTGGTCTTTGCTTTTGATCCAGCCTTCTTTGCCTTCCACTTCGCCTGGTTCTCTCTCCACCACTCAGGTGCTGTCTCTGGATGAAGGTGCCAACAATCTCCAGCTGAGTGGTTCCTGTCTTGGCCAGGGTGATGGTAACCTTCCACACACCGTTTTTGGTCAGATGGCTGGGTTGACATCGAGTGAGAAGAAGTCTTTCCTCCAAACAGAGCAACATTGCCCTTGGCCCGTGAACTTAAAATGGAGGACTGAGCCATTGATTTGTTGTTGAGTTGAGTTAAATGATTGAGGACAAATTTGACCGTCAGTTACTTGTCGGAGTGCATTATCTGCCTCTTGAAGTCGTCCATAGAGGAAGGAAGTTTGAATAGAATGAGATAGGCTATGATTTCTGTTAGAATTTTTCTCTACTGTTAGTGTTGCCTGAATCTTGAGTGCAACCTGTCTTGTAGTTCTTCACCTTGTGCGGTCTCTGATGGCCCAGTATTGAATATTTCTTATTCATTTCCAGTATTTTTTCAACCACTTGTCAGCCTCTTTTGTACTTAGTCTACTTAAGCCAGCTGAACCTCAAGTGAATGAACACCCATCTGTTCTTCCCTACACTGAACCGGAGTGCCCCCTTGACTCCCAAGATCGGCTCCTCTTGGCGTCACAAGATCTTTCCTCACCTCCTCCTAAGTGTTTCAACCAGAGCCTCGAACTCAAACCTCAACAATTTCATCTGGCAATTTAATTCCCACTTCAGCCATCTTCTTGAGACACACCTTTACCTTGGTGATGAAATCGACGATATTGTCTGAGTTGAATGACAGATAGAGGAGGCTGTTGAACACTCTGGCTAGGTTTGAAGCTTGAGACGATGCAAACTTGTGAATGATTGCCTTCCATAGACGTTTAGCCGAGTTTCTGTTTTCCGCCGTAACAATGTTCTCATGCGCAGTGGAGTCAAGTTTTGAGATGATGAGGAGTTTTAATTTGTTGTTGATGGACGCTTCAAGTTCAGAAGTATCATTGTTCATGGCTGTGGTGCATCCGCGAACATTGAGGACAGCATCCATTTTGTCTCTCCAGATGCCGTAATTGTTGTCTCCAAGCAACGGGATCATTTTGAGAGCAGTCTTGAGCATGTTCTGTTTGAAGATGTCCATAGTGCCCAGTTGTTATCCTCTCTCAGCAGATTCTTCAGCGGTTGAGTAAATTTGAGGTGCCTTTGGCTTTTAACCGTAGAGAAATAATATGGGTTTGAATTGATAGTGGCACTGAGAGCTGAGACACATTCAACCAAAAAACAAATGAGATCTTTGGAAAAAGAATCAAGTGAAAAAGGAAAAGGAAATACAAACAGGATTGGCAGACTGCACGAGTGACCATCAGGGACAAGAGCAAGGCAAGGGTTGATTAATTGAGGTTATCTTGAGGTTTGAGCTTGGATTGGTTGGGACCAGCTGAGGTCAAGCGTACAGTGAGCCTTTGAGATGAAAAAGAAAGGAAACACACAAGAGATGAATCTCACCGTGCATGATTTGGGGCAGTGAGGAGTCGATCAAGGAAATACAGAGATGAATAGGGAAAGAGAAGAAAGAGAATAAAAAGAATGGAAGACTGAAAAGGAGTCGCTAATGATTCTGGTTTGGTTGATTGAGATGTTTGTCGTTAGTTGAAGTTGAGCGAGAAGTTCGCAGTTGAGTTGGGTGTTGGTTCTCATTCAAAATTGAAGTTCATCCTCCCCTCTGATGTAGGTTGAGGTCTTCCTGGGGAAATGGTAGCTTGGTAGGCCCCCCCGAGTCATCAACTGAGACAGGGTCCCCGCTGGAGAAGAGAATCCCCAAGCGCGGTGAAGGCTCCACTGCCATGAAATCTCAACACTTCAAGCTCCTGTTCTCCTTCCAAGACTGCTATCTTCCTTTTTTGTAATGGAAATTCTTTTCTCATATTCCCAGTCCTGTTACAATTCCAACAAGTTGCAGGCATCCTCTCTTTCTCCCTATTCCCATTAGGTTTCTTATTGTCAGAGGCATTTATCAGAGGAGGTTGTTCTCTGGTTTTGTTGATGTTATAGTTCTCTTTGGGTCTGGAAGGGGCTTTCTTGTCCAACCCGTTCATGTCTATTAATTCTTCTAACACATTGATTAGAGTGGGCAAGTCCGCATCCATACTCATCCTACATCTTACACTATGGTTAAGATTGCCAGGACACAGGTTGAGGAGTCTTTCATTTACTTCCTCTTTATCAGCATCTGGATAGAAGCAATCCAATCTTTTCTTCTTTTCCAAGCACAATTTGTGAGGTTTGTCCTTGGAGGGTTCAAATAAGGAATTTTCAAAATTTTTCTTCGTTTTCCTTTTCCACATTCTAGAACCAAATTGTTCTTTGATCAGAAGTTTCCAAGAATTCCATGGTAAGGATCCTACTTATTATGTTTTACTGATAAACCAGTCCAAGGCTACTCCTTCAAATAGTCTGGGCAGCATGACTACAGCTATAGCTTCTGGTAAGTCATAAGAGTAAATAGTGTAGTCAATAAATTTAATTAAATTTATATGATTGTATTCTCCTTCACTGGAGAACTTGGGCCATTCAGAAATAGGGGGTAACATTTTGAGGGCTTTCTCCATCTCAGGGGTAGGACTAGGCCTAAAGGTTTCACTCCTTTGCATTCCTAATAAGGGTGGTGCATAAGGAGTAGTGGTTTTTCTGGGAGGTTTTGTTTACTCTGTGGTACTCCCCAAGGGGTTGTTCATGTTAGAATCCAAAATGTAGTTGTGCACTATGGGATTTGAACCCATGACCTGAACATTCATGATTGATGCTTTAACCACTAAGCTCAGTGCGCCATTGCCGGATGGGCCATTGTGCCTTTCCACTCAACAAGGGTTTTCTTGGATTTAGCTGTAAAGACCTGATGTGTTGTTTGACAATGCTGTTCAGGATTTCAGTACCAAGACTTAGAAACCTTGGGTGGCAGTCTGCACAAGAGCAGATTTGACTCCAACACTCCCCCTTGCTCTGTGCAGGGTGCATACAGCTATTCACAACTCAAGTTGGTTCTGGTCATCTTGTCTTTTTCCACCTGTTAGGGTGCGCCGTTTGGCTGAGGACTCTCGCTACCATGTTAGAATCCAAAATGTAGTTGTGCACTATGGGATTTGAACCCATGACCTCAACATTCATGAGTGATGCTTTAACCACTAAGCTAAGTGCGCCATTGCTGGATGGGCCATTGTGCCTGTCCACTCAACAAGGTTTTGCTTGGATTTAGCTGTAACCTGATGTGTTGTTTGACAATGCTGTTCAGGCTTTCAGTACCAAGACTTAGAAACCTTGGGTGGCAGTCTGCATAAGAGCAGATTTGACTCCAACAGTTCAGAGGTAATTTTAAGTCTCTAAGATCATTTTTCATCAGATTAAGTTGCAGGTCCACTTTGTTCTTAAGCACATCCAGTTTTTCACTAAGGGATAGAATGAAGCTGTTAGTATTGGTTACCAATTCTTCTTTTAAGGGTTGGAAAGACATAATAAAATCTTCTTGTATTCCTGGTAAAATATTCTCAATTTTTTGAGTCTGTCTGATCCTACCTTGATTAATATTCTCCAATAACTGTTCTGTGTGTTCTTTGATTTCTTCCATTCCTACTTTCTTGGTTTGGTTATTAATCAATTTTGCTACTACTGAGGTTAATTTATCCATTTGGGTATAAACACCGTCCAAATTTTCACAAACAATTTTGAAATTATGACGCATATCATTAGACAAGGAATTAATTAAATCAGAGGTTTGTTTGGCCTCAGAATTAGAAGCTAATTGTTGTAAACCTTTTTCCATTTTTGAGATAGTGATATTACTTGATCCAAGTCTTTCTTTCTCTTTGGTTTGGGATGGGAAGAAGATCTCTTTTTTACTGATCCTTTGCCTTTCAGTTGGGCTAATTGATCCCAAGGATTCCACTTTTCTACGTAGGATTCTACCTCTTTCCTTGGAATCATTTTCTGAAGTGCTATCTGGGTGGCTTTTGCCTGGGAGATTATCTTTTTCATAGACACCATGTCCTCCTTGAATTGGGTTCTTTGAACTCTTCCCAATATTTCACGTGCTCTTTGACTAATTCTTTGATCCTGGCTTCCTTGGCCAGATTCTGCTGGGGTGGCTGCAGGGAATCTTCTTGTAAAGGAGGTTGGCTTGATTCTACTACCTTCTCCGGCTCTAGGTTGGGAGAGGGCAGAAGTAATTGGTGCTGCTCCTTTTCCATCAACATTTGATTCACAGGTTCCAGTCCCTTCATGTTTGTCCTTATTGGTGGTCTCACAGTTACTGGGAGCTGTTGGCAAAGATCCATAGGAGGGAATTCTCCCTGAGGCTCTTGTGTTACTTCTATTTATTTTTAAATAATATTTTTGTAAGTATTTTACAGAAAAGATGCTTGAAAATAAGTTTTATTCAGAATTCACTTAAGTTGATGTTCAAAGGTACCAAGACTTTATTAGGATTAAATTGATCCTTAGTAGGTAATCCTACAGGGTCTTGGTGTATTCCAATGAGGTCTTCACCTTCCCAATCAATATTTTCAGGGCGTCAAGAGATATATGGGATTTCTTGATCCAATAAATCAACTTCAGTGGCGGTGGTTTCTGGTACAGGAGGTTTCACTGATAAAAATGTTTATTTTATTGGTTAATAAAATATACCAATATTATTTTAAAAAATAATATGGAAATACAAGTTTTATACTTCCTTCTATATTTAAAAAAGTAATTTATACGGTATTTCCTCCAAGCTTTATGTTTCCTTAATAGGGCCTGAAAGTTGATGTGCCTTGCAAGATCTTGTTTTCCAAGGAGTTTATCTAAGTGTTTACATGGAGAAGAGATATTAAGTTTCTCAGCTTTAGTTAAAGGCTTCCAACCAGTAGGTTTATAATTTTTAATATATTCTTCTTTTATTATCTTTAAAAGATTTAAATAATAGATTATTAATTCTGCATTGGTTTTTGAATCCACTGCAAAAGAATTTAATGATAAATCATGGTTATAAAGTCAGATATATTTATCTTTGATTTATTTTTACATGAAATTTTGTTGGATTGCTGATGAAGAAATAGATGATTTAAGAACAAAGAGGGCTATGCCGCAAATAAAATCAGTTGAGAATCAAAAGAAAGATTTGATGAAGAAAGGATGAACAAAGAAGACCAACATTTGGCAACGGATCAAGACTTGGAAGTTGACAATGGTGAAGTCAAATGTGAAAGACAACATGAAGAATAGAAAAAGTATAATAATAAAAGAATATTGTAGTTCTTTCAAATGAAGAAACATTGGAGATAAGATTTGTTAGAATGGATTCAACAATAATGTGTGGTAGTCTTACCAGTCAGATTGTAGATTGAATGGATTTGAGAGTGGACAAATTGGCGTTGAGTAATAGGATGAAGAAGATTGAGATAAAGATGAGAAAAAAAGAAAGAAAATAAGAAGTAAAGAAAAGAATGAGATTGGTAAAAGAAAGGTTGATGGGATAGAGGATCAAGTTGAGAATTGTAGGAGTGAGGATGGTTCAGGTCGGTCGAGGATGATTGTTCATTGTCGTGTGTTGGAAGGATTTTGTAGTCGAGGTCGAAGAGATTCGGTTGAGGATTATTTTTAATTTGGGAGATGATCGTGCGAAAAAGAAGAAGAGGAAATGACATGAAAAAGAAATAACATAGGAGTGACATGTGAAAAGAAATAGTGACAGATGAAAAGAGAGAGCGGGAGCGCGAGTGGACGGAGTAAGTTATTTGACACCCCCTGTGACTGGTAAGATCAAGCACTTAAAAGAAGGATCAATTAAGTGAAGAAGTGAGGAAAGAGAAGGAAATGGAAGAGCTTTAGTTAATCCATCCGCTTTCATTTCAGCAGCTGGTATTAAGTCGACTTAAAGATTTCCTAGTTTCAGCTCTTTGCAAAGCGCTTTTGTTTTGATGTCCATATGACGAGTCTTTGAATTAAATCCAAATTTTTTTAGTTTATCATCAAGACCTTTATTGTCAATGAAATGATGACTCAATTCTAATTCTTTCTTCCAGAGTTCTGCCACAAGGCCTCTCATCCATATGGCTTCAAGAAAGGAGTTGACTAGTGGGTTGAGTTCAGCTTCAGTTGTTGAGTGAGTGACGTTACGTTGCCTATAGCTGCTCCAAGAGATAAGAGAATTAAAAAGAAGAGAAATATGTCAGGACTGAGAACATCAAGTTTCCGTATCATCACTCCAAGTTGCGTCGCTGTAACATTTGATTTGGGTTTTTGAATTATGTACTTGAAGCGTAAGTTTTAAATTCTTTTTTGCTTTGAGATATTTCCAGCAACGTTTTACCTCTCTCCAGTGACAAATCCCTGGTTTCTCGCAGAATCTAGCAAGGCTAGAAACAGCGAAACTGAGATCCAGACAAGTTAGGCAGGCAATTTAATTGATAAGGAATACGGCAGATCTATCATTGACGTTTAGAATTTTAAATTATTTGTGTTCTTCATTGGAGGCCGGAGCTAAATTGATATTCGCGGTTAAGGGTACAGACGAGGGCTTGCAATCTATCATCTTCAGTTCTTCTAATCCGTGTTCAATGTGTTTTGGCTGAGAGAGCAAGATTTTGTTATCAACTTGTTTTTACTTCATTCCAAGAATTGTATTAGGATCGTGATGACTTGAATTTGGAAATCGTTCAAGGAATTTGTTTTGAAAGTTATCGCCAAGACCGACAAGGATAAGATTGTCTACATGGAAGAAGAGGACAGAATTTGCGATGGGATGAATATAGAGGCAGGGATCAGATATGGATTTGTGAAATCCTTGCTCGCAAATCCAAGAAGTTAGGGTATTGAACCAGTTGAAGGGAGCTTGCTTTAAACCATAGAGAGATTTGCGAAGAATGAGAAATTCTGACTTTCTTTTTGAGCCTTTGGGCCTTTTTATGATTACTTTATCAGTTAAAGGTGCGTGGAGAAAAGCACTCTTAACGTCAAATTGGGTAATGGGAAGGGAGTGAAAAAGACCAAAAAGAAGAGCAATACGCAAGGAAGCGACCTTTCCTGTGGGAGAGAAAGTATCTTGATAATCTGAGCCGTAGATTTGATCAAACCCTTGGACACAGAGTCAACTTTTATAGACCAGTGGGTCCCCATGACAATTTTCTTTCAGCCGATACACCCAGGTAGTGTTGAGCGGATTTTCAGGTTCAGGACCATTGTGATCCTCCCATACTTCCAGGGATTTGATACCGTTGAGTTCAGAGTCCATGGAAAGTTCCCACTTGAGAGCGTTGGAGCACGTTTTAGCTTGTTTGAAGGATTTGGGAACGTAATAATGACGATATCCGTATTGTTTAGGTGGATTTAGTGTTGATCTGTCACGAAGACCATATGCTGATGTGATTTGCTGCGCAATTTCTTTGGATAAGTCTGATTCAGAGTTGATTGATGGAGAATCGGAAACATCAGGAGTGGGAACGGACAAAGAAGGCTGATCATCAATTTGTGGTTCAATAGATTGTTCATTGACAGCTGGGATGGTAGGAAGATGATCATCAAGTAGAATGGGTGGATCATGATTGATTTTGAGAGATTGCAAGTCTTCAGTTGAGATTAAAGTGGCTGAAAACTGTGGCAGATTGTTGTTTTTAAGAAATTTGACATTTTTAGATGAAATAATTCAATTGTCAGGTTTTAAAATGCAATAAGAGAGAAAATTGGGGTTGAAACCCACAAGGGTTCCAGGGAGTCCTTGATCTTGAAATTTCTCACTACGATTTACTTTGTAATCAAGATACACTACCTTGGACCCTATTGGGTGGAAATAATTGATGGGAAGCGATTTCCCAGTAAAGAGTTGATACAGAGAAGGAAGATTGGGAGCTTTAGGAATCTGATTTAGAGAGAGACAGATTGATTTGGCAACTTCCGCCCAAAGGTTGAGAGGAATTTTCAAGCTTCAAAGAGTGGCGCGTATTGATTTGTAAATAGTTTGGTTGGCTCTTTTTATTTTTCTGTGTAGTTGTGGTGGTATGGCTCAGAAATAAGATGTTGAATTGAATTGGTCTTGAAAAATTTCTTGAGTTTGGAGGAGGTAAACTCACCACCGCCATTGGTGCAAATTACAGCAGGACATCTGTTTTTCTTGAGTTTTTCGTTGTTGAGGATAGTTTTGATATTTTGACACGCATCAGATTTGTACTGAAGAGGAATAGCAGAGATATATCCCAAATAGTTATCTATAACGGATAGAATGTAATTCATGTCATTTCTTCCTGTTGGAGAGATAGGACCAATGAGATATAGATGGAGTTGTTTGAAAGGTTTAGAAGAGGGGGTTGAGGAGTTCTTGAAAGATGATTTGGTGATTTTTGAGAACACACAGTCCTCACATTGGAAGGTAGGGATTGAGTGTGATTGGATAGAAGGAATGAGGTTTTTGAGACGATACGGGCTGGCATGTCCAAAAGATTGATGAAGAGATTTGATTTGGTCAAGATTTGGTTCCTTAGTCAAGAAGTGACAGAATTTATTGTTGTTTCCAATGCGCAATGGAGGATTGAGAATGAAAAGATTTTCTCGGATAAATCCTGAAAAGGCTGGTTTTGAAAGAGCCGTGAGAACAAATCAATTGCGGAAAGAGGAGAGGGAGCACTGTTTCAACAAAATCAATTCTCCAGGACTGATTAGATTCACTACAAGATCGGGCACATATAAACAGTTGGTGAGCGTAACAACAGAATTTTTCCAACTGAGTTTTACAGTTCCTTTTCCTCTTATGGCAAGTTTGGAATTTTCCTTTCCCGTATTTATAAAATCATCACCAGCACATTCTTTGAGGAAGCTGAAGAAGTCGGGAAAGTTGAACATATGACAGGAGGCACCGTAGTCTAAAATGATTCAATTAAGTGGATTAATATCTTGAACCCAAGTAGAAAGAAGGGCTACGTAGTGGGCAACTTCTTTGTTTTTAGAATTGTTGTTGAGTTGAGCACGCCAATTTGCTTGAGATTCTCTCCACCAATCGGGCGCTAGGTTTTCGTGAAGGTTCCAACATTTGTCAGCGGGATGATCAGGAGATTGAGGGTTATGGTATCCTTTCTTGCATCAAAGTTCTTTGGGGACCGAATTTTTGGGGGGTCTAGAAGAGATGAGGGCAGTATCATTGATTTTTTTCTCCTTTGATTTAACCTTGGTTTCATTATTGAGTTGTATCAGATGATTGAGCACGAGATCCATGGTTACAGTTTTATCAAAATGCATAATCTGTTGGCAAACAGAGTGAAGAGAAGTTGGAAACTTAAAGAGAATAAGATAGGAGAGAATCTTGTCTGGTAGATCAATACCCACATCAACCATCTTCTTTAGTGAGATCTTGGTTTCTGTAATGAAAAGATTGATTGCTTCAGGTTTGAATTGTTGGTAGAGAAATTCGTTGGAAACTCGGGCTCAATTCGCGGTTTGAGATGAGGCAAAGCTTTCTTTGATGGGTTTCCAGAGAAGCCTTGCCAAAGAGATATTAGCCGGATTCACCACATTATTATGAGTGACTGAATTGATGCAAGAAAGAAGAATAATTTGAGTCTCCATTTTGTTGTTGGAGTTGAAATTTTTGGAATCATCCTCAAGGGCCTCCTTGACTCCTTTAAGTTCTAAAGGCATCTTCATCTTGTCCTTCCATATAGAATATTTTTTGTCCGACAGAATGGGGACAGCTTCAAGTGCGGCTTTAAGAATGATCTAATGAAAACCATTGTTTCTCGATCCCTCCATGGTTGGATTTGGTTAGTTGAGTCGGACAGACCTTCGGCTTTTAACCGTGTTGGATTGCTGATGAAGAAATAGATTATTTAAGAACAAAGAGGGCTATGCCGCAAATAAAATCAGTTGAGAATCAAAAGAAAGATTTGATGAAGAAAGGATGAAAAAAGAAGGCCAACATCTGGCAACGGATCAAGACTTGGAAGTTGAAGATGGTGAAGTCAAATGGGAAAGACAACATGAAGAATAGAAAAAGTATAATAATAAAAGAATAGTGTAGTTCTTTCAAATGAAGAAACATTGGAGATAAGATTTGTTAGAATGGATTTGACAATAATGTGTGGTATTCTTACCAGTCAGATTGTAGATTGAATGGATTTGAGAGTGGACGAATTGGTGTTGAGTAATATGATGAAGAAGATTGAGATAAAGATGAGAAATGAAGAAAAAAAATAAGAAGTAAAGAAAAGAATGAGATTGGTAAAATAAAGGTTGATTGGATAGAGGATCAAGTTGAGAATCATAGGAGTGAGGATGGTTCAGGTTGGTCGAGGATGATCGTTCATCGTGGTGTGTTGGAAGGATTTTGTAGTCAAGGTCGAAGAGATTTGGTTGAGGATTATTTTTAATTTGGGAGATGATTGTGCAAAAAAGAAGAAGAGGAATTGACAGGAAAAATAAATAACATAGGAGTGACATGTGAAAAGAAATAGTGACAGATGAAAAGAGAGAGCGGGAGCGCGGGTGGACAGAGTAAGTTATTTGACAAATGTCTGGTCCAAGGTATTAAATATAATAAAATGGAATAGTTCCCTGCCAGACCTCCAATTGTCAGCCTCCTGGATGCCAAGACCCTTGCTATTCTTTAGCTACCAGAGGTCATAGAGTAAATAATAAATATATTATTTTATAAATGCAGCAAAAATCCGTAAAATATTTGGATTAAGATTATCGCAAGGTTAAGTGGTTTGGTTATTGTTTATTGTTTTAAATCAATATGAATAAATTGATTATTGAATATTTTTATAGAGGGGCCACAATTATATTGGGGATCTTTAACACCTCACTTCAGGGATTTCAGTATGAAAACATGTAGTCCTGGTTACTTTGGGCTCTTTAGTTTAAAGGATATTTTACCCAAAGATAATATGTATATAAAATACACCTTTGATTGGCGGGGCCTTGTACCCAAGCTTCTACAACAGAGAAAGGATATTAAAACTCACTGGTATTTTATGAAATCCTTTGGGTATCTGTTTGAGACGTTCAATGATGGGCTAAACCTGTATACTCGGGTTTTAAGGTTTTTCAGCAGCTTTAATTGATAAAAAAGAGGTTGAGGATGGATATTATTGATCGGACTTAGCCATAAATCACTTACTTATCTCTTATAAGTACTTTATTACCTTGGCACAGTGTCTGGATATAAATATAACTGGTTCTCTTCCCATCAATATCCTCAAAAGAGCTCTTTATTTATAGCTTTTGGAGTCCCAATATTGTCCTTCTGAGGGGTACAGGGGCTCAAAGGGACGGAAACTAAGGCTGACGGGGTAACAAGGGGTAGACTGTCACGTTTCCTTGGTGCTATAGGACGGGAAGCATCTAATTCCTAAGGGTATGGGAATTATTCTAATTTATAATAGATATTAGGACGTATGAATAACACCAATCTGTCCCATTTATGTAGTATTTAATCAATTATCCTTAGTAAATGCTCCCAGTAATTTAATAATTATTTAAATAGAAATTTCTACAGACATCCTGATGTCAGGTGATTTCTCATTATGTATTAAATAACTGGAGTAAAGTCATGATATTGATTTTACTCCTTATTTTCGAGTTCCAGTTGATTTACTAAAATAATTACTTAAAAATATAAGTCATGGGAATTCATGTAATATTGTTACATAATTAGGCTTCTTAGTATGTCACGAAGATATTTATGTCTAGGAATTCTCATAACATTTTATTAAAGTATTTGAATATATTTTTAGAAGTTGTCATTATCTTATTTTCGACATTCTTGGTAATTTGAATTATATTTAATAAAAAATACGTATAAGGGTCATTTAAGTATTTTTATATGATATTATGTACTTTTAGACTATCTAATATCCACATGAACATTTATTACATATTTAGAATGTTCCTGTGTGGGTTGTAGCATGTTTACGCGGTACCTAAGCCTTTCAGGCCGCCTGTCACTCTGTCAACCCGTAGTCCTGCGCCTGCGTACTTTTCAGAGGCCCAGGGCTGCATCACAACCTTGAGGGAGTGACAGGGATGTATCTCAGCCGCGCGCGGGTGCATTGGCTGCTGTGGCTGCATGCAGGAATTGTGACAAAACACATTTTGGTCCGTAACTCCTAAAATATACAAAACACCTCAATTCTGACTGAATTTTAGGTGTGAAACCTATACGTAAAAATATGTATGAAATATTTAATTGACCCAAAGCTCAATAGTGGATCCATGGTATTTTGGTCTTTCTTTCCTTAATTATTTAAAAATATAAGGAGTTGGATTTCAAGGGTGGGGTCAGTGAGTGACCCTACCTACTTTTTGGTGTACAATCCATTTCTGTAATAGTATATAAGGATTTCCTACTCCTTATTCGGTTAATTGTATTCTTATCATTTTTATGTTATTTTTTTTACTTTTGCAGCTTGCTTTGCAATAGTAGCAAGCTGACAGACTGATGCCATGTGGGCTGATGTAGTCCAAACCAAGTAACAAGGCCTGTAGAGCCTGTAGAGCTATTTTGGAGAGGAAAATTTTCCTTTTGGCTTGTTGTATCATGGGCTCACAAGAGGCCAATCTTTTGTACTTAAGGAGCTCTCCTCCCTGCTGTTTTCCATCATCCAATTGAATTCATCAACAATATCATCCAACGTATTTCCCCATTGTGAGAGCCCATCAGCAATTATTGACACAAGGTTTCCAGCATTCCTTTTGCTTTAAACACTGCTCATTTTCCTAAGCTAATTTTTGGCCATAATCATAACACATTATCAGTACCAACATCATCATTACTTCCAAGCCATCAAGACCCTTGTACCTTACTCTGGATAACCTCAAAGAATTCAAGTTTTCCAAGAAGATGTCCTATATCCCTGATGTTAGCCCTACCAAGATAGTTCTGAACAGTCAGAATTATAATTCTTTGGCTGTTTTTATGGATAGTGAGCTGGAAAACATCTGTTGTGGGGAGATAATGGATGCAGATGACACTTTGATCAGTTCAGAAGTAGAGAAAAAGTCTTATCATCTCATCCTTAGGCATCTTGATTAGAATCATGTGACATGGGTTGCTGATACTCTTATGGAAGATGAGAGAAGGAGGGGCAGCATCCTTTGGAAGGTCCTTAAGTCCAAGTATTCTGGTGATTCTGTTCACCAGAAGGGTATAGCTTTCAATAAACTTTTCAAGTTACAATAATGAAATTGTAAACAGTTTGTTGCAGAGGCTAGGTCTAGCATAGCCAATTTTAAGTCATCAGGACTTAACATGGATCCTGAGTGTTTGTCAATCTTAATCCTTCAGAAGCTACCAAAGGATTTTGATTTTTTAGTCAGAATTATTTCTCAATTTGATCCTCTTCCTGGGGAGGAGGATGTGCTGAAAAGGATTGAAAAGGATGATGTTCAGTTCAAGATGAAGGGGGGTTCTGGAACAGCCCCTTTTGTAAATACTGGAAAATCTTTCAAGAAGGAAAAAAAGGATTTGTCCAAGGTCTTATGCTATAATTGTCAGAATAGGGGGCATTATGCTAATGATTGCAAGGAGGCCAAGAAGAGGAAGAAGTCAGAAGAGAATGACAAGGAGGTCAATATCACTACTGAAAACTTTGCAATGGTGGTGTTTGATGGTCCAATGGAAATGGTTGTTGGGGAAGAAGTTCCCAACAAGAAGGCCAAAATTGATGAGGATCAAGAAATGGACTTGATTGATTATGAAGTGAGTAATCATAATCTCAAAGATGAGAAATTATCAGTGACTGATAAAGCTTCTTTCCTATTAGGAGGATTGAAGGAGGATGTTCTTGTTTTGATTGATTCTGGCTGTACAGATCACATGTTCTTTGAACCAAATTTATTTTCAAATGTTAGTGATTATGATGGAATTGTAAATATTGTTTAGAAAGGCAGAAAAATTCAGATTAAGGAAGTTGGAAAAGTTATTCTTGCAAATCACTTTTGTTTCAAAATTTCTTTTGAGAAATTGTTCTACGTACCAGAGTTGCCTTATAACCTTGTGTCTCTTGGAGTTTTGTGGAAAAAAGGTTTCCAGATTTGTTATCTTGAAGAAGATAGGTTTTTTATTGATATGTATGGGAGAACTGTTCTTAGTGGAAAAGGTTGGAACAAGCCTTTGTGTGCAAGATTGTTCAAAATCTCAGCTCTGAGCACTGTTGCTCACAATAGAAGTGGCCATAAGGTAAAGGAAACAACTGTGAGAGTTGTACCATGGGGGCTAAGACTAGAAATGTTTTCTCAAATAATAGAGATTGCACTTATGTTCCTAGAGAGGAATTTTCCATTGATTTGGCAGGGCCATTCACACCAGAGTCCCTCTGTGGGGCAAGATGCTTCATCAATTTAGTTGATACTGCAACTAATTATGTTTGGGTTAAGCCAATTCAATCTAGGGATCAGACCACAGAGGAAGTTTCTGTAATCTTCAAATTCTGGAAACAGAATGGTCTAATGAAGGAGATCAGGAGGGTTATTACCAATGGAGGTGGTGAATTTTTGATTAAAGAGTTTGAGAGGTTATTGAAAGATTATGGTATCATTCATATAGTCACTACTGCAAGTACTCCACAAAATGATGGAATAGTTGAGAGAATGAACAGGGCTTTACTGGACAAAGTCAGAACTATCATGTCGCAATCCGGTCTGCCAAAGTTCTTATGGGCTGAGTTG
The DNA here is from genome assembly GCA_025617555.3 of Puccinia polysora. NCBI lineage: Eukaryota > Fungi > Basidiomycota > Pucciniomycetes > Pucciniales > Pucciniaceae > Puccinia > Puccinia polysora. Next base: position 65,743,525 of record CM062613.1, read on the forward strand.
ATGTGTACAGTCTGTCTGTTGCACAAAATTGTAAGTGGTAATGGGAAGAGCCCTCATTATCAGTTTTGGAAGTTGTAACCCAAAACATCACACCTAAGAACAATTGGTTGCTTGGTTTATTATAGTGTCCACCATAATGAGATGATTGGAAAATTAGACCCTAGAGCCAGAACAGGGGCACTTGTAGGCTATGATTGAATAAGTAAATCATTTAGGATCTATTTTCCAGGGACAAGAAAGTTTATCCGTAGTAGGGATGTAAAATTTGATGAAAGTACCTTTCCACTCAAAAGGAGTGAGGATGTTGTTGTGAATAAGTCAAAGCAAGAAATACATATAGCAACTATTTCACCAGCAAAGGCTGAAGAACATGTGCTTCCAGAAGATGAAGAGATGGCAGAAGTGCCAATAGAGGGTTTAGTGCCCACTTCAGGGGAGTCTGTTAATTTGGTGTAGTTTTTGACCAACTATTGACCAACTGAAGACCAACCAACGACAAGAAGACTTGACGCAGACGTAACTCTCAACCTATCTCAGGGTCCAACCTTGTGTATCCTCACATTAGGTTTCAAAGAGCTTGTACCTACTGCCTACTATTTTAGACGTTGTACCGGTCTCCTTCTCTCTTCCTTACTCATTGTCGTGTCTTCCAACACATCCAATACCTTGTTCAGGTATTTCTTCCATCTTGTCTGTCTCCTTTGGTCCCAAGACCTGTGTCTCACTCGCCATCACTCGCTGGCTATCATTTCAGGTTATGAGCCCAGAATAATACCAGCCGTGCGACACAATAGGACAAGGAGCTTCTACGCAGATCCAACATCATCCCGAACAGTGGCAAATCCAATTGCGGACACACTCACCCCATCTCCATCACCAGGCTCACCAGTCTTTACTTCAATCAGTGACAACGCCTCTTCTTTTGAATCTTGCTCTACTTCTGGAATTACCATCCAAAATCTACTCCTTGGGAATGAACCTTGCTCTTGCCTATCAATACCTCACAACACTATGGTAGACTCATCAGACTCACGCGGCATCCTTTGCAAAAAACTATCCGGTGCAAGTAACTTCTCAAGTTGGCGTAACAACGTGTTGACCGCACTTGGATACAAAGACTTGGACAATTTTATCCTTAAAGAGCATCCCAGTCCCTCTCCCAACATTAAACTCAAAAAGAAAAAAGCCACGACCTTCATCCGATTACATCTTTGTCAGAGTATTGTCTCTATTGCTGTAACAAGCTGTGACAAATACCTGCAAAATAACACAATAACAAGTGTTATATTTCAGTTTTATCTTAATTTCAATGCTTATATCAGTACAACTCAACTAATACTAAGGTATTAGGAGCAAAATAGCCACACCTTAAACCTTTATAAAAGGCAAGTGGCCTGGCTTTATATAAATAAAGCTCAAAGGAGATTTGCTTATACCTGGAAGCTCACACCCTTTATAGTAGCCAGAGAGGGCTACAACTCCAAAAAGGACCTTGAACTCAAATTTGAAGTTGTCTTATTGATTGTTGGATTGATGTGATATTAAATTAAAAGGCCCCAGTCAATCTTCTTGATTAAGTTTAATGGGCTTGTTAACTATGCAATATCTGGTTCAAAAATACAATGAGGAAAAGGACATATAGGGGCAAGACCCTCCTCTTTTATATTAACATGAGTCCTCAGGGGACTCAGGGGACCATTAGGGGAGTAGACCACTGTCCTAGATTTCGTCTCCAGTGGCTCAGAGCCCCTTTTAATATTCCCCAATGAGTAGCAGGAATTACATACTCATTGGGGGTTATTTTCAATGTAAAGTTTAATCTAATCACCCCAACAGGTATCATATAGACTGTAGATCATCCCAATAACTTAATTATTAGCCAAGTGGAAGCTCCCAGGGCTTCAGAACGAGTATACATCATCATGTAACTCTAAACAGATCTCTCTTGGCATGTGTTTAAAGATTAAGACCATACTCTTAACCATATTATGGCTTATATTAGTATGTACATTCTTGGCAGATGATCCCACAGAGTTTATATGCCCCAATTGAGTTGAATGGCATCTGTGTGTACGCTTTTTCAGCCTTTATGGGTTCCTGAAAGTTATCCACAGGCTGGAAGGAGAGAAAAACAGAAAATTAATAATAATTTACCCCTGTATGGGTTATGGTAAATGGAATTTATTAAAGAATATTATTTCCACAGAGGGAAATCTTTATGGAAATTTATTGTGCATCCAAATGGAAGCATCCTGGTGATTCTAACTTACATTTAAGTTATAAGATCTTCCATAACTTATAATATAATTTATCAAAGTTTTATGTGATAAAATCTAGGTTAAAAACATACTATAAAATAATATTATCAAATATTTGTAAAAATACAAAATGCTTGATCAAATCAGAATAGTGACACAATGGAGGCTTGAACACAAGATCTGAGTGTTCTTTAGGCAGAGCACTGAGTCATTACTTAACCACTGTACTAAGTAGACATATGAGTTGTGCAGACATTTGGACATCTATATATGTCTCATGGCTGACAATCTTGATCAGCAAAACTTCACTTGATTTGTAAAGGATCCCATCATTTACAAACCCAAAGAGCTCTGGGACTCCATTTGCGATCACTTTGCTACCAAATCCCTTGAAAATGTTGTCAACCTCATGGATTGACTCTATGACATTCCCTTTTCCAAAGGAAATCTGCAGGAATAAATCAACAGATTCCGAGAAACCTTCAGACTACTGTTGGAAATCTCTTTCAAGAATCTAGACACCTCAACCATTGAAACCCTTTGGGCTATCATCATCCTTAAGCAACTTCCCCCATCTTTTGCCGTTATGTGATCTCTACAATTTGCTCAATATAAAGGAAAACAGGCCAAGATCCAAATGGACACCTTTCTTTCTGACCTTGAACTTGAAATCCAAAGGCAATCTGACTCCATCCAAGAAACTCAAGCCACCTCTGCCTTCAATGTGTCTCGAAACTTTCAATCAACCCAAAACAATCCCTCCAATAAAAATCCAAAGCGACAACAGTTCTGTGAAAATGGAACCCATAATCCAAACACCTCCCATTCCGCGGATCAGTGCCACCAATTTCACCCCAAACTAGCTATAGCTTACCATCAAGCTGCCCTCAGTTAAATCCAAGGAAAAACTCACCAAAGCAAGGCCAATCTCAGCATGGATAAAGCAAATTCAGATCTGATTATTCTTGACAGCGGTGCCTCTGGGCATTATCTCAAGCACCGTCATTACTTCTCCACCTTTTACAAGTGTCACTCTACCCTTGATACGGCCAATGGATCCCCTCTACAAGTTGTGGGATTTGGAGAAGCTATAATACCACTCACCACCGGATTTTTGAAAATACCCCATGCTCTACTTGTCCCTGATCTCTCCAACTCACTAATCTCCATGGTACCTTATCTTCAGATGGGCTACTCAATCAACCCTACAAATAACGGTTTTGAGTGCGTCAATGGGGTCCATCAGTTGATGACCGGGAGATTCTCTGAAAATGTCCTTGCCCTCAACGTGGACCAACCCCTGGCTCTTTCTAACCGCTCGTTCCTTGATCTCCATCAAACAATGGGTCATCCAAACAACTCCTATCTCCAAAAACTCTTCCCTAGTCTACCCATCAAAGAAACTCGCTGCATGGAATGCCTTACCCCCAGAATGACCAGAACCCCTTTCTCTGGAAGCTTCCCCACTCCATCTGTTCCTCTCGAATGCGTCCACATGGTTCTGTGTGGGCCAATCACTCCGATGTCAAAAGGGGGGAACCAGTACTTCCTTAAGATTATAGATGGTTTCAGTTGCTTTGCTTTCATTTATCCCATTCAATGTAAGTCCGAATCATACAACCACTTCATCATCTTCCTGAACAAATCTGAAAGAACCTCCAGACATAAAGTCCAATCCGTAGTCTCCAACAACGGTGGGGAGTTTGTCTCTGAAAAATTCAAGCGCCTATTCCTTGAAAAAGGAATCCAACATCTAATGACTTCTCCATACACACCCCAACAAAACGCCTTCTCCAAACAAGGCAACCGTACCACCATCGAGAAAACTAGGACCCTTCTTGCTACCAGTGGCCTTCCTCTTGAATTCTGGGGCGATGCCGCGATCACAGCCATTCTGCTCAAAAATCAAACCCCCCATTCTTCTCTCAACTTTGCAACTCCCCATGAACGTTGGACTGGTCATCCGGCAAAACTTGATCACTTAGCTCCTTTCGGCTGCAAAGTGATCCTCTACATCGAAAAGAAGTGGAGAAATTCAAATTTTGGCCCCTCTGGATGCAAAGGAATCCTCATTGGTTTTGACTTGCACCACAAGTCGTTCAAAGTATGGATCCCATCCTACGACAAAATACAATGGTCTCAAAATTTCAAGGCTATCAACAATGTATTTCCCTTCAAATCTCAATCCATGGACGACTTTTCTCCGCAAGAAATCCTGTTTCTGTTTGACAATCCCCCTTCTCCCATTTTCAACTCCTCTATATCCTTACTACCTGACTCCACCTCAACCTCAGTCCATCCCTTGGCAGACTTGAATCCTGCCACTCCATTGCAATCTCCGGAAGCCCAGAAAACCAATGCCGCTCCTGTTGAGAACCCTAATGCCACCAAACACCACGCATACGTTCCCTGGTACGACACCGCCCCAAACAAAGTAGGATTGGATATTTCCACTAGCAGAATTCTGCCCACTAGAACCCAACATTGTGCAAATCTTATCGCCTCAGAACCCTCCATTCTCAACGACCCAAAGACCATTTCCGAAGCAAAGAAACTTCCAGACTGGCCAGACTGGAAGAAAGCCATCACTAATGAAAAGGACAACTGTGAGCGCCATCAAGTCTGGGAGGTTGTTCCTAAGCCTGCTGGCGTCAGGGAGCTAGACACCACCTGGGTCTTAAAAACTAAGTTGGATGCCAATGGAGCTTTCATCAAAAAGAAAGCACGTCTATGTGCTTGGGGTTTTTGCCAAGTGGAAGGGATTGACTATGACAACACTTTTTCTCCTACTGGTCAACTTTCCACCCTTTGAATTGTTCTTAGTCTAGTGGCATCTTTCGATCTCGAGCTACATCAAATGGACGTTAAATGCGTTTTCTTAAACGGGATTCCAGAGGAAGAAATATTCATTAAGAATCCTGAAGAATTAGAAATCCACATTCCCCCGGGCTATGGCCTCCGCTTGAAGAAATCTCTCTATGGACTCAAACAAAGTCCTCGGTGTTGGTATACTGCCTTGACTACTTTCTTCTCCTCCCTTAACTTCAAGACCTCCGAGGTAGATCCCTGTTTATTTCTTCATTCTGATCCCAATAAACTTGTGTTGGTCTACATTCATGTTGACAACCTTGTTATTGGAGGAAGAAAAGAGGATTTTCTGGAATTCAAGGAGAACATGAAGTTGCGGTTTGAAATGGAAGATCTAGGTGAATGCCAATGGGTCCTTGGGATGCGGGTCACTCAAGACCGCAAGGCAGTATGGGTCCATCTGCATCAAGATTGTTACATCTCCAACATGCTTGCAGAATATGGCATGAGTGACTGCAAACCAGCCTCCACACCTCTTCCACAACAACCATCCAAAATGCCTATCTCCGATGATCCTGTTGAGTCCGGCTTCAACTATCAAAGAGGGGTTGGTCTTCTGAACTACCTTGTTCAGTGCACGAGGCCCAACCTTGCTTTTGCTTGGAGTTATCTCTCCCAGTTCCTAAACAACCCTACCATCACTCACCAACAACAATTCTTGCATCTTCTGAGGTACCTCAAACAAACTAGAGACCATGGGATAACATTGGGTGGGGAACTTTCAACGGCCTTCAAACTCAATGCATACTGTGACACCAATCATGCCTCCAGCAACAACCGCCGCTCATTCACTGGCAGTGTGCTTCTTCTAAATGGCCCTGTCATCTGGCGATGCTCAAAGCAATCGGTCGTAGCCCTCTCCTCCACCAAAGCTGAGCATCGATCTTGCTCCGAATTGGGTCAAGACCTGCTGTGGGCGTCACAACTACTCACAACCCTATCGGTCCCACTTAAAACAATCTTTGTCTCTCCTACCCTTCACTGCGAAAATCAAGAAGCCATTGCTCTTCTTGAGAATCCAGTCTATCAACACCGCACCCAACACATTGATGTTTGACTGCAATGGATTTGACACCACGTAGCCAATGGCGACTTCATCCTTACTTACCTGCCTACTGGCAACAACATAGCCAACGGTATGACCAAGATCCTCTCACCACACCTTCACCTAAAATTTCTCCTAGACAATAGGTTTATGCCCCTTAAGTCAGATTAGCAAGCAAGCAAGGGGGGGTGTATTTTTTGACCAACTATCGACCAACTGAAGACCAACCGATGACAAGAAGACTCAACAGAGACGTAACTCTAAACCTATCTCAGGGTCCAACCTTGTGTATCCTCACGTTAGATTTCAAAGAGCTTGTACCTACTTCCTACTATTTTAGACGTTGTACCGGTCTCCTTCTCTCTTCCTTACTCATTGTTGTGTCTTCCAACACATCCAATACCTCGTTCAGGTATTTCTTCCATCTTGTCTGTCTCCTTTGGTCCCAAGACCTGTTTCTCACTTGCCATCACTCACTGGCTATCATTTCAGGTCTGCTCTCTTTTCTCGTTTCTTTCTTTCCTTCTTATTGCGTTGTGGTGCCCCATCCTGGACACCCTGGCCGCCTTAAGACCTCAATCCATAAACTGTTGCGCAAACGTACGGTCCGGCTGAACAACTTATCCTCAGGCTCATCCAAACCATCCTTTACCCGCGCTGCGCTCCTTTCATCCGCGCGCCTTGCGCGTCCTTTATCCGTGTTGCTTTTCGTCTCCGCTGTTGTCATAGCACTTCCCATCTTTGTTGTTGCATGTCTTCATCTTTGTCGTGGCGCGTCCCAATCTCCTCATTGCTACCGTCGCGCGGCGCTCATCCATGATTTACTGAATCCATCCCGACCGCACCCCCAAGCATTTGGCAAATCCTTGGATCCGTCAAACCTCCCATCGCACTTGATCTATCAGTCCTGGATCTCAAGGCCGTCAGGATTTACTCAACTTTCTCAAACCAATCTCCTATCCGCCCATCCGCGCTCTCATGGACTTCATCTGTCACCTTTCCTGGGACTCTCCCACCCGCTTCCGCCTTTGGAAAAGTGCCAACAACCGCCCGCGGACATCCGCGGCATTTTGGTTCATTTCTCTCTCCCACCCGCTTCCGCCTTTGGACGAGGGGTGGGTGACTCTGGTATTTTTACGCGCGCCCATCCACCAACGGACGCGAGTGACCACATGGTTGCCTTCCCTTTTCCTCTCTATTTGTAGAATCCGTTGTATATAGTCTAACAGGGCCTCCTGCCCATATAAGGAGGGGCTCTCCCCTGCCTTTTTGATCATCATCGGAAATCATCAGAACATGGAACGATCCAGAATGAAATCAGCACACCTTTGATCCTTGAGCCTCCATACTCAACCCTTGATCCCTGATCCTTATCACCAACCAATAGCCTTGCTGGTTGAAGAAAAATTCTGTCTGTTGGAATTTTTTGAGTTTGTCATACCACTCCTTGATCCCTTTCTCTGACCATACTGGTCCTGATCCCTGATCACCTTTCTGGAGCCAATCACAATTGATTGAAGAGGTCTTATTAAGCTTAAGACCTGGAGTGTTATACCTCCCCTTAGCTTCTTTGGAGTTTCATTCTGCCAGCCTACTCTTGAGTCCCTTGAGAAGTGTTGAGGTTATCCTTGCTTCAAATCAGTTACTGTTTGTTTTAGAGCTTCTTAAACATTGTGCTTTGTCTTGTACAGCCACCCTCAGTTATCTGGTACCCTTCAAGCGCTTGATTGCGGAGAGTTGGGAAGGTTCATTGAGAACCTGGAGGTTGCTTGGGTTTGAGTTGATCATCCCCAATCTTCTGCTGACGACCAGAGTTATTAGCTTGTGGGCGTTGTTTACACACAACAGCTTTTGTTCTTTGAACTCTAGGAAGACTTTAGCTTCTTTTGTTCAAGTTTTCCCTGCATAATCTTGTCTCAGATAGTGCTGTTCCGTCGCTACCAAACTATTATCATCTTTATCCTCTACTCCTCGATTCCTCATTTACCAGGTTCTGGACCTTGATCTTGGTTACATTTAAATATTTTTGTAACACTCAGGAGGGCAGCCTAAACAGCACCTTTCCCCTCCGCAGAACTGCCACGGCCTAGCACCATTTGGAGTCTTACAGCGTGTTCTTCTCTTGTTTGCTCTCTCTCTTCTTGGTGTGCTTGCCATCTGAAATACAACTTACTCATTGTAGTGTCTTCCAACACATCCAATACCTCGTTCAGGTATTTCTTCCATCTGGTCTGTCTCCTTTGGTCCCAAGACCTGTGTCTCACTCGCCATCACTTGCTGGCTATCATTTCAGGTATTTCTTCCATCTTTTCTGTCTCCTTTGGTCCCAAGACCTGTGTCTCACTTGCCATCACTTGCTGGCTATCATTTCATTTGGAACCTGATGAGCCTCCACCTCCAGTTAGAAGGAGTGGTAGGGTTAAAGTACCAGTTGATAGGTATGGGCAATCAAAGTCCCATTATGCAGCCGCAGGATATGAGGAAGATACTTTTCAGGAACAGTGTATGCTCAATGAATTCCTGGAGTTGAGTTCATAAATGGGTAACAGGCTTAACCCAAATAGCTTTGGCCAAGCTATGAATTCTGATGAGAGAGCCAACTGGAAGAGTACTATTTTTGAGGAATTTGATTCTCTAGAAAATAATAGTGTCTTTGAAGTGGTTAAGCGGGATTCTGTTCCAAAAGGAAAGACCATTTTGGGCCGGTCTAGATAGGTGTTAAACAAGAAGTTTGTCACCAATGGAGTTTTGAAAAGATTCAAAGCTAGATGCCTTGCACAGGGCTTCAAGCAGAGAGAGGGTATTGATTACCAAGAAACTTTCTCACCAACTCAAAGGCCGTCCACCTTCAGGTAAATCATTGCTCTGGCAGTGGAGTTGGGTGAAGAAATCAGACAAGCTGATTTTGTAACAGCATACTTGAATGCAAAACTTGAAGAGGAGGAGACTGTTTATATGTCAATTCCTGATGATTTTTGTGAATGGTTAGTAGAGACTAAACCAGAAACCATGAAGAAAATCTGTGTTAGAAGTTTTCTTTCAGAAGATAAAGGGGAATATGTACTCAAGCTGTGTAGATCCCTTTATGGATTGAAACAAGCAGCTAGGTTTTGGTATAATACCATGATTGAGAAACTGATACAGATTGGTTTCAAGACATCTGAGGCCAACCCATGCCTTCTTGTAAGGAAGGATGCAATATTTTTTGTATGGGTCAATTACATTATCATCATTGGAAATGGCAAAGAGAGAGTCATGGAGAAACTCAAAAAGGAATTCAAGATGAAAGATCTTGGTCTGGTGCAACAGGGGCTAGGAATGAAAGTCAGTAAGAGCAAGAATGGTATTAAGTTAGACCAGAGCCACTACATAGAAGCTCTTCTTAAGCAATATGGCTTAGAAGATGCAAGGGATTTTGGTACTCCCATGCAGTAAAACATTTGTTTAGAGAAGTCTATAGATGAGTATTATCTGGGTTTTGTTCAATCTGGGAACAACTACAGGTCAGCTGTTGGATTGCTTAATTATTTGGGGCAGTGTTCAAGGCCCAATATTTCCTTTGCAATTGGTGTCTTGTTGCAACACTTAGAGAAGCCAAGCATGAGGCATTGGTCAGCGTTTAAGAGAGTTTTGAGGTATCTTAAAGGAAAGAACAGTCTGGGACTGTTGTTTACAAAGTCAGCAAACTTTGATTTGATTGGTTATTCCAATGCAAGTTGGGCAGATGGTAACACTAGGGAATCAACAAGTGGTTTCATATTCTTCTTTGGTAAGAATCTGGTGTCATGGATGTCCAAGAAGGTATCAGCAATAAATCTTTCATCAACAGAGGCTGAGTATAGAGCTTACTTAGCAGCTTCACATGAAGCAAAATGGTTGAGGAAAGTCTTAGAGGATACACATAAGCCACAAGGGTTTGTGTTGTTTTATTCTGATAACCAGAGTGCCATTGCGTTGGCACAAAACCAAGTGTTCCATTCAAGAACAAAACATATCCATGTTCACTATAACTATATCCGCATTGAAATTAACTGCAAGGAGATTGTGTTGAGGTACCTTCCTACTGGATCAATGATTTCAGATATCTTGAATAATGCTTTAGATAGTAACAAGCATCAAGGCTTTGTGAATAACATGCAAATTTCACCCCTTTTGGATTAAGGGGGTGTGTTAAAATACGTATGCACTTACGCGTGTGGTATGTATAAGTCTAATCCAAATGGGATGCACATGTGGGCCTCTGCGGCCAATTGGTCACTCACCAGACAATACGGTCCTGTGTGGATGTCACGGATTTGGGGAAACTGGCCTCAAAAAGCGTGAAACAGGCCTATTGGTACAACGCCCTAACGGGCCCAATGGGTTATATGGGCAAATACAGCCGGATGGGTTATATGGGCAAATACAGCCGGATGGGCTTGTGTGGGCATAATTGGGCCCAAGGTTTATTTTGGACATACTTGGACAGACAGGCTGGCCCGCCAAAGTATGGTTTGCTTAGTTTTTGGGCTTGGGGCAGCCCATTGGGGCTGCTGCCCGTGTTGCAGCCCCGTTGGGGCTGCTGCCCATGTCGCGGCCCGCTTGGGGCTGCTGTTTTTGCCTATGGCCAATTTACGGGGCCTGATGGCCCGCGCGGGGCTGATGTAGGGGGCAGCGCGGCTGCCGCACGGGTCGGCGGCCAGCTGTTGTAGCCGCAGGGCTGGGTCTGATGGCCCTGGCTCCTCCCCCTCCCCTTGCTTGCCATTGCAAGGGGGAAAGGGAAGGCTGTCTGGGTTGAACCAGCCAGCGACCAGTTGCAAGGTGCAACCGGTCAGGGTGGGGGGGATTTCATCACCCTCCCACCCAGGAGGATGAAAAAGTGGCTTGCCGCAACAAAGCAACCAGCGGTGGGGGGGACCTGACCTCCCCTCCACCATCAAAGCAAAGGAGCGCTCTCCCCCCCCTTTAACAAGGGGGAGGAGCAAAGGGATGGAGGGGATTTGACCACCCCCCAGCCCACCTTACCTTGACAACACCCTGGGGGTATTGACCCCCAGGGCCCCTGGTAGGGGGATTTGACTGCCCCCTCCAGGGATCTGTGAGAAGGAGGGGGGGACAGCATGTCCGCTGGTCACACCCCCCCCCCCCCCCCCACATGAGTATGAGACTGGACCCAGGTGTGTTCTGGGTCCCACCTGGCCACTTTTATGGCCAGGGGCTGGTTGCATGAGGCAACCAGCCAGCCTGTGAGGTAACAACCAACCAGGGATTGAACAGCAAAGGGGCTGGTTCAGCCCCGTAACAGTGGAAACACCAGAAAGGACCGGAATAGGCTGGTTGTAAGGGTACAGAGACTGACGCCATGCGGGCTGATGTAGCCCAAACCAAGTAAAAAGGACTGTAGAGCCTGTAGAGCTCCTTTGCAGCGGAAAATTTGCCTTTTGGCTTGTTGTATCATGGGCTCACAAGATTCCAATCTTTTGTACTTAAGGAGCTCTTCTCCCTGCTGTTTTCCATCATCCATTCATCATCCAATCAAATTCATCATCAATATCATCCAAAGTATTGCCCCATTGTGAGAGCCCATCAGCAATTCTTGACACAAGTTGTCCAGCATTTCTTTTGCTTTAAATACTGCTCATTTGCCTAAGCTAATTGCTGGCCATAATTATAACAGGAAGGATCAAGCAAGAGGAGGAAATGATGGAGATGAGAAAGGCAGAATTAATGTCCGCTCCTGCTTGATCAAAAAAAGTCAGGCAGCAGGCGTAGCAAGAAGGAGTCAAATGGAGGATCAGAGGGTTCAAGTGCCTGTAGAGGCCTTCCTAGTCCACTAGGGCAGGCAAGAAGTTGGGGTAAAGAAAAATGGAGGGCTTGTCATACCAATAACAGAACATATTATTATTATTATCATTATTATTTATTTATTTTTTTAAAAACAAATTTGGATAAGACAAAAAACCAAGAAAATTTTTGAATTTTTTCCCCCTTTTCTTGAGGTGTACCAAATTGTTAACCACACCATTATGCTATTCTTGAGTCTCTTGAGAAGTGTTGGGTTATTCTTGTTTGAAATGATTATTGAGTTGCTTCTAGAACTTCATAAAACAAATTTCTTTTTTTTGTTCAGCCATCCACAGTTATCTGGTACCCTTCAAGCGCTTGATTGCAGAGATTTGGACTGGTTCATTGAGAACCTGGAGGTTGTTTGGGATTGAGTTGATCCTTCCTAATCTTCTGCTGACTACAAGAGTTATTAGCTTGTGGACTTTGTTACTTACAACTGCCTTGTCCTATGGAACTCTGAACAAACTCTAACTTACTTTGTTCAAGTCTTTCCCCACACCATCTTGCCTCAGATAGTGTTGTTCAATTGCTACCAAATACTATCAAATTCATCCCTTCCATTTATTCCTCATTCATAAGATTCTGGACCTTGATCACGGTTAAATTTAAATATTTTTGTAATTCTCATGAGGGCAGCCTAAACAGAACCTCTCCCCTCCAAAGAACTGCCTGCGGCTCAGAACTGTTTGGATTCTTACATTTGGTCCCCTGGGCCGGCATAAACCAAGCAACCTTGGGATTTACAGTCCCAATGCATTTGGAATCAAGTTCAAATTTGATCCTTTCTCTCTCTCTCTCTCTCTCTCTCTCTCTCTCTCTCTCTCTCTCTCTCTCTCTCTCTCTCTCTCTCTCTCTCTCTCTCTCTCTCTTGTCCTAGATCTGATCCCGGCAGGCAACTTATTCTAGAATTAAGTCCTCCCAATTTGTGCACCATCTGGGCAATGTACTTGTTGGCTTTTGTGAAACCCTACTCTTGCCAAATTTGTGAGCCACTTTGTAATTCCGCTCTTTGGATCCTCTAGGAAACTCTTTTATTCAAAATGGCAACTGCTGGTACTCCCACCACCTCTGTTTGACCTAAGATGGTCAAGATAAAACACAAGAAAATAAAATTAGGGTTCAAAGGGGTAAATGTTGAATGATTCTTGGACTCTTATAAAATGGCTGCTGAAGTGGATGGGGCAAGTGAATACAACATGGCCTATCAGTTACAATTATTTATCTCCTCTGATGAAGTCATGGAAGTAATCAAATTTTTTGATGGATCAAAATCCCATAACTGGATGCTTCTAAGGGAAGCAATGTTGGCATATTTGGTTAAAATAGATGTAGCCCAGTTTACTTTACAGGACCTGGATGTTCTTTTCTCTCAGTGGATCTCAAATGGTGGTGTCTCTTCAGTGTCTGACTACCAGTCTTTTAGAAAGTCATGGGATCAAATCCAATCTTTTTTATAATTATTGCCAGCAATTAGATTAGGCAAATGAGCAGTATTTAAAGCAAAAGAAATGCTGGACACCTTGTGTCAATAATTGCTTGATGGGCTCTCACAATGCGGCAATACGTTGGATGATATTGTTGATGAATTCAATCGGATGATGAATGGATGATGGAAAACAGCAGGGAGAAGAGCTCCTTAAGTACAAACAATTGGCCTCTTGTGAGCCCATGATAAAATAAGCCAGAAGGCAATTATGCCACCCCAAAAGACCTCTACAGGCTCTACAGGCCTTGTTACTTGGTTTGGACTAAATCAGCCCACATGGCATCAGTCCCTGTACCCTTACAACCAGCCTATTCTGGTTATTTCTGGTGTTTCCACCTCAATGGGGCTGAACAAGCCCCTTAACTATTCAAAACCCTGGCTGGTTGTCTGTTACAACCAGCCCTGTTACTTATCTTAGCACTTTTACAGCCCTGGCCCCTCATAGGGGTCAGGTGGGACCCAGGACTCACCTGAGTCCAACCAAAATCTCACCTGGGGGAGGGGTGTAACCGGGGGACATGCCACCGCCCCCCTCTTTCTCTCAAATCCCTGGAGGGGGCAGTCAAATCCCCCTACCAGGGGCCCTGGGGGTTGATACTGTCAGCTTGCTACTATTGCAGAGCAAGCTGCAAAAGTAACTAAAATAACATAAAAATAATAATAATACAATTAACCTAAGAATGAGTAGGAAACCAAAAACATTATTACAGAAATGGATTCTCCACCCAAAATTAGGTAGGGTCACTCACTGACCCCAACCTTGAAATCCAACTCCTTATATTTTAAATAATTAAGGAAAGAGGAACCAAATAACTAAGGCTCCATTATTGAGATTTTTGTCCAATTAAATATTTCACACACATTGTCACGTATAGGTTTCACACCTAAAATTCAGTCAGAATTGAGTTGTTGTGTATATTTTAGGGGTTACGGGCGGAGATGTGTTTTGTCACAATTCCCGCACGCAGCCGCGGCAGCCAAAGCACCCGCGCGCGGCTGAGATACAGCCGTGTCACCCCGTCAAGGTTGTGTACGCAGCCCCGGGCCTCTGACAAGTACGCAGCCGCGGGACTACGGGCTGACAGAGTGACAGGCGGCCTGAGAGGCTCAGGTAATGCGTAAACAGGCTACAACATACACAGGAACTCTCTACATACGTAATAAAGATTCCCGTGGTAGTAGACTGTCTAAAAATACATAATATTATATAAAAAAAAATCCTTACACATATTTTTTACTTAATATAATGCAAAGTATCAAGAATGTCAAAAAAAAGACAATGACAACTTCCAAAAATATATTAAAATACTTTAATATACTTTTATGATAATTGCTATACATCAATATTTTTGCGACATACTAAGGAAGATAATGATGTAAAAATAGTACATGAATTCTCATGATTTATATTTTTAAGTAATTATCTTAACAAATCAACTGGAACTCGCAAATAAAGAGTAAAATCAATATTATGACTTTTACTCCAGTTATATAATACATAATGAGAACTTACCTGACATCAAAATGTCCGTAGAAATTTCTATTAATATAATTATTAAATTACTGGGAACATTTGCTAAGGATAATTAATTAAATAATACATAAGTAGGACAGATTAGTGTTATTCACACGTCCTAATGTCTATTATAAGGTAGAATAATTCCCATACCCTAAGGAATTAGATGCTACCCATGCTATAGCACAAAGAACACATGACAGGCTACCTGTGGTTACCCTGCTAGCCTTGGTGTTAGTCCCTTTGAGAACCTACAACCCTCAGAAGGACCATATTGGGACTCCAAAAGCTATAAATAAGGAGCCCTTTTGAGGATGTTGATGGGCAGAGACCCAGTAATATTCATATCCAGAAGCCGTGCCAAGGTAATCAAGTACTTATAAGAGATAAGTAAGTGATTTATGGCAATTTCTGATCAGTAATAACCGTCCTCAAAACTCTTTTTATCAATTAAAACTGCTGAACAACCTTATAACCCCAGTATACAGGTTTAACCCATCAGTACACGTCTCAAACAGATGCCCAAAGGATTTAATAATATACCAGTGAGTCTTATTATCCTTTCTCTGTCGTTTTAGCTTGGCTACAAGGCCCTACCAACCCACTGTGTATTTTATATACATATTATCTTTGGGTGAAATATTCTTTAAACTAAAGAGCCCAAAGTAACCAGGACTACGTGTTTTCATACTGAAATCCCTGAAGAGAGGTGTTAAAGATCCCCAATATAATTGTGGCCCCTCTATAAATATTTAATAATCAATTTTGATTCAAAACAATAAACAATAACCAAACCATTTAACCTTGCAATCAGCTTAATCCAAGTATTCTACGGATTTTGGCTGCATTTATTAAATAATATATTTATAATTTACTCTATCACCTCTGGTAGCTTAAGGATAGCAAGGGTCTTGGCATCCAGGAGGCTGAAAATTGGGGGTCTTGCCGGGAAATATTCCATTTTATTATATTTAATACCTTGGACCAGACATTTTCACAAAAAAATCAAATCAAAGATAAATTTATCTGACTTTATAACTGTGATTTATTATTAAATTCTTTTGCAGTGGATTTAAAAACCAATGCAGAATTAATAATCTATTATTTAAATCTTTTAAAGATAAGAAAAGAACAATATATTAAAAACTATAAACCTACTGGTTGGAAAGCTTTAACTCAAGCTGAGCAACTTAATATCTCTTCTGCACATAAACACTTAGATAAACTCCTTGAACAAGAAGATCTTGAAAGGCGTATCAACTTTCAGGCTCTATTAAGAAAACATAAAGCTTGGAAAAAATACCATATAAATTACTTTTTTAAATATAAAAGTAAGTAAACAACTTGCATTACCATATTATTTTCAAGAAAATAATATTAATATATTTTTTTCAACCAATAAAATACACTTTTTTATCAGTGAACCCTCCTGTACCAGAAACCACCGCCACTGATGTGGATCTATTGGATCAGGAAGTCCCAGACATCTCTGGACGCCCTGAAAATATTGATTGGACGGGTGAAGACCTCATTGGAACCCACCAAGACCCCGTAGGATTACCTACTAGAGATCAATTTAACCCCAACAAGGTCTTAGTACCTTTGAATATCAATTTAAGTGATTTTTGAAATAAAACTTATTTTTACGGATTTTTTGTGTAAAATACTTATGAACATATTGTTCTGAAAATGAATAGAGTTAACACAAGAGCCTCAGGAAGAATTCCCTCCTATGGATCTTTGCCAACAGCTCTCAGTAACCGTGAGACCACCAGTAAGTAAAACAATGAAGGGACTAGAACCCGTGAATCAAATGTTGATTGACAAGGAGCAGCACCAACCACTTCTGCCCTCTCCCAACCTAGAGCCGGAGAAAGTAGCAGAATCAAGCCACCCTCCTTTACAAGAAGATTCCCTGCAGCCACCCCAGAAGAATCTGGCCAAGGAGGCCAGGATCAAAGACTTAGTGAAAGAGCATGTGAAATATTGGGAAGAATTCAATGAAGCCCAAGCCAAGGAGGACATGGTATCTATGAAAAAGATAATCTCCCAGGCAAAAGCCACCCAGATAGCTCTTCAGAAAATGATTCCAAGGAAAGAGGTAGAATCCTACGTAGAAAAGTGGAATCCGTGGGATCAATTAGCCCAACTGAAAGGCAAAGGATCAGGAAAGAAGAGATCCTCTTCCCATCCCAAGCCAAAGGGAAAGAAAGACTGGGACCAGATAGTATCACTAGCTCAAAAGTGGAAAAAGGTTTACAACAATTAGCCTCTAATTCTGAGCCCAAACAAACCTCTGATTTAATTACTTCCTTTTCTAATGATATGCATCATAATTTCAAAATTGTTTGTGAAAATTTGGACGGGGTTTAAACCCAAATGGATAAATTAACCTCAGTAGTAGCCAAATTGATTAATAACCAAACAAAGATGGTAGGAATGGAAGAAATTAAAGAACACACAGAACAGTTATTGGAGACAATTAATTAATGTAGGATCAAACAGACTCAAACAATTGAGAATATGTTCTCCGGAATCCAAGAAGATTTTATTATGTCTTTCCACCCCTTAAAAGAAGAATTGGCAACCACCACTAACAGTTCTATTCTATCCCTTAGTGAAAAATTGGATGTGCTCAAGAACAAAGTGGACCTGCAACTTAATCTGATCAAAAATGATCTTAGAGACTTAAAAGTTTGTCTGACCAACCCCTTGGGGAGTACTACAGAGGAACTAAAGCCTCCCAGACAAACCACTACTCCTTATGCACCACCCTTATTAGGAATGCATAGGAGTGACACCTTTAGGCCTAGTCCTACTCCTGAGATGGAGCAAGCTCTCAAACTGTTACACCCTATTTTTGAATGGCCCAAGTTCTCCGGAGAAGGACAATACAACCATATAAATTTTATTAAATTTATTTATTACACAATTAACTCTTATGACCTACCAGAAGCTATAGCTCTAGTCCGGCTACCCGGAATGTTTGAAGGAGTAGAATTGAACTGGTTTATCAGTAAGAGAGAAGAAGTAGGATCCTTACCATGGAATTCTTGGAAACTTCTGATCAAAGAACAATTTGGTTCTAGAATGTGGAAAAGGAAAATGATGAAAAATTTCAAAAATTCCTTATTTGACCCCTCCAAGGAAAAACCTCACAAATGGTGCTTGGAAAAGAAGAAAAGATTGGATTGCTTCTATCCAGATGCTGATAAAGAGGAAGTAAATGAAAGACTCCTCAACCTGTGTCCTGGCAATCTTAACCATAGTGTAAGATGTAGGATGAGTATGGATGCGGACTTGCCCACTCTAATCAATGTGTTACAAGAAGTAATAGACATGAACGGGTTGGAAAAGAAAGCCCCTTCCAGACCCAAAGAGAACTATAACATCAACAAAACCAGAGAACAAACTCCTTTGATAAATGCCTCTGACAATAAGAAACCTAATGAGAATAGGGAGAAAGAGAGGACGCCTGCAACTTGTTGGAATTGTAACAAGACTGGGAATATGAGACAAGACTGTAAATTACCAAAAAGGAAGATAGCAGTCTTGGAAGGAGAACAGGAGGTTGAAGAGAATCAGAACTATGAAGACATAGCTGATACTGAATGATCTCTTTCTGAATGTGAATTGATCTTGACCAACCCTATTAATGTTATAGAAGGAGATATAGGTACTTCTGCAGAGATCAATAACATCCATGGGCATTCTAGCCTGCCCCAACAATGGGATCCTACCATAATTCCTAGACATATTATGGATGTCAAACCATTAGCAGTTAAACCTATGAGTGGGAAACTTTATACCACTGGTCAAAAGTGCTATGCAACTGGGTTGTATAAAAACAGACCTATAAGGTTATTACTGGATAGTGGAGCCTTTTGCTCATGTGTCTGTGCTGAAGTCTTAAGCAAATGGGACCTCAATTGGAGAGAACACGTTTTACCCATCCCAAAAGCCAATTTCATCTCTTGCAACTCTACCATGAATGCTATTGGAGTATGGACTGCTCCTCTAATACTACCTCACACTAAAGGATCTTTGAGAATACAAGTGGAATTTGTAGTATTGCTCAATGGACTATGTGACTACTTGATATTTGGTAATGATGCCTTATGTCTATATGGTATAGACGTGTTCCAGAGTAAAGGAAGATACTTCACAGTAGGAGGTAATTGGGATAAGAAGTTTAAGATATGCACCATTCAGTCTAAATTCCCCTCCTCTGCTTACCAGAAGCATTTGGAAGACTTTGAACAAGAATATTTGTCTTAAGCATCTCTGAATATGAAACTTTCTGAGGAATAGAAGAAAGACATATCAAAAGTCTGCTTTGAGAACCAGAATGCTTTTTGTACTAAAAATCATCCTATTGGTGATATTAAAGGACATGATATGGTATTAACATTGACCATTAAGCCTCCTTATCCTCCTAACTTAATAAGGCCAGCCTATCCGTCTATTCCTAAGTCTAGAAAAGCTCTTGAGGAACATATCCAAGAACTGATAGACTTACAAGTATTAAGGAAAGTAGGGCATAATGAACAGGTAGATGTGACCACACCTGTAATCATAGCTTGGCATAATGACAATTCAAGAATGGTAGGAGACTTCAGAATGCTCAAAAATTACACTCAAGCAGATTATTATCCTATACCCTGGATTGATCATGCTCTGCATAACTTGTCCAAGGCTAAGTACATCACTACTATGGATATGCTTAAAGGCTTCCACCAGATACCAATAAGCCCTGAAAGCAGGAAGTTTATGAGAATAATCTGTCATTTGGGAATATATGAATATCTTAGGATGCCTTCTGGTATAAAGAATGCTCCATCACACTTCCAGAGAACAATGGATACAGTTCTAGGTACTTACATCAAACAAGGATGGATGATGGTATACATAGATGATGTTATCATATACTCTGATGACTGGGATACTCATATTAACCAAGTAAGATTAGTACTCCAGACAATCTCCAAAGCAGGACTAAAGGTTTCCATGAAGAAATGCAACTTTGGCTATGGAGAATTGAAAGCCTTAGGACATATAGTCTCTTGCCTAACTCTAGCTGCTGATCAAAATAAGATAGCTGCTGTCATGAATAGACCTATGCCTCAAAACAAGACAGAATTACTGTCTTTCATCAGTTTCTGCAGTTATTACAGACCATACATACCAAAGTTTGCTATGCTAAATAAAAGTCTGTATGAAGTATGTAACAACAATACACTATTTGAAATGACTCATGAGAGAATAAAGAACTATGAGGAATTAAAAATAGCTATGACCTCTACTCCTCTACCTATCCAACCAGATTACTCTAATCCCCTCAAACTATAAATTGACGCTTGCATGGAAGGGCTAGGAGCTGCTTTACATCAGGAAAGGATAGAAGAAGACAAACCAGTAGAAAAACCTGTACTCTTCATATCTAGACAGATCAAAGATACTGAGAAGAGATATGGGGCCAGTCAGTTGGAATGCTTGGCACTAGTATGGGATTTAGAGAATCTGCACTATTACTTATAAGGCACCACTTTTCAAGTAATCACGGACTGCAATGCTGTAAGAACTCTTATGAACATGAAAACCCCCAGCAGACATATGCTCAGGTGGCAAATTGCTATACAACAATATAGAGGACAGATGACTATAGTGCATAAAGCTGGAACTAAACATCAGAAAGCTGATAGTCTAAGTAGGAATTTGTTGCCTAACGACTCTAAAAATCCAGCATATGACCCTGAAGATCAAGATATCTTTCCTAACTTGAACATCAATCTTTTTGCATTAAGTGCTCCAATAATGGGAATCCACTTATGTGAATTAGACACTGCTTTCTTCAACCTAGTAAGGGATAGCTACTCTCCTGAGATCAAGCTGCTGATTACCATTATGGAATGTGAATCCCCAGAAGCAGCTTTGATAAATAGCCTACCTGCTTCACTACTTAAACCCTATAAAGCAGGAAGGTTTACCTTTTGGGATGGTCTCCTTTACTATAGACACCAACATTCCAGCATATTAGTACTGAGCAACAAAGAGCATATAGAACATATACTCCAGGAATGCCATGACAACTGTTCATCAGGACATTTATCCACAGAAAGAACCTTAGAGAAAGTGAAACAAACTGCCCGGTGGATATACTGGAAAGAAGTCACTACAGAATGAAAAGTTGAAGAATGACTATATATCCATGAGGGATGAAAAGGTAATGGTGGGCTATGGAGGAGCCTGATGAGGAGGAATAATAAGGCTACAAACAGCCAATAGAGAGGGGATAATTCTTGTATAGTCAAGAGGAACTGATCTGATGAGGAGGAAGGGGAACTCCGGTATTGTTGACTGGTAATCAGATGAGTTTCATTCCTGGTCCAAGGGGAGGACCAGTATTTAAGCACAACTGGAGAACCCCAAAGGGGGCCTGGGGTAGCAGGGTTAAAACAACTAGAGAGCCCCCAGAAGGGGCCTGAGACAATAATAATAGGATAACAAAAGCATTAAGATAGATCTAAGGCTGACTAAATTTGTCAGTTACAAAATATGAACAGAAAAATGAAAACACAGAATATGTTACTAGCTGTGAAACCTGCCAGAAATCTAATAAAACTACTGGAAAAAGGTTTGGACTCTTACAGAAGATATCTAAACCTACAACCAGGTGGGAAATTATCAATATGGATTTTGTCACCGGCCTCCCCCCTGGAGGTACTCATTCTTATAACTCTGTCCTAGTTATAGTTGACAGATATTCCAAAAAAGCAAAATTCTTACCTAACCACAAGGAAGATAGTGCTATGGATGTAGCCTTACTATTCTGGAATAGGATGATAGCTGATGTGGATATACCCAAGATTATAATCAGTGACAGAGACCCCAAATTCACATATGAATTTTGGAGGAATCTACATGATATACTGTGTACTACTCTAGCATTTTCTACAGCATACCATCCCCAAACTGACAGATTAGCTGAAAGGATGATACAGACCCTAGAAGATATTCTAAGGAGGTTCTGCAGCTTTTGTCTAGAATACAAAAACTCTGATGGTTATTGCCATTATTGGGTAAGCCTACTCCCAGCCCTAGAAATGGCTTATAACAGCAGTAAACATTCTACTACCAAAGAAGCTCCTTACATACTAGAAATAGGATGGATTCCAAAACTCCCTAGAAATAACGTGAACTATAACTTAGCCACTATTCATCCAACATCTCTTGACTTTAAGAAGATGATAGATGTGGCAAATAAACATGCTCAGAAATGTGTGGAAGAAGCTGTTGAATACAACAAACAAAGATGGGACAAATCCCATAAAGAACCTGACTTTAAGATAGGAGACCAGATCTTGATATCTACAACTAATTTCAACAACCTGGCAGGAAACAGGAAACTGAAACCAGTCTTTTTTGGACCATTTTTTATCAAGAAGATGCATGGCAAAAATGCTGTGGAAGTAATCTTGAGTGAAGAATTATCAAGAAAACATCCGGTATTTCCTGTTAGCCTAGTCAAACACTTTAAACCAAGAGAAGGTGTTGAATGTTAAAGACATTCTCTCTGTCTTCTTATTTCTTCATTCTGTTTTGTTCTCTTCCTTCCCTTTTGTTTTGAGTCTTCTTCTCTTTCTATTTCTTTCCACTTCTTTTTCTTCTTTCTTTTCCCATCTTTCACAGTCTCTCAGATGTCACCCAACCTCTAATCTCAAGCGCGCTCCCTCTCAAACTCTCAGCGCTTTCACGTACATGTTACAGACACTAAATTCATCCGAAAGGTCCCGTGCCATCCCTGATTCTCCGGGACCTCGACTGCTCTTTCTTTACCTCTTTGAACGAGGACTCTTCTTTTTCTTTCTCAACTTTTAACTCTTACTCTCTTCTTTCTCACATCACACTTCCATTCCCGATCTGCCTTCTCAACTCACGATGACCTACCTCTTCAAAGATTCTGTCTTGTAAGACTGTTTGCCATATCTTTCAACAACCGCAATCTCCACCCTCAATACTTATGTCAACTCTTTCTCATCTCAAGATCTGAACCTTCCAATTCTTTTGACCAATTAAACTACATCTCAACTTCACCTCCGCTCAATCTCTCACCAATATTCTTTCAGATCAACGTGCCAAGAATCTTTCAACTTGATGTCTGTCTCTTGTCACTATTCTTCTTGTCTTCCTTCTTTCCAAAACCCTTTTTCCTCTTCTCAACTGACTCTTGTGTCTCTCAGCCCTGTTTATGTCTTTTCTTCTACTTTAATCTCTTAGAAATCCAACAGAAGGCAGCAACCTCCCTCCAGCAATAATCCCAATAGAACCTGACCCCGTAAAAGAAAAAGGGAAAGTCAGCAGGATATTGAGAGATAAGAAAGAGAGGTTACAAGGAAAAGATATCAGACTATACTTAGTAAGATACAAAGGAGAATCTGCAGACAAAGATGAATGGTTACCAGAAAATAATATACCTGATGGACCAATACATCTCAGAAACTACAGAGCCAGCAATAGGACCTGAAACACATATGCATTAATTTTTTCTCCAAACTTCCTCCAGCGTTTTTCAGATATGTCCATATCTTGGAGTGGGGGAATGTCAGCTTGCTACTATTGCAGAGCAAGCTGCAAAAGCAACTAAAATAACATAAAAATAATAATAATACAATTAACCTAAGAAGTAGTAGTAAACCAAAAACATTATTACAGAAATGGATTCTCCACCCAAACTTAGGTAGGGTCACTCACTGACCCCACCCTTGAAATCCAACTCCTTATATTTTTAAATAATTAAGGAAAGAAGAACCAAAATACTACGGCTCCATTATTGAGATTTTTGGCCAATTAAATATTTCACACACATTGTCACGTATAGGTTTCACACCTAAAATTCAGTCAGAATTGAGGTGTTGTGTATATTTTAGGAGTTATGGGCGGAAATGTGTTTTGTCACAATTGCCGCACGCAGCCGCGGCAGCCAAAGCACCCGCGCGCGGCTGAGATACAGCTTTGTCACTCCTTCAAGGTCGTGTACGCAGCCCCGAACCTCTGACAAGTATGCAGCCGCGGAACTACGGGTTGACAGAGAAACAGGCGGCCTGAGAGGCTCAGGTACCGCGTAAACAGCCTACAACATACATGGGAACTTTCTACATATGTAATAAAGATTCCCGTGGATAGTAGACTGTCTAAAAATACATAATATTATATAAAAAATACATAAATAATCCTTACATGTATTTTTTACTTAATATAATGCAAAGTATCAAGAATGTCAAAAACAAGACAATGACAACTTCTAAAAATATATTAAAATACTTTAATATAATTTTATGAGAATTGCTATACATCAATATCTTTGTGACATACTAAGGGAGATAATGATGTAAAAATATTACATAATTCTCATGATTTATATTTTTAATTAATTATCTTAACAAATCAACTGGAACTCGAAAATAAAGAGTAAAATCAATATTATGACTTTTACTCCAGTTATATAATACATAATGAGAACTTACCTGACATCAAAATGTCTGTAGAAATTTCTATTAATATAATTATTAAATTACTGGGAACATTTACTAAGGATAATTAATTAAATAATACATAAGTAGGACAGATTAGTGTTATTCACATGTCCTAATGTCTATTATAAGGTAGAATAATTCCCATACCCTAAGGAATTAGATGCTACCCGTGCTATATCACCAAGAAAACATAACAGGCTACCTCTGGTTACCCTGCTAGCCTTAGTGTCCGTCCCTTTGAGCACCTACATCCCTCAGAAGGACCATATTGGGACTCCAAAAGCTATAAATAAGGAGCCCTTTTGAGGATGTTGATGGGCAGAGACCCAGTAATATTCATATCCAGATGCCGTGGCAAGGTAATCAAGTACCTATAAGAGATAAGTAAGTGATTTATGGCAATTTCTGATCAGTGATAACCGTCCTCAAAACTCTTTTCATCAATTAAAACTGCTGAACAACCTTATAACCCCAGTATACAGGTTTAACCCATCAGTACACGTCTCAAACAGATACCCAAAGGATTTAATAATATACAAGTGAGTCTTATTATCCTTTCTCTGTCGTGGTAGCTTGGCTACAAGGCCCTACCACTCCTCTGTGTATTTTATATACATATTATCTTTGGGTAAAATATTCTTTAAACTAAAGAGCCCAAAGTAACCAGGACTACGTGTTTTCATACTGAAATCCCTGAAGAGAGTTGTTAAATATCCCCAATATAATTGTGGCCCCTCTATAAATATTTAATAATCAATTTTTATTTGAAAAAATAAACAATAACCAAACCATTTAACCTTGCAATAAGCTTAATCCAAGTATTCTACGGATTTTTGCTGCATTTATTAAATAATATATTTATTATTTACTCTATCACCTCTGGTAGCTAAAGGATAGCAAGGATTTTGGCATCCAGGAGGCTGACAGATACACCCAGGGCTTTGCTACGGTAAGTGGGCTGGGGGGTGGTCAGGTCCCCTCAGCCCGTTGCTCCTCCCCCTTGGTAAAGGGGGGGGAGAGCACCCCTTTGATGGTGGGGGGATGGTCAATCCCCCCCCCCCCCCACCACCGGTGGCCTTGATTCAACCAGCCTGGCCATCTCCTTTGGTGGGGGGGTGATCAAGTTGCCTCCACCATCACCAGTTGCCCCTAGCAACCGGTTGCTGGCTGGTTACAACCAGCCAGCCCTCCCCCTCCCCCTTGAAATGGCAAGCAAGGGGAGGGGGAGGAGCCGGGACCATCAGCCCAGTGGCAGCCGCGACAACAGCCCTGCGCGGGCCTTTGGGCCCCATAGAGGGGCCAAAGTCAAAAACAGCGGCCCAAAGCGGGCTGTGCAATGGGCAGCAGCCCCAATGGCCGGCCCCAAGCCCAAAAACTAAGTAAACCATACTTTGGCGGGCCAGCCTGTCTGGCCAAGTATTTCCAAACTAAACCTTGGGCCCAATTATGCCAATACAAGCTCATCTGGCTGTATTTGCCCATATACCTCACCAGGCCCGTTAGGGCCCATGTACCAATAGGCCTGTTTCACATGTTTTGAGGCCAGTTTCCCCAAATATGTGACATCCACACAGGCCTGTATGGTCCATGTGAGTGTCCAATGGGCCAGAGAGGTCCATATGTGCATCCCATTTGGATTACACTTATACGTAGCACACGCGTAAGTGCATATGTATTTTAACAATCTGATCTTATCCAAAACAACCACATTGATACGGTGGAAGAATTTCCAGTTTGATTTTTTCAGTCTTTTTTGCTAGCAGTTCAGGAAAGGATTAGGGGTTAATTGGTCAAGTCTGGATCAATGATCACCACCAGGGATAATCAATTCAAGCTCCCTTTTTTCCCGGTCCTTAGGAATTCTGTGGATAAAGTCATGAAAGTTCAAACTGCTTTAACTTTTGAAAAACCTAGAAACACTGAACCAGTCCATGCTCCTTCTTTCAAAGAAACTGACAACATTATGAATAAGATGGAGGCAAACCGCAGCCCCAAACCAAATCATCATTCCAAAAGCTACTCCAAGATTTTGAGAACACAACAGATCAAAAAATTTCTTCTCTTGCTACTCCTAAGCCCTCTAATTCTTTCCCTAAATCTACTCTGGTCTACTACTACTGTCATAGGTGTTGTATTTTGGTTTTCTTCTCATTGCCTCCTTCTCCTACTTCATTCTATTTCCTTTCTTCATCTTGCTATAAACCTACAGCTTGGTGTAATCAACACTGTCATTAGGACTATTCTATGAGTGCATACCTGTGGCCTCACTTATTATTACATGTCACCTAACCTGTCACTTACTCATACAGTTTATGCCATGGTTGATTATCCTTCACTGTCCTCCACTATTGTTATTATTGCCTTAGGCCCCCTGTAATTGGCTCTCTAGTTGTAGGCCCCCTCTAAGGGGCTCTCTAGTTGCCTTTTTAAATTGGTCTTTTACAGGAACTTGCAATTTCACCATCTAGTATGATTCTCTCAAATTAAGAGCTACCTATAGTGGCTGGATCCCTCCTGGTTTTCCGGGTTGTAGCTTTATTGAGGTATTACATTGAGATGTAAATTTCCTCCTATTATCATTTAATCATGCCCTTTGTAGGCTTACTATCCACTCTCTGCTACTGCATCACTTCAGTCTTGAAACTGGTTTTGCCTTATCTCATCCTTACTGGGCTTTGCTACACTACAGTCTAATTCTAATATCCTCACCATTTGGACATCCAATTCTCTTATTTTAACAATAGGGAAGGTCATGGAACAGGAAAATGCCCTGAGCTCCAGAAGGATAAAGAAAAAAAGTTGGTTTATCAGAAGGGGAAAAATTTATTTCTTCCTAATGGTGCCTTGATCCCCTTTGACTCATCTCACCCTATCCAACATGTGGTAGCCTCTTATCAGCCACCACCTCCTATGAAGGCATCTTTGGCTTCTTTCAATTTCCAATCTTCCGTGGTACCCTTCAAACTTGGTATCATCCAGCAATATACTCCTCAAGTCTTGTGGGAGCTCATCAATCTGATCCAGCTAGGAAAAAACATTAGGAACCCTAACCTCATAAGGCTCCTTCCTTGCCCTCCTCAATCCTTTTGAAACCAGTTAAAAGTTGATATTTGCCTTATCTTCCTTCCTCTGATATGGAAGACATGGAGGTGGAAAAGGAAACACTCATTGAAAGGTTTCACAATCACTCTTATCCTCCTCCTCCATCTAAATTGCCTCAACCTCCTGATCCTGTTCCCCATTCACCTAAACGTCCTCCCTCCACCCATACCAAAGTTGAGTTGGAGAGGGGAATTTCAAAGAAACAGCACAATGCTGTGGAACGGGTTTTAAAGAAAATTTCATATCTTAAAATTCCTGATCTATCTGTGGCTGAATTTTGGTCAATTTCTCCATCTGTTTCTGAAGGAATGAAGAAATGGGTCTCTTGTCAAAATTTGAAGATTGGTCCTGACAAATTGAAGGTTTCCTATGGTACTCAGATGGAGGACTCTGGTTGAACAGGTCCCTCCTCAGATTACAACCTTTATTCCTGTCCCCTTGTTTTTATTCCCTGTTACCTTGGTGACTCAGCTAAAGCTGTTTCACTCCTTGTTGATTCTGGATCTCAGCTCAACTGAATTTTGGGTTCTATGGCCTGCAAACTCAAACTCAGTCCTAGGTTCAGCTTTGATTCTGAAAGCTGTTTCACTCCTTGTTGATTCTGGATCTCAGCTCAACTGAATTTTGGGTTCTATGGCCTGCAAACTCAAACTCAGTCCTAGGTTCAGCTTTGATTCTGTGGTTTATGGGATAGGGAATCAATCTTGTTAATTGGTTGGTATTGCCAAAGATGTCCCAGTTTGAATTGGTTAAAATATTTTTGGAACTTTTAATTTTTGGATCAGGCGTTTGGAAGGTCCTACAATCTTGGGAAAACCATTCTTAATGCATTTTGGTGCTACCCTTGTGTTTTCTAATAAAGTTGGGGAGAGAATCCTACTCCCTGATTCTGATGGTAGAAAGATAAAAGTTCCTCTCTATTCTTTGGATTCTGGTTTTTGGGAAAGAGATTTCCCTGGGTCATACTCCTAAATTGCTTTTTAAGGGGAAGAAGAAGGATAATTCCAATTCCCATTGTTTTTTAGAAGAATAGTTGATCCTACTGATAATTTAGTTGTTCTCAGCCTTGGACTTCAAATCAAAGATCAACTCTCATCCCTGAGGCTTATTTTTTATTTTTGTCATCATTCTTTTCTGATCTGGAAAATGTTAAAAATCCAAAACATGTCAAAATAGAAAAACCCAAAAATATTCATTTTCTCTCTGGATCTGTTTCTTCTTCTTTTCCTTGTAATCTTAAGCCTGATAAATCTTCTCTCAGTTCTGGTTTGAATCTCTGCAATGAGTATAAACTATATCCCTATCTTGATTCTATTCTTGGTGGTTTTGGTATGGGGAATATGGGCTTCAGTGGAGGCAATTTGGGGTAGAAGTAAGTCCTCCCAATTGTGCACCACCAGGGAAACTGAAGAGATGAAGGCAGACTCTTAAAGGCATTAAATTAACAAGAAGCTCAAGGCTGAGAAAACAAACAGGTATGAGATCACAGTTTGAGAAAGGTCAAGAGCAAGAGACAGGAGGAACCAACAGCAACAGGACAGGACAGAGATAGAGAATGATCTTGAGGCAAATTGTGAGTGAAAAGAGGTGAGGTTGGGCAAGTTTAATGGATTATTGGAGAGGAGATGAGCAAATTGGATCTAGAATGGATGAAAAGAGGAACAGATCTGAGTCTCATCAGGCACAGATTTTGCGGTGTCTTGAGAAGAGTGTGTGAGATTGATGCCGGGCTTGAGGGAGATGAGAAAAGGAAATAGATGGAAAGTGAGACCAAAAAAGAAAAGAGAGGGCTGAGGAGAAAAGAAAAATTTATTGAAAAAGTAGAATTTTGAATGAGAGCATCCCCGCCTCCTTTGAGAGGCCCTTCCTTATCCTGTCCTCACTGGAATAGAATTCAGCCCCCCCCATGGGGTCAAGATGTGGTTGAGGTGTCTGTTGCAGCTCCCCCGCCACATGGGCTTGATTGAGAGTTCAGAGTGATCTCCCCAAGCCCTCTTTGCGCAACGGCTGTTTCTCAGTCAAATTCCAACACTCCCCGTGCCTTGTGAGATGATGAGATGAGAAAAGATCTGAAGAGAGAAGACACATGAGACAGAACATGAAGAACAAAGACAAAGAAAACAACAACCAAGAAGGAAAAGACTACAAATTTCAATGTGCAAACATAGATTGAAGAAGACAGAGACTGGTTAGACTGGGACTTTTAGTGAGAGCATTGTCTGGCATCTCCTCTGATTTGAAAAGTGTCACAAGGAGATTTCTGGAATTCAGCTCTTCACGCATTCCCTTGGTCTTAAGGTCCAGGTGATGAGTCTTCAAGTTTGAGCCAAATTTCTTTAGCTTTTCATCAAGACCGCTGCTGTTTGTGTGAATTATGATTGCAGAAGAGCCAACAGAAAAGATTTTGCATGCAAGAGCCCTTATCCAAGTAGCTTCATGAAAGGCATCCACCAAGGAAGTGAGTTTGGTGTCAGTGGAGCATTAGGTAATGTTCTTCTGCTTGCAACTTTTCCAGGAAACCATGCAACCAGGGAAAGCACAGAAATACCCAGTTTGCAATTGCCTTGTTTCTGGATCATCTTCCCAGGAGGAATCCAAGTAATCAGATGTAAGAGTGTCACTGGAGTTCATCTGCTGCCACAGTTTGAGGCCTAATGTTCCATTTAAGTCCTTCCAGACCTTTTTAACTTTGCTCCAGTGAGTCAGGCCCGGCTTTACATTGAACCTGGTGAGACTTGAAACTGAAAAACTGATATCAGGTTGAGTGTAACAGGCAATGTGGTTGAGAAGACCAATGGCCGTCTGGTACTTAATTTTGAGAGATTTGAATTTCTCAAAGTTGTCATTGGAGACCCGGGTGAGTTGAAGATTTTGGGTGAGAGGAGAGTTGCTTGTCCAAGAATTCTTGAGACCAAGCTCTTTGAGTCCCTGATTGATGTGATTGTGTTGGCTGAGTAGGATGTGATCAGTGCACACATTTATTTTCATCCCTAGGATTGTGTTGGGGTCCTTGTTAGTTGAGCCAGGGAACCTGGAAAGAAACTCCTGCTCAAAGCCAGAGGCATCTCCAACCAGAATCAGATTTTCAACGTGAAAGAATAGTTGATACCAACCATCATCCAACAGGTAGAGAAATGGGTTGCATCTGGATTCCTGGAAGCCAACCTCCTTGAACCCGGCTGTGAGGGTTCCAAACCAATTATTAAGTGCCTGCTTGAGTCAATATAGTGATTTCTTGAGCTTCAGAAAAGGAGAGGAGTGTTTTGAGCCTTTTGGGGTCTTGATGACAACCTCCTTGTCTATTGGAGAGTGAAGAAACATGCTTTTGACATCAAACTGGTGGATACATTGTTTTCAAATGGAGGGAATGAAGAAGAAGAAGTTGGAGAGTAGATGGCTTACCCGTCAGGGAAAAGGTATCAAATTATTCCAGGCCTTCAATCTGATTGAATCCCTGGACACACAAACAAGCCTTGTACTTGAGGGTGTAAGATTCAAAATGGTGCTAAGCTGAAGGCAGTTCTGTGGAGGGGAAAGGTGCTGTTTAGGCTGCGCTCCTAAGAGTTATAGTAATATTTAAATTCAACCAGAATTGAGATCCAGGAACTTGTAAATAAGGAATCAATGTAAGGGATGAGTTTGAGAGTAGTCAGTAGCAATGGAAACAACACTATCTAAGGCAAAATGGTGCAGGAAAGGACTTGAACAAAATAAGTCAAAGTTTTTTTCAGAGTTTTATGGAGCAAGGAAGTTTTAAGTAACAAAGCCCACAAGCTAATAACTCTGGTTGTTGGCAGAAGATTAGGAAAGATCAACTTAATCCCAAGCAACCTCCAGGGTCTCAATGAACCTGCCCAACTCTCCGCAATCAAGCGCTTGAAGGGTATCAGATAACTGTGGGTGGCTGAACAAAACAAAAGCAATTTTTTTATGAAGCTCTTGAAGCAAACCAATAACAGATTTGAACAAGAATAAACCAACACTTCTCAAGTAACTCAAGAATAGCGTGTCAGAATTCAACTTTAAAGAATAAAGGGAGGTTTAAAACTCCAGGTTTCAAGCTTAAAGGAACCTCTCAGTCAAATGTGACTGGATCCAGAAAGATGATCAGGGAAGGACCAGACCAGTATGTTCAGAAAAAGGGATCAAGAGTGGTATAACACACTCAAGAATTCCAGCAGACAGAATTCTCTTCAACCAGCAAGGCTATGGTTGGTGATAAGCATCAGGGTCACAGATGGATGGATCAAATTTTTAGTATGGAGGCTCAAAGGATCAAGGGGAAATCAAAAGATATACCCAGCACAAAGTTGCAGACAAAGGGAAGGAAGCCCTATGTAATGATCAGATTACTCATGGATATATGAGATAGATCCCTCCAAAAAGGCAGGGGGGAGCCCCTCCTTTTATAGACAAGAGGCCTGTAGACTATTTACAAGAGATACTAACAAATGAGTGCGGAAAACTTTTTTTTTATTTTGATGAACATGGGAAGACTAAAGCAGAAGCACCAGCCAAGAGTCTGCGTGGACAGACACCTGACAGGCCTGAGCAAAGGCGGGTGATGACAGAAGAACCGCGGGTGACATGAAAAGGGATCCGGGTGGACTACTGATGAACCGTGCGGGAGACCCAGGAGCTAGGGGATAGGCCAATCAAAAAGGGGGGGACTATAGAGCAATGATGGCTTGTGATGTATGCAAGCAACCACTCGCGGGCCCATTGGATGTTGACAGAGCAACGGGCACTGCGGGTGATTGGGTGGGTTTGATGAGTGGATGATCAAAGATTGTTGGATAGGATGGGGGATCAGTTAGGGGCAATGATGGAGAGTTGTGTGCAATGTTGGTGATGATGATCTTGAGGTTTGCAACAACTCCAACGGCCGTAAGCAACAGCTTACAGTGTGGTGTCATTATATAGCCTTGGATTGGGAACTGCGTTGCGGCCTGTGCGCTCAGCATTTGGTGGGTCAGGCTCAGCAGTTGAAGAGCGCGCATTCTCAGCAGTGGTCGCTGCAGGCTCAGCAGCACTTGCTGCAAGGCTCAGCAGGACCAGCAAGCGGCTGCGGGTTGGGCCTGACTAGGGGGGGATGGGCTGCAACCCATTTGGATACCCAACTTAGGAATGGAGCTGGGCCAATCATGTTCTTGGTTGGTTAGTTTGGGGAGGGGAGAGCGGGGAAATTGCGGGTCTATGTGTGTGGATGGCCGTGCGCAAGCGCCAGCCGGCCACAGGACTGGGAAATTCACAATGGCGGGTTGGGCGGACACGGGAAGGCGCGGTGAACTTTGAGTAGCGCGCAGAGGAGGGATGCACCACAGGAGGACAAACCGGATGAGTGTAACAGCAGGCGGGCTGAAGGGATAGGGTATGGGTCAGAGTATGGGTCAGGGTTCTGGGTCTAGGGTTTCTTCTTCAAATTTTTGTCAGGTTGTTCTTGTGCTTGTACCTAGGTTAGGGCTGAGGGGAGGGGATGTAAAAGGCCTCTCCTCAGCACAGGGCGGAGGGGGGGGGAGGAGGACATGGGGTGCTGAGGGGAAGAAAAGAAGAAAAGAAAAGGAGCATCCTCAAAATCTTACAGATGCTAGAACCATCAACTCCTCAATCAGGGACAACTTTGTGAGGGAAAACCTCTAAAGTTTCCACAATGGTCATTGGACAAGGAGATGGATGGGAGGGCTGATTGATAATGTGGTAGATGTATTTGTTGCCGTTGCCAATGACAATTCCAATGATAATTAGAATTAAAAAGATGGAGTGGGTTGTGTGCTAGGCCAAAAAATAAAAAATGTCATGCAAAGAGCGCACGCAAGGACACGGATTTGAAAACAAGAGGTAGGAATTGAAGGATCCAGCAAAGCCTTCTAGACCGCTAGGAGAAGAGATAGTTGGGAGGGAAGGGAGAGAATTGAGGTGTAACCATGGTACCATCCGGAATTTTTTTTTTTTTTTAGATTTATTTATGGATAAGAGAATTTATATAATAAAAAAAATCTAAAATTTCCATTTTCCATGAGGTGTCCCAGATTGGTCACCACCACAAGGCCACCGTGAAAATTTTGCTTGATCTTGAATATCCAAGTTATTTTGAGAACATTGAGGGGCTGTGGTCCATTGTACTCTTCCCAGACCTGAAGATCTTCTATTGATCCCAGTTCAATTTTGATGGCTTTGATCCATTCCAGATGATCTTTGCAGGCAAGGGCATCCTTGTAAAATTTGGGCTTGTAATATTGATAGAAGCTGTAACGTTGGGGAGGCTTGGTTTTTGAGAAATCTTTCAGGTACCTGGCTGGAGGAGCTTTGATGGTCTGCTTGCTGGAGGTTGAGGGGTTGTTGACTTGGGGAGATGCTAGCTCATCCTCTGGTTCCTTGGTCAATGATTTTGTGGAGGAGTTGTCATCAGTAGTTGAGTTTATTGAGTCATTAGAGTCAACATATTGGCCCCAGTAGTTAGTCCATCAAGTACCGGGAGTGAGGGATGACTTTTGTTTGTTGATTGGAAGGGTGGAGATCTATTATCCAATTCAATGGGAATAGGGTTGTCCCCAATGAGTAGACCGGGCTCATGCGGTTGCAGCATCATTGGAAACTTAACGTGTTTGGAAGAGATAATGGACCCATGTTGTGGAATTCAGAGGAGGACTTCTCCTTTAACGGTTCCCAAGTTTGGAATTTTTTGATCCCTTGCGTCTGTAAACCCTGAATGCAACTGTTCACCCTTTGACTGAAAGATAGAGAAATGAGAGCAAAGATCCTTCCAAAACCTATGATGACCCAATGTGATCCTCTGTGATCTGATGTGCCCTCCCCCCCTCCAGGTTGAGGTTGTGGTTTAAGTAACCTCCCCCTCAACCCTAACCTAAGTACAACCAGAAACAAGCAAGAAAAATGAAATACAACCCCTAAGCACAGAACCCTAGTCCCAACCCTATCCTTCCATCCCATAATCCACATCCCATATCCCATACCCCATATTCCATCTATATTGCCCGCCTGCCATTACGTCCACCCGGTTTTTCCTTCTCATGACGCAGCCCTTGCTCCGCGCCCAACTTGGAGCCCCCCATGCATGTGCGCATCTGCCCAATGCGCCATTCCAGATATCCAAGGTATATCCTTGCGCTCCCTGCGGTCTGTCCAATCCAATCCAATCCATCCCGCGTCTCCAGATGCTGAGCCCGCAGCACGGCTTGCTGTGGCAAAGCCGCACCCATTTCTGAGCACCCAGCGCGCAGCAAATTCCAACTTTCATCTATAAAAGACCACCACATGCCCCCCAAACTTGAGTTCTGTCCCCAGAGATCCATCACTACCTCACCTACCCCCAACTACACCATAGTTATTCCGCCTTCCCCTTTGCACCGTTTCATCACACCAAAGAAAAAGAAACACCCCATCTGCCCCTCTTTGCTAAACATGTCCTGCACATATTTCAGCCAGAATGGCCTCTCTTGCTGTATCCTTCTGGGCCGGCGCACCTGTGTTCCATGCCAAGCTGGACACCGCCACTGCTCCCTATCAGATGGCATGCCTCGCAACTGTCCTCAAGGTTGCCCGCGCAAGAGGACCCAGTGCAACTCTTTTGTGGTTTCTGTAAAAATAAAGAGAGCTGCACCTCTGATGAAGTAAAATTTGAATGAGAAAAGAATGAAAGGAGCTTATAACCTCAAGCGTAACAGACCTGAGATCAGGAGGAAAAGGACACTCCGGTTGATGTAATTGACTGAACAGATGATTAATTCCACTTGAGAGCACTGGGGTTGATATAGACTAAATACACAATAGGCTGACAAGTGGATGAGTACAAAATGAATAAGTTAAAATTAGCATTAGCAGTTTAAGTGACATGGTAAGTGAAATGCTATGATTAGACAGTCTGACAATCACAATACTACAACACAAGATTGTCTATTAAATAACAGATATAATTTATCTTGGTTATAACACAGCCTAGTTATATTTTACCTGTTGTTTTAGTACTTTAAGATAACAATAATAAGATCACATCAATCCAATCAATTACACACTAAACTCCAGTGAAAGTCAAATATATGAAAACTCAAATTCTAACACACCCGCTTGACTTTCACTGGAGGAAGTTACTGTCTGAAATGAATCTAATTCTTTTTCTTCAATTAACTTTATGTTCTACTAACTGTTGGAATTATTATACATACAGGTTAGTGACTAATAACAAGATGAGCTGATTGACTAGTAAACTTCCTGTGGCATATTTGAATTTAACTGCTCTCTTTAAGTATGATATCTACTATTTGCTGGAAAATTCTTCAGTTCAAATGTGATTGACTTGTAAGATGCGTTGAATTTGTTCAAGGTTGGATTTGATTGTGTAGAATTGATAAAATTGAGTTGGTTGATTTTTGGAGTAGATTGATGAATGATGGATGATAAAAGAAGGTATTTTCAGTCCATAGGATTGAGATCTGAAGACCGGTCAAATCAAATTTTGACAATCAATAAAAAATTGAATTGCTTGAGCCTTGGAGGAGTTTGTCATAGCTAGAAATTGACATTGTGAGGGGATCTGAAGTAAAAACTATCAATGGTAGAGCAACAAAGGGTAAGACAAGGCTCAGAGCTACTTGACTTCCAACCAAGAGGTCATTGATTCCTTTGGGCCCAACCAATCTGGCAACAATGGCAGACGGGACAATTCCAATCAACCTAGTAATCAGCCTTTGCATAACTGGTCGAGTTTGCCACTCAATGAATCCTTCTGACATGATTTGCCCGGCTAGCGTGACAGTTATCAAAGCCGCCTGACCAGCTACCAACAGGGCTATAGCAAAAACGTAACCTGACCCTATGCTGACTCAACTTGAAAGTAACCGGTGGGCTAGTTGAACTGGCTTCTAAATCAGTCTCCCAGTTGCCTGGGCCGCAATAAGCTACCGATGTGACTATTCCTGGTCCTATGAACTTGAGTTGGTTTAACAATATCCGTTTAGCTTTAGAGAAATTCATCGGTCATTGGAGAGGCTTGAGATTCAATAACAGTGGATCTTGGAGAGGCTTGAGATTTGATAACGGTGGATAGGGAGATGTCCAAACAAGATTGGAAGATGCAATGGCCATGCTTGAGCTAGTGACTATTTTGAATAGAGCGTAAAATGGCAATCAATTGGCCAGATCCAATGAACCGGTTGATAGATTAGAGAGGTATTGGGCTGCCAGATGGAATCTTGATTTGAGATTGGATGGTAGGATTCTTGCGCCATCTTTGTCCATACTAGTTTCATGAGGATAGCTTGCAATCAATGATGAGTAGTCCTGGGGTTTTTTTGCTTTTTCTTTTTAAAAACTGGAGATGGTCTTGAGGATGGTCAATCGGGTGCAGATTCCTACTACTTGGGAGGACTCAGGTTTTCTTTGATGATGATGAGGATGAGGGATCTTCTTCATCACCATCATGTTAAAAATGGTCCAGCAATCAATTTGGTGGTCTTGGTGACCGTTTGATGTTCATCAATGACCCATTAATTGGATGTATGTATTGGTATTGGTTGACTATTTACTACTTGTCCTCCAACTTGATGGGGTCCTAGTGTTTGTTGTCAAAGTGAGTGGATAGGATGAGCTTGATAGTCAATGACAAGGCTCATCCTAATCTCCCGCCCTTGCCAAAAGAGTCAAAGATTGGCTTTCAGGATGAGACTGTTGAAGGCAGACAGTTTGAATGAAGTATAGTTGGCTCAGGTTGAGCAAAGGCTTTTAACCGTGTAAAAATAAAGAGAGCTGCAGCTCTGATGAAGTAAAAGTTGAATGAGAAAAGAATGAAAGGAGCTTATAACGTCAAGCATAACGGACCTGAGATAAGGAGGAAAAGGACACTCCGTTTGATGTAATTGACTGAACAGATGATCAATTCCACTTGAGAGCACTGGGGTTGATATAGACTATATACACAATAGGCTGACAAGTGGTTGAGTAAAAAATGAATAAGGTAAAATTAGCATAAGCAGTTTAAGTGACATGGTAAGTGAAATGCTATGATTAGACAGTCTTACAATCACAATACTACAACACAAGATCTTCTATTAAATAACAGATATAATTTATCTTGGTTATAACACAGCCTAGTTATATTTTAACTTTTGTTTGAGTACTTTAAGATAACAATAATAAGATCACATCAATCCAATCAATTACACACTAAACTCCAGTGAAAGTCAAATATATTAAAACTCAAATTCTAACAGTTTCAAGTGAGGAGGAGGTTTCAACCAATGAGTGGACCCCGCCTGGCTCACCTTGCATCCAACCGCAATGCGCCGCCCAAAATCGTCCATTGCACTAGAGCCATGACTTGGGCTCACCCTTCTGTTGGGCTGGAAATCCGCAGCGCCAGGACTTCCCAGAATTTGTGGCCTTTTGGAACACCACCCATGAGTGGGCCGCACAGGTACAAATGAACATACCAGCAACGTACCCAAGAATCTTCAACCTTCCGGCCACGCCTCCCCCACCACCACCAAGACCTGCTCCTACTCTGCCGCCACTGCATCCCCCCACTCCTCCAAGACCAGCTCCTCCACTGCCATCTCTATCACCGGTGCCTAGGTTGTTGCCAGAACCCACACGGGCGCCAACTCCAGTGGTCATTGAATTGTTTCTGGGACCCGCGGCCAATGCAACCCCACTGGCCACCACTCCCAAGATCCCAGAGATTCCCCTCATTCCCACACTTCCCTTGGCAAGGTTTGACGCAATGGTTAAAAATGCGGACAAGCTACTCCGGAGTTTTCTAGCGGTCCCCTACGCACACACCGCCAATGGGCAACGCAAGGTTTTGGAG
The DNA here is from genome assembly GCA_025617555.3 of Puccinia polysora. Taxonomy (NCBI): domain Eukaryota; kingdom Fungi; phylum Basidiomycota; class Pucciniomycetes; order Pucciniales; family Pucciniaceae; genus Puccinia; species Puccinia polysora. Next base: position 65,781,981 of record CM062613.1, read on the forward strand.
GCCTTCCAATCCCTAGCTGCAGAGGCTTGCGCGGACGCAGAGGATGTGATGAGGACTTGGCAGACGTAGGCAGATTTCCCCCCCTTTTCTTCCTATTCCTTCTTGTTTCCATCCCTGCGCCTATTTGCAAAGAAAAGGACTTTTGCCGCACCATCCTGAGTAGCGTTTGGGGTTGTGAGAATCTTGAAAGAAGTAAGTTCCGTGCGTGAGATCCATGCTTTTGAGGGAAATCCGCAAGAGTGAGGAGAATCCGTGCCACTGAGAGTATCTGGTGAGAGTTAGAAAATCCGCGCCACTGAGAGTATCCGCTAAAGATACCTGGACCACCCCAGAAAAACTGCCACACACTTCCCTGTACCCATCTAAAAAACGGAGAGAGTATAAAGAAAACCAGCCGCGCGAGCACATCCTTGAGAGAGAGAAAGAGAAAAAGTACTTGCCCAAACCCATCCACACCTTCCATCTATAAGATAGCCAAAGAAAACTTAAAAAGATTTTTTTTTTAAGCACCAACCCATTTCCAAGCCCATGCCTTGCTCTTTGACCCACATCTGTTCTGCGCCACGCCCTTTCCTAGTTCCCTGAATCATCCGTCATAAATTTTTCATGTGTTTGCTTCCAGAATGCGGGGCTTGTCCTTGCATTTGCAGACCCAGCTTTGCGCTGTGCCCATACCTAAAAGAAACCACCCCTAGCTAGCAATAATCCCAAAAGCCAATCCAGAGAGAAGGAAATAAGAAAACAAACATTCTGTGGTGTCTAGTTATTCCAGCTGTGAACCGGCTAGAGCACCCCCTCACCAAATCCAATCATATCCCCTATTCATCCATTGTTCCCCCCCCCCCAACTTGGCTGCTGTTCCCAGTGGTCTGCAGTTGTTTAATCCGCCAGACGCGAAGAGCGTGGGCAGGCTTGTCCTTGGAAGAAGGATCTGCGTTGTTGTCCCCTTTTCTATCCAAACCAGCCGTTGTGGTGACCAATCCGGGACACCACGGAAAAAAAAAAAAAAAAAAAAAAAAAAAAAAAAAAATATATATATATATATTTTTTTGGTTGTACCCCTATGGGTACCTTCATTTCCCCCCATCTCTCAACTTCTCCCTGTCCTAGCGGTCTAGGACAGGCCTCTTGCCTGTCTCTCCGCTTCAATCCCCCCCCTCCTATGTTCAACATCTACTTGTCGCGCTCGCGGCCCTGACTTTTGGCAACGCAAGCAATTGTTGAACCACCTTTGACAATCCCATCGATCCATCAATCCTCATCGTCATCTTCCACCACCATGAACTGGGTCTACAGTTCTTCACTAACTCGTCCATCCATCCATCAACTATCTTCGACGATCCTCTCATCCTCGACCAACCTCTCACAATTCAATTTATCCTTCCATCTACTTCTACCCCTCAACCCCATCATCATCATCACCATCGTACGCCTGCCTCTCAGAACTCTCTCAGTACGTTTGGTGGCTCTCATATCTCCCTCAGTGAACCCGGTCCGATTTGTGCGTCTAAAATTGGCCGCAAACGTAGCCTCTCAGCTCTTGTTGCTCTTTGCTATTGTGGTGGCAAGCTTGGTTCGGAGATCGGTGATGAAGAACGCGGCCTGTTAGCCCTCAACCTAAATACTTATATCAATTTGGGAAATCCAGAGCTACCGGAGACGAGAGTGCTACCTCCCTCAGCATTATTCCCAACGCTATCGGCGGCCATCCTTACGCCGCCGGGTACGGCACCCATTGAATCGGCACTCAAGTCTAAAGCGACGGCGGCAACGATGAGCAAGGACTCGAAACCCCAGACGATCTCGATCCTACGACGACAAGCGATTGAGAACGCCAGAGCATCCTACGATTCATTACCACCTCTGATCACCAACGGATCTCAGAACCTTCAAGGTCCCAAGTCTTCCATCACTACTCCTGGTCAACCCAAGCTCAACCTGATTGAGAACTTACCCAAGATCGGACTCAAGTTCACCCAAAGCTTCAAATCGACCGATGCCTACGCACTTCAGTTTGCAATCTTACCCAGGCCATCCGCTCATCCCTTTAATCCGATGACAGCTGTTGTCAACACCCGCGACCGCTGTCGTGGGTGTCCATCTGGTTGCCCGCGGTCATTCTTGATGCGGGCAACATTTCTTTTTTTTTCCTCTCATGTCATCTTCTTTTTTTTGTTTTCATTTTCCCGTACCTATTTGTAGTATCTCTTGTACATAGTATACAGGGCCTCATGTCTATAAAAGGAGGGGCTCTCCCCTGCCTTTTGGCCCAGCATCCCAGGAATCCATCAGACCATCATCATAATCAAACTTATCCGTGGGCATCCTTCCCACTTATCTGAGCAATTTATCCGGGTATATCCATGATTGCCCCTTGATCCTTTGAGCCTCCATAACTCAAACTCTGTCCCTTGTGACCTTGATCCTTATCACCAACCAATATCTTTGCTGGTTGAAGAAGAATTCCTGTCTGAATTCTTGGGTGTGTTATACCACTCTGATCCCTTTTTCCGACCATACTGGTCTTGATCTCTCCTTGATCATCTTTCTGGAGCCAATCATGTTTGATTGAAGAGGTTTTATTAAGCTTAAAACCTGGAGTGTTATACCTCCCTTCTTCTTTAAGGTTGAATTTTGCCACGCTATTCTTGAGTCCCTTGAGAAGTGTTGGGATATTCTTGCTCGAATTCGTTATTGATTTGCTTCTAGAGCTTCATAAACAAATTGCTTTTGTTTGTTCAGCCTCCCACAGTTATCTGGTACCCTTCAAGCGCTTGATTGCGGAGAGTTGGGCAGGTTCATTGAGAACCTGGAGGTTGGTTGGGATTGAGTAGATCTTTCCTAATCAGCTGCTGACGACCAGAGTTATTAGCTTGTGGGCGTTGTTACTTACAACTGCCTTGTTCTATTGAACTCTGAACAAACCTTGACTTATTTGTTCAAGTCTTTACCTGCACCATCTTGCCTCAGATAGTGTTGTTTCCATCGCTACCGACAACTCTTATCCTCTTCCCTTACTTTGATTCCTCATCCATAAGGTTCTGGACCTTGATTCCGGTTACATTTAAATATTATTGTAACTCCTAGGAGGGCAGCCTAAACAGCACCTTTCCCCTCCACAGAACTGCCACGGCTTAGCACCGTTTGGAGTCTTACACCGTCTTGTTGAATGAAGTTGAGCCTTGCGCAAAGAATCATTTCACATGCAAAGCTGCGGCCTTTTTTTTGAGCAGAGTTCTGTCCAATTCCTCCAACTGGTAGCTACCTCCGGCAAACTTGGACGTCACATGGAAAGGCCCATTCCATTTTTTAGCAAAAAGCTTCCCCCATTGAGTTTCCAGGCTCTGGTTGTAAAGCAAAACCAAGTCCCCCTTCCGCAACAGATCCCAGAGTTTGTGTGCGCAGCGCTTGTCCCAGTAGCGGACGGACTTTGTGTGGGTTTCCTTCAGTCTCCCAGCTGCTTTCTCCAGCATCTTGTCCCGCTGCAGGAGTTTCTTGGTGCGGGCCTTGACTAGATCCGTGGCTGTTGTAACCTTCCACCAATCAATACCCAGAAAGGTTTCAAGCTTTATGTCAATCAGCAGCACGGGTCGCTGCCCAAATAGCAACTTTTACGGCAAATAACCCATTGATCTCTTCACCAAAATCCAATCCGCAAAAGGAACTACTGGAAGGGTTTCCTGCCACCAATTTCCATGCTTGCCTCATATCTTCACCCTTGCATCCTTGATTGGCTGGTGACCACACTCAATCATCCCCGCTCCTTTCAGATAGTACTCCGTCACTTGCCCAAACCTTTCTCTGCAACTTTGCACTAACTCCGCCAAAAATCCCCGGAATTCTGCACCCCCATCAACTGTTACCAGCCAAAGTGATCTATAACGCGCAAACCAATCTTCCTCCAGACACTGCACAACTTTCTCCACCAAAAGCTTCCACCCATCCCAACAGATCTTCCCACACAACAAGGAGGTACGCAAATTTACCTGCCTTGATTTTCACAACATCCAGAGAAACCGGCCCAAACAAGGTGTCCTCCCCAGTGGGGATACCTACTTTGCCAGGTAATGTTGCGCTCCGCTTCTCACACGCTTTGCATGACTTTACCCACTCATGCACGGCGCGTACTAAACCTGGCCACCAGAGCCTTGTGCTCACCCCCTTCCATGTTTCAAGCTTGCCACAATGACCAAGATTGTCATGCAGACTTCCTAGGATTACCTCCTAATCCGCCCTTGATGTGCTGACCACAAGCAGTACCGGCGCACTTTGCGGCCACAGCTGTCCTTCCTGCAGGTAGAAATTTCCCACTCTCCACCAAATCCATCTAACAATCTTGGCTGGAGTATCATCCAGAAACCAAAGATCCTGCAAATACAAACTGAGGACTGCGTACCTCCCGGACTTCTGGAGCAGAAGTTGCACACCTACTTCCACCACCCCTACCTTAACCGTTGGGGCCTCCACATCCAGTGGTTCTGCACCTTCCTATGGATCATTGGGCGGGTACCAAGACAGTGCGTCTGGCTTTTTAAAGGCCTTCCCTGGAACATTTTTCACCGTGAAAGAGAACAACTGAAGGAACACAACCAACCTGGTCATAGGTGCGTTTGGCAGCATTGGCAAATTGATCATCCGTGCCAGCGCCTCTTCATCCACCAGAAGCATGAAGTGAATCCCCCATAGCAAATGCTGCAACCTCTGCACAATCTTAGTGAGCCTGCAAAGCTCCAACTTAGGCTGCAAATACCGGCTGTCCGTCAGGGTAAACGTAATGGACTCATAAAGAACCAGAAAATTTTTCCCCTCATCCTCCTGTGTCAGCACCACCCCTGTGCCAAGCTTGCTTGAATCCACTGCCAACTTAATTCCTCCGGCGTCATAATCCAAGTCCCGCAGTACAATATTGCGCCCAATGATCTCCTTGAGTTTGTCAAAGGCAATGTCACAGTTCAAACCCCAGGTCCATTCCGCACGTTTACGCATCAATGCCTGTAACGGACTAGCAATCTCCGCAAACCGCTCAATGAACATCTGTACATAGCTACACAATCCCAAAACTGGAGAATGTGCAATACAGTCTTTGGTGTTGGTCACTCAAGAACTTTTTTGCGTTTCTTTTCCACAATCTGCCTTATGTCAGAATCCACCACATGTCCTAGAACCTCCAGCGCGGGTATGCAGACCACTAACTTTTTCCCCAAAACCATAAGCACCGCTTCCTCAATCCGGAACAAGATCCATTCCAGTGTTTGCACATACTCCCAGACAAATCGGCCCATTTCCGGAGCGTCTGTAAGCGTTTCTCCCCCGTAATTGGTCTTTGGTCCTTTGATGCCCGCGTTGTCAATGAAAATCTGCACCCCCTCCGGAAGATTTTCCTTCAGAATCCAGGTCATCTGCGCTTGGTAAACTGTGACCAAGTTAGTTGCACCTTGCGGCAGCGGCGTCAGTTGCATCCTGCCCAATCTGGTTTCAAAGGCAGTCATCCGCCGCAAACTCCAATTGAGTTCATGCTGATTGTATCCGCTCATCACATCCACCAACCCGTAGCATGTGTGCCCTGCCATAGATTCCAGAAACCTTTCCACACGCAGAGGTTGTCCAGCATCTTTGATTGTAAACAAATTGAGCCGCTGAAGATCATGAACAATCTGTAATGACTTCCCATCCTGCTTAACCACCACAAAGATTGGACTTGAGTAACTTGATGTTGATTGCTTTTAATGGCTCATCCCCACACGCTTGCCCACCAGCTCCAAGAAGGGCCCCCAAAGCCCCTGCGGAATTGGAATTGGCTTGATCTGCCAAGGTTCATGCAGAACGGTCGGAATCACATAAGGGTCTCCTATCTTGCTCTTTTACAGTCCCCGCTCTTCAGGTCCAAACGCAAGCGCTCTTTCCTGGAGGACAAGTACCAACGTCAGCAAATCCTGTTCCTCTGCGCTTAACCAGCCTGGTGGTCCAAATTTAAGGGCCGCAACCTGCTCATCTGTAATCTGCTCCAATTGTGTTACCCATCCTGACACCTTCAGCGGAGATTTACAAGGGTCCCGCAAGCAAGGGATTGGTCAGAGTGGTCCATTCAGATCCTGTGGCATTTCTTTGTTCTGGGGATGGACCTTTTGCGCAACCAGCTTATACTTCCCAACATTTCACCACGCCATCTGCACACATCTGTTACCATAGGTCCTAGTCAAAACCAAACTGCGGCTTTTGCCTTTGCTCACAAGCATGGCACAATTATAGTGTTTTTGCAAAGTACCTCGTGGCAATGCACACTGAGGAAAGGAACTTACTTCCAGCGCTTGCCTGTCACGCGCTTCCTGCCTACTTCCCACCTGCTCCTCACTGGTTGACCGTCTGCACAAAGGCAGAGCTTGCTCCGTGCAGTACCCTTGGCCGACTAGTCAAAATCCCCCTCTGGCCCACCCTTGCAAACCAACTCCGCGCCAGGGTCCTCCTCCTCCTCTCTTTCCAAATCCTGCATCCACTTGCCCAACCCCTGATTGCAGATTGTGGTTTTGAATTTCCCGCCAGACAAATCTTCCACTGTCAATGCTTCCATCTTCACCTCTGGATCAAACGTCATTTGCACTTGGAACCCAAACATGAATGGCCATCCTAAAATAGCCTCACCGCAATCAACCAATAGAAAAGAAATTGGTTTAAGGACCCTTGAAACCTCAACCTCTTCCTCCTCCACAACCCCATCCACGCAACATGCCCCGCTGTTAAGCGTGCAAAGCCCTATTGCGCATTTCTGCCAAACCAATCCCATTTCATCAACCAGCCTAGATGGAAGAAGGTTCACCAAAGAACCGCTATCCACCAGCGCCCATACCTTCCTTCCGGAAATCTTCATTGGAACATAAGCCAGTGGAGTTGAAATGGATTTCATCCCTGCTAGGTTGCGCTCCATTTCATCCCAAGCTAAGTTCACCTGCTGCACCGTTGGAGGGATCCTATTGTGTCCGCAATCCTTCAGCACCTGAACCATCTAATCTACTACCACTGGCAACACCGCCGCCAACTCCTTCAGGGTCAGGGGAATAGTCGTTTCATTCCCCATCACCCTGTGCACAATTTCCACTGCCTTCTTCTTCCCTGCCGGATTCACCAGCCGTCCATCCATTTCCGGAACGCAGGTGATTGGCTTAGGAGCTGCCATCCGTACCCATTTCTTGGCATCCACATCCATCCTTTCCACTGCCGCCGGTTCCTCTGTTGCTAGTACCCTTACTTCTGCCTCCACGCAAGGCAGTTGCCATACCCCGGGAAAGGTGAAAATGACAAGCAAAGCTTGAGCAGTTGCCCCCAAATCCTGTCCTTGCGGGTGCACTTGTTCCATTGCGGTTGGATTCCCAGGCTCCATGGAGATCTTCTTGCCCATCAGAAACATGAATCCCATTCCCACCAGTTGAACCAATCCCGCCTTGAGTTCCTTCATCATGTTATTGCACCCTGACCGCCAATGCCTGCTGTCCCTGCAATAATTGCATAACCGCAATGTGGGCAGGTTTGACAGCAGAAGCAGTCCCCCAAAGTGAGGAGGTGGATTGTGCGGCCCTGACAACATTTGACTCAGGAATATCTGTGAATCCTTCATCAATTCTGTCATCTTGCTAATCTCCGGGCTTGTTGTTGGTTGTGGGGCCAGAGTGCACTCTTTTTTTGAGGGGCCCGCAACCGGAGCTTGCATTGGTGCTGCTGGAGTGTGGGAAGCGGACTTCTTTGACCCTGTTGGGAACAACCTGGCCCTGTCCTCCATCAGTTCCTCCAAGTCCAACTCACTTTCCACCCCCCAACAAATGACAAGGATATCCAGAAGAAGCGTAATACTCCCATCCAACAACCTCTTTACCAATTTGTTGTTGTACAAGTGCTGCTGCACCTGCCCATGGATTTGGTGACCAAGTCCTCCCAAAAATGCCCTCTTCATTGCGCCCATCTGCCCCAATATCACCTCATTCTTTTCCAGTTAGCAATAGATCAGATCAAAAATTGCTACATAATCCCCCAATTGCGCCCGCGTCCAGACTCCGCCATTTGCGCTTGCTTCCGCCACAGCTTGCTCAAAGTCACTTTCCCAAAACCAAGATTTGCGCCTTCCCCACTGCGCCAATATTTCCGCCTTCAGTTTTGGCCTATCAAGTTACTCATACCCTTCCATCTCCGTCACATCCCAAAGCTTCTCTTTTTCTGTAATGATGAGGACAACAAGCCAAGCCTTATACAAACCTGTTTCACCTTGCGCGTTGTCAATTCCTTTGTATTGTGCAAGGAATTGCTCAACGTCCTCAGTGTTGAACTGGATATGTGGATAGTCCCACAGCCTGATGCAAACGGGCTTGTGATTGGCACCATTGTTGGAGCAAGGAACACTGTATCCTGCCCATGATGAGGGTTTCTTCCAAGAAACTGGAGGAGGAGGAGGAGGAAGGAGGGTGGCCCATACACAGATCAAAACCGCCATGTTTTGGGGTGCACAACCCCCCAGAAGTCATGCCAGAATTTTGGGAATGGTTTTACTGATCAATCAGATCCAAAGTTCATTTACTTTGTAAACAATAACCACTGGGTTCTATTAGTACTTGAGGGAGAAATGATTCCAATCCCGTCCATTGTAGCAAAACAGTGTTCCTTGATTTCTAAAAAAGCCTCTGGTTGGGTTGATCACCTCAAAGATCAACTTGCGTTTTATTCTCACTTATAGATCAATTTCATCATTTAGGTTGGGTATAACATGCTGATATTGTAATTTTATTAATATAAAGGGTTATCACATTTTGAACATCATTATGTTGAGTGTTTTGAGTTAACATCATTATATTGAGTGTTTTGGATGAGAATTTAATGGTAAGTCATTTCAACTTATGTTGGGCTCATTCCATCACAAGCTTAACTTATGTTAAGCTTGGGATGGGATTGGCGTAACACAAGTTGAACTCGTTTTTTTTTGGTGTTTTTACTTTAGGGCTGGTCAAAAGACTTGTATTTTTTGGCACTTTTACTTTAGGGATGGTGAAAAGACTTTTTTAATTTTTAGACCCTTTTACTTTAGGGCTAGTCAAGTTGAGCTTACTTTAGGGCTTGTCAAGTTACTTTTATTTATTTTTTTGGTGTTTTTACTTTAGGGCTTGTCAAGTTACTTGTCTTTTTTTTGGTGTTTTTTAGTTTAGGGCTAGTCCAGGTACTTGTGTCTTTTTGAGTCTTTTTAATTTAGGGCTAGTCCATTGGATAGTCCCAGGTTTTTTTGTTTATTTATTTATTTATTTATTTTTTTGTTTTTTTTTAACCAAAAAATCAACATTTTTTGATTTCTTTGATTTTTTGGTTGATTCCTGTTTTTTGGAAGGTTTATTTGATTCATGGGTTATGTTAGTGCCCTTTCATTCCATTTTTTTGTTTTGGCTCACCGGATTCCGGTGGCGTGTGGGATGCCACACAACTACATTTGAGCCGTTTACAACTCCACATGGCTTGAATGTAGTTGTGTGGAATCCAACACGCTGGCAAACCAGGCTGGGTTGGCCGTGCAACTCTTTGAACTGTGGGGGGTTGTAAAAGGCTTGGATTGGACTGTGTGGTGTGTCACACGGCCCCTTCTGAACCGTGTGCACGGCTCAATGAGCCATAAATGTAACACTTCCCATAAAAATTAGTAAGACTATTCTTGAAAGTTTGAAGTTGAGCTTTGAAGTCAAGGGCAAATTTCAAGAGGAATTTCTTTGATAAGTAAACTGAGCTAAAGCTTAATGTAAATAGTTAGTCTCAGCAAGAGGCAAGGACATATGGAATTAAATAACTGAGGAAAACCTCTGAAGCTGAAGTACTTTCTATTCTAAGTTAATGTACTGTACATTGTAATGAGGTTGAATGGATACAACCTGATAGATGTCCTCTCTAGCTAGGAATAGCAAGGCTGAAATGAATTTATGGAAAGGCAATAATGAATAACATGATGAAGTGATGATATGATTTCATTGAGATACAAGAAGAAAACTAGGTGATGAAAAAATGCAAATTTGAGGAGAAACTGAGACAATGAGATTTAAATATGATGGAGTAATGAATTCATTTTAAGTGAAAATTGAAAAATGTGGACTGATTCCAGAGAATAATGGGCTTGATGAAGTTATTCAAGTAGTCAGGATGGTTGGCTATACAAGGTGTGGACTGATTGTCTGTTGGTGACCAGAAAGGGTTTACAATGGTAGCTAGGCTCAAAGACAATAGATGACCATAAGTGAATTGTGGGGCTGCAAACACAAATTCAGAGTTGAATGGTACTATTTGTAGATTGTACTGAAAAGTGCAAGAGCAATTGCAAGTGATGACTGAGTTACCAGACATAGAAGATCCCTTGTTTTTAATTCCAAAATTAGAAAGCAGACTGCATTTAATTGGTGGCCTGTTTTTGGGATCACACTATTAAAATGAGGTAAGCAATAATCAGCAGAGGGGATATGCCAAGGTGTTGTGAACAAGAACCCTGAAGTTTGGTGCATGAAAGGTGCTTTGATTGGCAAAATCATAGCTCCTCCTGTTTTTATGCCCCAGAAAACACAAAAATTCAAATTATTTCATTGAGATTTTTTACAAAGGTGCTGTGGAGCCCTGGATCAGTCAATTTGATCAATCCTTCCTTTTATCCAAAAAAACAAAGAAGAAGAAGAAGAAGGTGCCCCATTCCATAAGGTCAAGATTGGAAAATAATGGCAATGATCCAAAAGGGATCAAAAGAATTCTTTGGAAAGATTGGTTACCCAACCTAAATGCTATCAAGAACTGATGGAAAATCTTCAAGAATAAAAAATTAAAAAAAGTCCAAAACCTTTATCAAAAAAAGGAGATCCCAGAGATGGAACAAGGATTCCAAAGTTCCTGGGACAATCTTCTCTATCAAACTCTGACCATTCTGTTTGAATCAATTCCTTAGCACATCAAAGTGGTCATCAAGACTAATGGTGGTTCTACCCAATGGTACAACCACTGACATTACCATTATGATCATCCTCCTAAGAAATACAAAAAAAGATACTTGTTTGATGGCTTTGTATACTCTTCTTGTTGGTAAACCCTCCTTCCTTTGGGGTCTCCTCTGCTTCTCTTTCTCCCATGGCCTGCAGGGTGTCTTTTAAGCCTGATTAGATACTACTGTTCCCAGTAAACAAATCCACAATACAAGTGGATCAAGTCTGGAAAAATTGTTTACCGGGTGCTGAAGCCTTTTTTTGGTGGAAAGCAACATCATGATGGTTTACCAGGGTGCAAAGGCTGGTGGTCAACAGGATGGGAAAACAGTTCTAAAACCATTCTAGGAAATACTTGTTGTCACCAACAACCAAAAGATCCCTCACCCCAACTCAATCTCTTGCCTTGAATTGGTTGAAACAATGGAAGCTGAGCAGTTGGATTCAATTGATGTGATTCAAGATGAAATCAACCATCTTTCTTTCTGAGCTCAGGAAGAAAGGCAAAGAACTTTGGTCCCATAACTTGCTTCAAAGCTGATTGTACAGGCTTCAAGACCATTGCTCTAAGCAACCTGAACCTGTTCCCAAGCCATGGTTCCAATGCCAGCCCATCACCAATGAGGTGAAAAATATCATCAAGTAGATTGTTCTACAGAAGGGAGCAACTTACGAGCAAGTTTCTCAAAACTTTAATGTTTCTGAATGCACTGTACAACACATCATCAATAATGAAAATCAAAGAGATTCAGATATTCAACATTGTGGAAATTAGAGAAGTTTGCTTCTCAAATTGTCCTTGATTTTGGAATTTTTTGATTCTAGTGTTGGTGAGGTGTGGGATGCACTGTTTAAGTGGAGAGATAAAGAGATGAATTCCTTTCCCAAAACCCTGATCCATGGTGGCATGCCCCACATCTAAACCAAGCTGAGGGAGGGGGATTTTATGCCCTCCCCCTCAACCCTAACCTAAGTACAAATGCAAAGACAGCCTGGAAGACAAATAAAGAAGAAACCCTAAAACCCAGAACCCTAGCTTAACCCCAATCCATACTGCACAATCCCTCAAGCCCACCTGCCATTACACACATCCAGTTTTTCCTTCTCATGATGCAGCCCTCTGCTGCATCCTACTTGGAGCCCCCCATGCTTGTCCATATCTTCCCAACGCGCCATTACAATTTCCCTGGCCCCTCCGGCCTGTGCTTACTCATGTCCTCCCATGCACATAACCCTGCAATTGCCCCGCCCTTAACTTCCCAAACTAACCGCCCCCAAACTTGGTCAGGATGGCTCCATTCCTAGTTCTGTAATGTCTGAGCAGGTTTTGGCCTGCCGCATCTTGGTAAGGCCCAGCCCATACCTTGTGTGCTGAGCCCCACAGTACCTACTTCTGAGCCCGCAGCTGCTGCTGCTGAGCCAGCAACGGCCACTGCTGAGACTGCACACACCCCAGCTGCTGAGCCTGACCTACCTAATCCTGAGCATGCAGGAAGAAATGCAGTTCCCAATCCAAGGCTATATAATGACACCACAAACTTCATGAGGGGCCCAGACTAAAATAACTGGTGTTGTTCTCTGTGGCCTACTCTTAAAAAACAAAGAACAATCAGCAATCACTTTGAAGGAAATGGCTTCCTACCTTGAAACTGAGAATGGAATATTCTGCTCACCTGAAGCTCTCCAAAGAGTTCTCAAAGAATTTGATGTAACTTGGAATACTGCCCATCCTTCCAATTCCAAAAAAATTAAATTAACTTTCAACCTCAAAAAGAATACATGATTAAATTCTCAATCCTGCAACTGATGTGAAAACACAATTGATTTTTATTGTTGAAACTGGTTTTGATCTTCACACCCAAAGGTCTCATGGATATTGATCTGCTGGTAGGACTTCTGAAAAGTACTAGTAAAAAAATTTTAAACTATTTTTAAAGATTTATACTTATTTTTGATTGGTTTCTTGTTTATTTACATACAGGCAAAGCAGAAGTATGAATTCTAGTACCCAGGCTCAGTCAAATCACCTTGATTGATGAACTTTCAAAAACAGGATTCATCTACACTGAACTCTTCAACAGTGATGGAAAAATTCAACAAGGTGTGAATTCAAGTGACTTCTCTGGATTTTTGGTCAGATTAAAACCCAAATGCCAAAGATCTTCTCTTTTAACCCTTGATAATGTGCCAATTCACAAAGCATAAGAGTTTGAGTATGTTTAAAATATGTTGAAGGCTACCCATGATATTGAGCTTGAAGTTCTTTCACCCTATTCACCATTTTCAAATCCCATTGAGCTCAGTTCTAACACCCTCAAAGTATTTTTCAAAGGAAAGCACTTACTTTAACATTCTCAACTGGTTGATCTCATCAAACATGCTATTGAGGAAACAATTTCTGAATAAAATAGCTTAAAATTTTTTCATCATCTTCAGATGTTTTACATATTTTTTTCAGAGATGCAAGCAATTGATGGTCTACTCTTAAAGCATCCTGACTGGTTTTTCTGTATTTTTGGGCTTCCTGTTTTTTTTTTTTTTTTTTTTTTTACTGGTTCTCAGTTTTTTTTTTGACCAGGTTTTTTCCCAAGGAATCCACTTTTTTTTGTTGCTGTTCTATTCAAATCAAGTTTTTTTTTTTAACCTACTACAAAAATTTACACCCAGAAATGATAATGGATGTTTTTTTTTTTTTTTGGTCAAAAAACACAGTGGCCACTTGACTTTATTGAACATAGGAGCCGGACATGACTCAGGCGCATGCGCAGTGTAACTGCGCAAAAGCAGTGATAAGTGAGACTTAACCTAACCTGATCCTGCACCACCTCTGTGGAACACAACCACCTGGTGGACAGAGCTTCTTTCTGGTTAATCAATCATTCACTCACCATCACTCACTCCCGCACTCCTTCCTGTCTCTGTCCTCCAGGTAAGTCCATCCAACCATGCCTAACACTGTTAATGTCCAGGTCCTACCTTCCTAATGCTTCCTCTTCAACTCCCTCATGTATTCCCTCTGTAAACACCAGGTGTTCTCTCTTGAGGTGTCATTAAAACTTGTGCTTGCGCAACTCACCCAACTGGTGTTTTATTAGGTCAGACCTAGATACTGCTTCTTTCTCGTCAATCAATTGTTCACTCACCATCACTCACTCGTGCACTCCTTCCTGTCTCTGTCCTCCAGGTGTGCTCTCTTGAGGTGTCATTAAAACTTGTGCTCGCGCAACTCACCCAACCGGCGTTTTATTAGGTGTGCTCTCTTGAGGTGTCATTAAAACTTGTGCTCGCGCAACTCACCCAACCGGTGTTTTATTAGACTTGTCCTGTGGACTTCCTACCCTTGTTGAGTGGACTTGAGCAATTGTCAAGGGGCCTTCAATCCCTTGTTGAGAGGCCTTGTACTGTTGATGACTGGCCTTGAGTTACTTGAAAAGGGGTCTTGATTGATTGTTATGTGTCCTTCCTCACTTGACAACTGGACAGGGTTTTCTGGTCCACTGGACTTGTTTACCGGGAACAGTTTAATTCATAGTGCGCAATGCAATATGCAAAACTGCACCTAAAAAAAAATATTCATGCATCTGCTCGAACCAATATTCGAAAAAAAAGAAACCCCAGATACTTGAAAAAATCAAAGATCCCGTTGTTATCTTTATAATCCTCATGCTGGCCACTGCTTTGTCAATCCTAGAAAGATCATATCTCAAACTTTCATACAAACATCTATCACTGAGCAAGAACGATTCCACTCCTAATATCGCTTTTTTTTTTGCTTTTCGCTTTGCTCTATGAGGGCCAAACGATGATAATAAGTACAGTAATTATTAGCTAGCGGTCTGGATGATGAAAGGATACATTAGTTTAGAAAGCTCATTGAATACATATTTATAGCCTAACTTCTTTCTTTGCGATCGAAAAGGAAAGAAACGAAAAAAAAAAAATTAAGGTTGAATCCGAAAGGCTCCCGGGATGAAACGAACAAAAGAGATTCAAGTCGATGGGGCCGGCAAGGAAAATCAAAATTAAATGAATTTTAATACACGCTGCAACGGGGATAGTTTAAAATGTTCGAACTTAAATGAGACAGAGAATCGGGATGCGATTTTTTTATACATAAGAAGAAGAAGAAGAATTTATGGAGAATGAATAAGAAGATTTCATTCAGAGTTGCCGATCGAGTTCGACTGAAGACGCGATGTGAACCGACAGAGTGATTTGAGTTTGAACCAGAGATCTCTCTGTTCCTCTTCAACGACCGGCCAATCGAGTCCTAAGCTAATCATCTCACGAGCGATCCGACCTAACCTTTGAATCTCTTCCCGAGACTCGAAAAAGATGATCGACCACTTTCCCTCCAATGTGGGTCCGGGTGGGGTTGGTGATCGATACCAGACGTTCAACTCTTTCAGCTGATCACTATCGCCTCCTAAGGTTTTGAAGAATTCCGTCGTCCTCAATGAGTCCATTCGAAGGTTTAAAGATTGGATCATCGGCAAAACCTTTTTTTTAAAAAAAAAAAAAAAAAAAAAAAGTTGATAATATGGAGTAACATGGAAAAAATGAGAAAAAAAAATGCGTTATCAATTTTCCATTTCTTACCATTGGGAAGAACTCGATTTTTTTAAAAAACTAGAGAAGCAGGCAGCAAAAGATAAAGGAATCTACAGTGAATAGTTGGTTTGAGGACGCCCAATCCACCGATCCTTGTCTCTTGGGTAGATCATGTTGACCAATAAACGTCCAGTGAGTCAGTTCTGGCAGGCCACGCCAGAGTTCCTGAAGGGACCAGGATTGACAATTCGAAGGGGATTTAGCTTCGAACTGACAGCCGGCATCGAGGTGCAACCTGTGGATGTTTTTTTTTTTTTTTTCAGTTCGAAATGTGCCATCACACTTGATCTCGATACAGGTTCAAAAACTTTGGGGCCCACCGTAATAGTTTAGGGGCTACCCTAGGCAATAGCCTTACAAACTGAAGCTCAATGGTGGAACCCAAGCCTATGTGGAGCATTCTAAGTCCCAAGAATCGATCTGGCTGTAACTGGGGTCCAGAGAGTAGAACGGTAGAGAGCTGATTATGACGCAAGAGGGCTAACAATCGATTTGATTCAGATTCATTCATCTTTAATCCACGACAGGATAGATGAGAGATGTAAGGATGGTGGTTAAGGATTCCAAGGAAAACTTCTTGAGGAAGGCGATGAGTCGGTCGGGGAAGCATTCCATCCAGATTGGCGGTCTCCGAATTCAAGGGGTAATCGACCGTTGGGAGGTCCGATGAAGACGGGGATAGATCGACTCGAGTGAAGGAAGCCAAACGAGGGAAACGAAGGGTAGGACTGAAGAAGCTTTGGATATGGGACAAGCTGAGACCACAAAGAGATCTAAGATTAGGGATCAAGGAATGAATGGCGTCGAGTAAACGATAGATTAAAGTAGGTGAGATGGACGGATTCTTGATGATCAGTTGATGGACGTGATGACCATAGGGTAAGGGAGGACGATTAGGATATCGCCTGGATCCGAGTACCGATTGAATTGGGGCAGGCTGATCGACCGGCAAAGCTTGTGGGGGTGGGATGAGCTTCATGCTCGGAGCTGGGTTGATGGTACTCAAGAGGGTGCTCAATCTAAGAATGAGATGATTGGTAGCTTGTCCATTCTTGCAATCTGAATCGCGTATGACCAATCGCCTCAGAAAGAGTGGAGTGGTCAACTGGAAAAATCTCCAGGATACCAGACGGAAGGTTGCGAATGAATTAGAGGAACTGATGGCCTCGCTTGTTAACGAGCCATCAAGGGGGGTTATAAGAGAATATTGGAACAAGGTCGACAGATTAATTACTTTAGGATTCATAACAGTCGTGTGGTTCGAAAGTGTTAAGGCGGATGAGTCAACCCACTGGTTTACTTCCTCCTCATCCTTCCAGTCTACCTCATAAGGGTCAAGGTTGATTGAGCTCGCCAGTTGACCGGTTGCCGCCAAGGTGATGATTGTTTCGATTAATTCATCCGGTAAGCGGTCGAAGTGATTCCGAGCCATGGGAGTATGGTGCTCGCTTATCGAGTCAGTCTGCTCATCATCCATGGGTCGGTTCCGAAAGATTTCGACGACTTTTAAGCATCGAGCTGACGGGTTTGAGGGGCATTCCTCGTCGACTTGGATAAATGAAGCCAAACGGTTCATCTAAACTGAATCGATGGTGTATGTATGTACAGCTAGATATACTCTTTATCCTATCAGATGGTCAACCGACAACGATTTGGGCACGATGGCTATTAACCCAACAGCGCTGGGTTGGATGAGTAGGGCCAAGTAAAGGGTGAGACGGAGATGAGTTATGAGGCAGGCTTCCCAGCTGGGAGTTAGGAATGATGTAATCTAGTGATTGTTGTCTAGAGAGAAGGGGGCAGGAGGAGGCCAAGAGTCGGATGAGTTGGAGTCTCAGGATCGAGAGTGATGGAGGGGAGGGGGTTAGTGGATGGTAGCTGTTAGAGCACGTGGGGGAATGAATGACTTGGATTGGATGACAACAGTTTAAGTGAGTTTACAGCGAATGGAATTGTACCAAGGGATGGGCAGTGGATGATGATGAGGATGAGAACGAGAAGGATAAAGAGGGTGACGAAGTGTGTGAATACTGATGTGATGGAAATCAAAGGTACCGAATCGAGGTGTAGAGTGTACAAGATGAGATGAAGCTAGGCTGGGATCGATGAAGAACAAGATCTTGGGAACTTGTTTGGTCATCGGCAAGCTACCATCACCACGGCCTTCAGAGAGAGAGAGAGAGAGAGAAAACTTTTAAAGAAGAAGATCACGGCCAGAAAGGCTGTTGATGATCGATGGTGGGTTGCTGATTGTATGTAGAGAGAGAGAGAGAGAGAGAGAGAGAGAGAGAGAGGAAGAGAGAAAGCTTGAGTATGAACCCTGCCTGAGGCTAATTCATCATGACCGACTCATGATGACTTGGAGTGCTTTCTCCCGATGGGATTCAATTGCGCCTACCAAAGATTATTATAAGGTCGAGTATCATCATCGACTGCCCATCTTCATCACTTGGAGTGGGGGATGACTGATGGGCAGTCAGACCGAGCGAACGGATCCCTGCGGTTGAGTTGGGAGCTTGGATGGAGGTGGCTACCTGGTTCCGTGGACTGGGAATCACCATGTCGCGTCGAATGGAGATGGTGATGGTCAGAAGATAGTACTGACTCATCTGAGCAAACATCGACTTCCATCGATTCACGACTATCATCAAACATCAACACCATCGTCGCAATCAATCTATACATCAATCCATCAACTAGCCTTTGCCATCCAAAGCAGATTAACTTTCACCCCGATAGGCCATCGAACACCCAGGTAAGTATGTATGAACCATCAAGGGATTCGATCTCCTAGTCATAAGTATTTATCGATTCTAACTATGTAGAATCCTCTCACTATCGAGTCTTCCAACTACTCACACTCAACCTCCGCTGGCTCATCCATCGCCCACGCGATCCACGACTAGAGTACCCGTACCCCGTACCAGTGCCAGGACCAAGACTGGCCAGTGTCATCTCCTATATCATAAGTATTAATGTGGAGGCAATGCATACACCCCTTCAACACACTCGACCCGTGGACATGGATTCAGTCCGAGGGTATATTGATTAATCACTCGAATCCTGCGTATGGTAAGTATTTATCCCAACACCCTGCTTCCCATCCACTTCCTAATCGCCCCCAACTTCCTCGATCAACTTTTAGGCCCTGTTCGGACGCACACGAAGTGTCGTATACCGTCGTTTCCCAAATAAGGTTAGCGTCATAATCGATTTTGGGCAAAATCGAACATGACGCAACTTTATTTTTGGGTCCGATGGGTTCGGCGTCCACCAGCGACATGTAGTTCTCATGAGGGTCTGGTTGCTTGGGTGTTCGGCGTCCGCGAGTCTGCCTTCGCACAATGTCCACCTTGAACCAACCACTACGCAACTGTTGGCTAGTGTTGAGTCCAACAATTCCCACCTTGAACCACTACGCAACTACCTCCCCATCCAATTTCTTGATCATATCTACATTATAGCTACGATGGACCTAGATAAGTACGAAAAGCAAAAAAAAAAAAAAGTTCAAACGTATAAGCAAAAGCGTAGCCAAATTTTTCAACTCTTTTCCCTGCACATCATCGCTTTTTATTATCAAAACATCCGAGTTCCCAACAATGATTTGCCTTACTCAGGGTATGAGTGCACTCAAGCACTACTCAATGGGAACCACCGCCGAACGGTCTCTGTCCTACGCCTATCAGCTTCCACCTTCCGCAAACTTATAGAGGAATTCAATACAATCAACCTCAATCCATGCTCCAAGTTGATCTGTATAGAAGAACAACTGGCAATTTTCTTGTACATAGTTGGCCAATCTGCTTCAAACCGCCAAACTCAGGACTGATTTCAACACTCTGGGGACTCCATCTCTAAAATTTTCCACCACATCCTGAGCCTACTCATGAACCTAGCTCCCAAATACATACGCTCACCCTCACCTGGCACTACCCCCACCCAAATTGCCAATGATCCCAAGTTTTATCCATTCTTCAAAAACTGCATCGGGGCTCTTGATGGTTTACATATACCTGTCAAAGTTGCAGAAAGGCACTCAGGAGCCTATCGCAACCGCAAGGGATTTCTATCCAAGAATGTCCTGGCAGTATGTGATTTCAACATGCTCTTTACATTCATCTACGCTGGCTGGGAGGGCTCACCCCATGATTCACGGGTATTGGCTGATGCCCGGAGCAAAGACTTCGAAATTCCTCCTGGTTTTTTCTACCTGGCTGATGCGGGTTATGGGTTGAATTCAGGTGCTCTGGTGCCTTACAGGGGCACTAGATACCACCTCAAGGAGCAGGCATTGGCCTCACAAAGTTAAGTAATTGTACTAATGTACCATTGATGGCTTTTTTCACTAACTTTTTTGCTGTTTATTACAGACCTCAAAATGCTTGGGAGCTGTATAACCTACGTCATGCATCCTTGAGGAATGTAATTGAGAGGGTGTTTGGGGTTTTCAAGAATAGATTCCCCATCATGGCAAATTCTGCAGACTATCACCTGACTGTCCAACGCAATCTTGTCTACACACTTGGGTGCCTTCACAACTTTTGTGTGTTGAATCAAGGAACCTTAGATTTCCCACATGAACCATCATATGAGGTAAATGAAATATAAGAAAAGGTGAATATATCATCCTGCAGGCAAACAAGCACCTCAAACGCTTTGAATTCTTGGCAAGATGGATTGGCTAATGAAATGTGGGAACAATATAAAAAGGTGCTCAAGGATTGGGAGTGCAATGGTGCTAATCACCATAAACAAGTAAGCAGATAACAAGATTGTTTACTTTTGGGACTAGTAATCTATCTAAAATACCAAATGTAAAAATAGATTTTTCCTTACCAATGTGTTTTTGTTAAAGAAAAAACTAAAAAAATAAAAAATCACCCAATGGTGGAATTTTGAGAGTGTGAGGAAGAAGATTGTTGTGAGTTTTTCAAGAAAGCCTGAATCTGCTGCTTGAACCACATCAGACAAACATGGGAATCCTTGATTTACAATAAGATTGCACAATTCACTTTGGATTCAAGGACATTGAATCCAGCAGTGAGTTCTTCAAGACCTTTCAGCTGGTGTTCAATGGCATCTTGATACAAGTAAATTGCTTGGTCCATGACTGATGGGCCCCTTGGCAGAGGCTGATTTCAGGAATCCACTAGCTTGTTGACTGCATTCTCAAGGGCATGCGCAGCACTTTGTCCATTGTGCTGTCAACCTTGGCTTGGTTGTGCAACCTCCACATTGGATTCATTGAAGGAAGCAATGGGTCTGATTTGCTGTGTGACTTCTTCAACAGGCCCATGGTGAGACATGGCCATCAAACCCATTGCTGTATTCACACCAAAGATGATCTCAAGCTTGCAAATCTCAGGAAATGGAGTGCCCCGGAACTTGCCACATTGAGGATGTGAATTGGAACACCAATGTTAGAATGTGAGTATTCAAATTCATTGGAAGGAAAGCACTTACCTGTAAGAATGAATCCCATACTGAATCACCTGCTGTCACCATGCATTGCATTTCATCCCAACCAAACCCACTTTGCTCCTTTAACAACATAAACAACTCGTAGTCCTTTTTGAAGGACTAAAGGCAAAACAACATGAGTGTCAATCTAATAATTTTCATGCTCACTGACAAAAAACACACCTGGATCAACTTTGACTTGACCCTTCATTCATCCAAGTAGATGCCATCAAAATTTTTGCATGAGTTCTTGAGCAACCCAGTGGTGGACCTCGTGTTTGAATCCGGAATCCAAACGCTTTCCATCTTTGATGGCTTTCACATACAGATCCAAGGCCATTGCCTCCATTTGTCCTGACCAGGATGTTTTCTTGGATTTGTTGGAGGGCCAATTTGATTGAGACAAGCTATTAACAGCAGGGGTTCTAGGGGGCTCATTGCACAAGATGGCAGGTTGAATCTCAGGAGATGGAGTTGGGGACCACCCTTCAACTGGCTTGGAAGATTGAAAATAGTCATTGCCAGCCACATTGATCAATTGGAAGATTGAAGGCATTTCACTTTGAAAACTTGGGGGGCCACTGCTGCTAAGTGGCTGGGAAATAAAATCAGGCATTTAAAGATTTGGATTGGGCTGACTCTGTGACAAAACGTACCCAGTCAAGCCAAAACTTGGAGGCAAATGGGATGGGGGAGACAGGATTGGATGATGATGTCTGTGGGAGTTTTGGGCAGTGTTGGGAGGTATAGTCTGAGACAAGTGCAAGATGGAGGGCCAGGGACGTCTTCCAATTGGGGAACACTGAGGATGATAGGTGTGGTCCATTGAGAATGATTTCCAGTGAGGCCGGAGGCAAAATCAAAGCAAGGTGTAATGTATAAAGGGGAGCAGGGGGAGGGGGGGAGGTTGGTAACTGGAGAGAGGCTCAAGAGGAAAATTTAAGGCCCTGTTCGGGCCCACACAAAGCATCATGTACTGTCATGAAGATCAGGGTCTTCATGACGGTACTTGATGCTTTCGTAGCGTTGTGTGGTGGGCGTTTGGCATCCACTCCTCAACTTCTACTCAAATGATGGTAGTTGATGCTTCTTGAGGTTTCAGGTAAGGTTGGCGGCGCAACATTTTTGGCGCGCCAAATGGCGTCGCCATGGCGCGCCCAAAATGCCTCAAAACCCCCCATGGCGCGCCAAACCTGTATGTACCTTGTGGGGGGGGGGGTTTCAAGGAGGAGTAGGCCGGGAGGTTGGTTGAGATGTAGAAATGGGTATGGGGGCCTAGTGGGGTTGTGAACGAATTAGAATGGAGAAGTACAGGGCTTACCAACAACCCTGGTGTGATGCCCAGGTGGGGAAGCAACCCTGAACGTTGCAAGGGGTCGTGGATTGAGGGCTGGAGTTGGAGTTGCAGTGGGGAAAGGTTAGTAATGATTGGACTGGGAATGCAAGGAGTCAGACGCTTGCCTCCCAGCTCCGACAGTGCCTAGTTGCCCCAGCTTTGACAGTGCCGAGTTACCCCCAGCCTTGACAGCAAACTGCCCACCAGCTTCAACATTATGCCAGCCGATCGCACCTCTCAGGAAAGCACCAGGAAATGGTTCAAGCCCTCCAAAGGACATGGGGCTCGCTGGTCCACTTTTCTGATGTCTGAACCTCGAGCGGATGAATCAAGACGACGAGACGCCAAATGTCGGCACTGCTCGGTTGTTTTACCTCAAGCCAGGCCACACCTTCTTCAAGCTCATGTCCAAGAGGCCTGCAAGAAAATCCCCCTGGAAGAGAAATCCAAGTACTTGCTTTTGATATTGGCAAATGAAATGACACGATCTGATTGTTCTCAAAAATCAAGTACTTCCACCCAAGCTGGAATCAGCACAAATGACCGAACAATGCAAATTTCTATCCCATCAAAAACAGAATCTGTCAAAAATTATTTCAAACCGATTTCAAATGAGCATACCCAATATCTCCATGAGCTGATCCTCAAAGCTGTGATTAGCTGCAACTTACCATTCACAATCTTCGACAATCCTTACTTCCGACAATACCAGGAGGAGCTAGCAAGGTGTCCATACAAGTTACCTCGCCGAAAACAGATAATGGACAACATCTTACCAGCTGTTTATGCAAGACATGAATTGGATTTGATCAATAAACTCAAAGATCTGAAGAACCTAACTATATCTCTTGATGGTTGGACCGACAATGCTGGCAACAGTGTATATGCTGTCCTGGCCTTACAAGGACCTTCAACAAAAGTTTTCATTGATGTTCTTGACCTTCACTGCCAGAGACACACCTCTGAAAATATCTTGAAAGCATTGAAAGAAACACTGAAATCCAAACAAATTTCTCTCAAGGCAATTTCTGCTGTTGTAACCGATTCTCCCTCAGTTATGGTCAAGTTTAGAGACAATTTAAATGCTGAACATCCACACATTCTCAAAATCCATTGTGCTCTACATGTTTTTAATTTGATAGCAAAGAAAGTCCTAAATTATCCTACCATGCAAGAAGTCATAAAAGGAAACAAGACTCTAGTCAACTACTTTACTACTTCTGGCTTTTGGCGTGAGCATCTCTCAGAGTGGAGGATTGAAAATGCAATCAGTCATGGTCTTCAAACCTTGTGTGAAACACGTTGGTACTCAATGGCTAAAGTATGCTTGGGGGTTCAAGAACATGAAGGTGGATTCAAGTTTTGCATGGAAATGATGGAGAACCCAATGGTGGATACTCCATCCATCAGTAAGAGTGTCTTGAACATCATTGGAAATCGTGATCACTTTACTGCAAATGCTGTTATGGTTCAAATTCTCAAGCCAGTAGTGACTGCAATAGGCCATTTAGAAAGACATGACACAACCTTGGCAGACATTTGGAAAGAGCTTCTTAATACTTACAAATCCATAAAAGCTGCTGAAGTATACTCAAGATTTGAGGCCTTCAAGAGCCATTCACTAGATGTCTTCTGCAAGTCTTCTTTGGTTTTTCAAGATGATATCTACATAATTGCTTTCTTTCTTCATCCATCAAATCGTTGGATTGCAGTATCTCAAAAACACTCACTAGCTGACATTGGTAAAATGATACTTCAACTTGCTAAAAATTGGGATTGCAATAGATCTGAGGCATTATCACTTCAAAACTCAATCAATCATTATTACAATTCACATTTCCCATTCAATGTCTCTCTTGAAGATTCTGGCCTACCATCTTTTCCATTGAATTATTGGATGTCTGTTCCTATCTGCCCTGAATCAAGTGCTTTGAAAAAGATTGCAATACAAGTCTTTCAGATTGTCCCTCATGCAGCTGGTGTTGAGGGCCTTTTTTCAATCATGAATGCTATCAAAACTAAAACAAGAAACCGAATGAAGACTTCAACTTTGAAAATATTGAGCCAGGTGAAATTACACTTACTTCAAGGTGATTCAGCTTTGAATTCTCAACAATCCCGGGCAAGCAGTTCAAACAGTCAACCTTCTGAATATGAGAACATGCAAGCATATGATGCATTCATCACCCCAGATGACTTGGAGACTTTTGAAAATGGCATATTAAATGACACCCCAAACCTTCCCATAATTTCAAGACAGAATGCCTTCATTGAAACAGTATTTGACTTTAATCAGTGGGAGAAGGACAACCAGCTCAACTCTGTTGCAATAATTGTTGAAGATGATCCAGAGGAGGATAATAACTGGGACCCTATGCAAGTTTGGGCTCCTGAAAGCTATGTTTGATTGATTTTCTTTTTTTCATTCTTTCTTCATCAAGCTCATTGCTTAGCTCATTACATACAATGTCCTTGTTGTGTTTTCTTTTAACATGAATTGTTATTAAAAAATCATCAATCTATGAAATAAAGTACTTCAATTTGGCAGGCACAAGTCCTCCTTTCTTAAATTTTACGGGAGAAATTTTTCACTTGAAAAAAAAAAAAAAATTGGCGCGCCACTGTTGCCACCTGCAAATGGCGCGCCAGGGCGGGGGGGAAATGGCGCCATTTGGCGCGCCATCTTCTCCAACCTGTCGCCGCCAACCTTAGTTTCAGGTCTCCCATAGGCCAAAAACCCACATGACGCCAGATTTAGGTCCGGACCAAAATTTGGCGTCATGTATGCATATACACATCCTCTCCAGCCTCTATCCGCTTAACTATCGACTTATCCCCCCCCCCTTTACCCTTTTACATTCCCCTTATCGCTGGTGGACGTCGAACACATCTCCCCTCGGCACCATATTGTCACTTGTGGACGCCGAACACATTGGACCTAAAAATAAGGTGGCGTCATGTTTGATTTCGCGCAAAGTCGAACATGATGCTAACCTTGTATGTGACATGACGGTTCATGAGGCCTCGTGTAGGCCCCAACAGGGCCTAAATCCATACATGACGCTAAATTTTGGTCCGGACCTAAATTTGGCGTCATGTGGGTTTTTGGCCTATGGGAGACCTGAAACCTTAGCAAGCGTCGGTAAAGCGTCATTTCGGCCAATGTGGACGGGTGGACGCCGAGCACCCACCATACGACGCTTCGTGTGCGTCCGAACAGGCCCTTAGTCAATTTACAATTCCCCCCTTCACCACAATCACCTCTCTTGGAGTTCTTCTTCCTGCAACTCATGAAGTAGTTGTGCGTGTGTATGGACATACACACAATCTTATCAGTTGACTACCAACCACTGATTTGGTTTGTGAAATCCATCCAGACCGTTGTATGTATGTACATAGATATCTATAGATACTTGAGTGTGCTCATATCCACGTACTCAAGTATGCGTCTACGTCCGTCCCAGCTCAATGGTGATGCCGATCATCACTTGAAGACCATCCTCATCATTTGATCGTCAACGTTCGTGCAATCGGCATCTACTTCGGCACCCTCACTCGACGACAGCAGATCAGAGAGCCCTTCATGATAAATGTCCTTGAAGTTCTGCCCCCTTGGGTCATCAACATCATTCATTAACTCGACTTCCCCGTCTCGATCTATAATATTGTAATATGCTTCCCATCGCGATTGATCCTGCTTCTCACTCACCCCTACTCATCCTAATCAGCTGTAGATCAAACCACCAGCGACTGAGACTCTCAATCCAGCGATCCCATCTCATCAACCTACAGTAACCGGGGTGAGATCTTAAGCCGCGGAAGTGTGCCCGAATCTGGATGCATGGATGGATGTAAATACATACAGCCATGGAACAAAGCGCTCGTCTTGGCCTCGTCCCCCCTTGGCATAAATACACCGAGCGGGGCTCCAGGAGCGTGCCGATCGTGATTCGATCCGGTTCTATCCGCGGCAATCCGACCTGGGTGCTCGAGCCTGGTCCTGGACGGAACTCGGATCAAGTTGTGGACCAACGGCATCCAGTCGAACGGACGATCGATCGAATTGGAAGAATTCGGATCAGTGGAGCCCCCCACGCGTCTCGTTCTCTAGAACTTTATCGATCTCACGCAGAATCGTTCTGGAAAACCTTCTCGATCTCACTCAGCGGTTATGATCTGCTGGATCGTCAGTCTTCGACAACCTCGGATATCACCTCTTGGTCACCGTGATCATGAGTTTGTTCGATTCGGTGATGAAACTGACGAAGAAGATGAAAAAAAGGGCTCCAAAGATCTGCTGAATCAACACCAGAGATACACGGCTACCTACATGCAGCCATGTTCGGCTTGAAAGGCTCGTGCGTAGTCAGGGCGCTTATCGGGTCGGGCTCACCGCTTTTTCGTAAGCCCAAAGCCGGCCCAAAGATAAGCTGGGGTTGGCGGGCCGGGTATAATAAGAGGTTTACGTGGCCCAAACCCAATCCAAGCCCGAATTTACGGGCGTTTTGCGGGTTTGGGTTAGTTGGTGGCCCCCCCCTTTTTTTTTGGATTGAGAGCTGTTTACTGTGCTCTCACATAGCTCAATGCAATCTTGTAAAAAAAAGGGAAACACTTTCAAATCATGAAAATATGGAGGTATGAGGGAAGAACGATGATTTTTGATTGATGGACAGAAAATCTATAGAAATTGTATTCAATTTTTCATCCAACCTTGAGTAAAAATCAGGGCTTTGAGGACTTCTGGAGCTAGCTTTGTTCTGGAGTCATCCAAAACACAACCAGTTGGAAAGAAGACCAAGAAGAGTAAGAATAAAAATGAATTTACTATCATGCAGGCTTTAATAAAAGAAGGAGATGAGTCTTACAGATTCTGGTACAGTAGAGGGCATTGGAACCATAAGAATTTTCTTTGCTAAACAAGCTATTGTTGGGAATTGGCATGAATTTCCTTCCAACCAGTCAAGTGAGCTAAATTCTGGATTGCTTTCTACTATTTTAATCAAAGTTCCTCAAAGGTTTAAATCCAATTTTTCAGCCAAAACAAATGCTTGATTTAGATTTTGTATTTTGTTTTAAAAACTTGTGGAAACCATCTGATTTGGGATTTCTATAGAGTCCTTTTCAACAGTTTCACTAGAAAAAATGAATTTATTATCATGCAGGCTTTAATAAAAGAAGGAGATGAGTCTTACAGATTCTGGTACAGAAGAGGGCATTGGAACCATAAGGATTGTCTTTGCTAAACAAGCTATTGTTGGAAATTGGAATGAATTTCCTTCCAACCAGTCAATTGAGCTAAATTCTGGATGGCTTTCTACTATTTTAATCAAAGTTCCTCAAAGGTTTAAATCCAATTTTTCAGCCAAACAAATGCTTGATTTAGATTGTGTATTTTGTTTTAAAAACTTGGGGAAACCATCTGATTTGGGATTTCTAGAGAGTCCTTTTCAACAGATTCACTAGAAGTGAAGATTTTTTTTTTTCATTGATGGTTTTTGAAAATAAGATTCAAGGAACTCATTTATTGTTCTTCTGAGGTCTTGTATGTAATTATGAACTGATTTAATGTTCATATTCCTTGACATGGTGTATTCTATGTATAGTGTGTAAAGTGCATCTGGGCAACTGTCAAAGTTTGACTTGGGGTGCGCCCAGCAGGACTTAGGTTGGTTCCTGGGGCACTTGATTGGGTTGGACTTGCAGGGGTGGAAACTTGGTGCCCAACCAAGCTCCCCTTGAGACCAATCAAAGCTGGTTGCACCAAGATGACCAGCCACCCTACCAACAACTTTTAACCATTGATTTTTTTTATTTTTAAGGAAAATATATTTTATTTGGTGGTTCAAAGCATCTAGCCTTGATTGGCTCCAAGATAAGCTTGGCCTGGTGCCAGACTTATTTGGAACAGTGTCAAGTCAAACTTAGCCAGGCATCAAGGTCACCTCAATTGCTGCCAAGGTGACTTTGATTGGCACCATGTGTGCTTGAAAAAAATCACCGATAACTTTAGATGCCGCCCAGATGGGTTTTACACACCATATTTGAACTTGTAGTGGGGATCAAAAAAAATTCAATAGCTAGAAATTGGTGCATGTTGGACCAGTACTTGTAAAATTTATTCATCATGGGCTTGACTATTTAGTTAATATGATTGCTTGCAACTTCTTGAGATGAAAATTCTGGATGATAATTCATGTCCTTCAGAGTAAGCAAATATAGGTTGGAAGTGGTTGGATATTCTGTGCCATTAAGTTCATTTGTTGCTTCCTGTATGGATTTTGATGTGGAAATGGTAGATTAGTTATTTTAAGACACAGCTGGGTCTACCAAAGGAATTTGAGGGATTAATAGATCAAAGAAATGTACACTATCACTCCTTCATACCTCATCAATTCACTTATCTATCTAATAGTTCTGAAAATAACCTCAATCCTACATTTGACATATTTTAATCCTTGATTTCACCCATTTGGAGGAAGTTAAACCACCAATCCCATCCCCACATAATTCTGTAACACCATACAGTCAGATTTTCCCTCTCCTAATCTTTCAGAAAAAATCCTTGAGAATCCTCCTTCATCTCTAATCAGGTGCCCAAAAAGCAACCAAAATACCCATCTCCTGACCAAGCTCAACCTTCAAAGCCTACCAGGCTTCCTCAAAAACTGATTTCTTTTTTCTCCCTAGGGATAAGCCCAAACCCAAGCTTCAACCCATTGGGTATGAGCTATCCCATTGGACGCACAGCTTGATAAGCACCCTGAGTGCTTGGCTTTGTAAGATTCACATGGTCTAAAGATGTTGGGAAGAAAATTCAGTACAGTTGGTAGGACTCAAGACCACAACCACTCAATGCATGCAAGTTTCACTAGCCATTCATAGAGAAATGTAAGGCTAAAGATGATGTAATATTAAATTTCCCCAAGAGAAAATAAGTTATGCCTGCTTCTTATGATCCATTTATGTACAATATTTATGGAATTTATTGTTATGCAGATACATAATCTAGAATATTCCTGTATGATATGGTCTTTAATGCAAATATTTGAGTATTCTAAATTCTTAATATTCCCAATCAACCTCCCCCCTCCCCTCCTACCAACAACGATACATTAACTTTTGAAGGAAGAGTAGTTTTTTTTTTCAAAAAAATAAAAATAAAATAAAATAAAAAGCCTTGTGACAAAAAATTCTTGTTGCTGCTTCATTTGAAAAAGAGCCTTAATGGATAAGTTGGAAAATTCTTAATGAACCATTGATCTGTTTGAATTACAGGGAATAAATCTATAGTTGTTGATGAATCAAATTAAAAATTTGGATTGATGTGTGTCAAAATCCTGCACCCTGTAAAAAATTGAGAGGGTGTGCCCTAATCAAAAGGCTATGGGACTTACTTGACAACCCATCTATTTTATAGAATTATGGTGTCACATATGGTGTATCAAATTTGATTTGGGTTCCTGGAAAACTTATGGCTTTTTTTTTAAAAAAAAAAAAAACAAAATTGATGCTTTCTCAAATGAAACTTGGCTAGTGGTCAAATGTGATTAGTACCTTATCAATGAGGTTTGGGCACCAATAAAAGGTTGGAACATTGAACCTTGTTGATTGAATGGAGCTTCAGGAGAAAATTGAAAGATGAGAAAAGTTGAAGAAGAGAATAATCAATCAATCAATGAAAAAAACAAGAACCCATAGATATTGACTGAATAGACCAGGAGGGCGCTGAAAAAAAATGAAAAGACATAAAATTTGAAATTTTTGAAAAAAAAGGTAGGAGATGAACTACACATTCATTCCTGCCTGGGGTGGGTGAGTTATCATGATTGGGGTTCAAGAAGATTTGATTTAGTTCAAAGAAAGCTTGAGCAGGTTTTAAAAATATAACCCAACTAAAACTTTAAATATTATAGAGACTATTTTTTTCCATCTTGGTTAAACAAATCTTTTAGAAGCATATCATATCAGAAGCGGAGTAATTTATCAGATTTAAAAAAGAATTCCAAGAAATCAAGAGTGCAAAAAATTAATGAAACAAATGAGTAAATTCATTTTGGACATTGGTTTACATTAAATGTATGATACAACTAGTAAGCTCAACATGGTGGTCATGGTTGGGAGTATGATTAGGGCTAACTTAAAGCTGAGATGTAGGCAAAGAAAGATCAATGTGATGAAAAAAACAAGAAGCAAAATTTCACACTGCAAACTCTTGGGATTTATTTTATCATCACAACAACAAACTCCCCTCTCCTCAGAATTATCTACCTCAGTCTATCAGGATGAAACCAAAAGCATTTTACAATAAAATGATATCTGCTTCTACTTTGAATTTTCAACAGACCTTCTATCTCTGGTTACTCATTTGGAAATTTCAATTTCTCTTGCAATTTTCAGTAAAATCTAAAACTAGTTCAAATTCATCTTGAAATTGGTATAACAACCTTGCAATTCCATCTCCGGACAGCTATCTAAGGATCTTGCACAAAACTAAATACCACTCCAATCTATTTTTTGTCACCATCAAACAATATTTAGCACCTTGAATAGGAAACCATCCCAACTAATTGCTAAAGGGTAACCACACCCTCTCAGTTCCAGGACTCAGGCTTCTCTTTCAACTTCATTAAATTCATCAAAAATCTCTTCCATTTGATTGTATTCACACTCAAATGTTCTCATCACCTGCTTGTACCTTGATATTGTCTTTTCATTGAGTCTCCCATTTCTTTACCTTTTCTGCATCCTTTATTTTCCCTAGATAGAGAGGACATCCTCAGTTTGTATATAGTCATTCACAATACAATGTAGATTACCTTAAAATTCCAAGAACTTGCCTTCCAATTGTTCCCTCAGTTAGTCAATTTCATAAATTCTGAAATTCTGTTGAGTTAAAGTGTTCAAATCAAGATTTGCCTCAGTTTACTTATCAGAAAATTTTCCCGCTGAACCTTACACTTGAATTCAAGCCTCAGTTCAAAATTCAAAGGATAGTCTTGCTGAATTTGGGATTTCTAGTAGCATTGGTCTTTCCAATTTGAACCATTTCTGCCTGATTCTCTGCCCCTTCCTTAGTACATGGGTGTCACAACTGCCCTCAGCATGCAAGGGGCTGATGGCATGGACACTAATTCTCACAGAACTTAGGATTAAGATGAAGAGATTGATTTCAATGAGGACAAGTAGAGTAATGAAAAGAATAAGGGAAGTAAGGGATGAGAGGAGTTCAGGAGTAAGGCTATTGAGGAAGACTTGATGACTGAATCCTATAAGAGTAACACCAGAGGGATGGGTGAAATGAGTAAGGTAGGCTGGATGGCTTTCTTGTGCTGAGATGAAACCTATTGGGAGGGAATAACCAATAAGAAGTAGTATACTAATTCCTTGAGGGGAATTAGTCCAGGAAGGAAGGAGAGGCCAGTATATGTGAGAGCTGGAGGGGGGCCTTGAGGAGGGATGACTGGTGCTGGGCTGGGATGCCCATGGCATTAAATGTGGACCAATTGAACTGGAGGCATTGGCTTGACATATTGGGTAGTGGGCCTGTCCATAAGAATGTGGCATTTTCTGAACTGGAAGTATGGGTTTTCCAGCCAGGATTATGAAATATGGATTTACAGTATGGGATCTGTATGTACTTCTCATACCAATCAAGTTGGAGGAGAGATAGAGGATGTGGCAAGCCATAAAGAGAGAGGAAAAGCCTGGGAGATTTACCTAGGACCTGCAGGGTATGCAGGGAGATACTTCAGGAGGTGCAGCTGGTAGATCCAGGGGTAGAAGGTTGATTTTCTGAGGATTACAGATGGCTGAGGGTTGAGAATGGCCAAGGAGACTGAGTCAAGTTGTGGTTATGACAATGAGGCAGGCATGTGACAGAATAATAAGGAAAAAAGTGTAATGTGTTGGTGAGATTTCTGGTCTTGGTTTTTACCTCCACTATTTTCAGTCCTTGGCTCTTCCTGAAGATCATGAACAAGCTTGAGGCTGTTACATGTATCTGGATGAAGAAAATTTTTCCAAGGCCAAAAATTCTGAAGCAAATGATTAGGAAGAGTATTAGGGAGGTGTAGGAAATAAGGAGAAGGAAAAAAAACTATGTGATTAAGAGAAGGAGAAGGAGATTCATAACTTTGGGATGAGGAGGAGAAAAGAAAGCAAGAAATGTCTGGGGATTAATTATTCAATGAGTAGCGGTAGGAATAGGGAAGGTAAAGTTTTTTAAATGGGTATTTACAGAGGTCTGTGTGTGTCTGGTTGGGGAAAGTAGTATTGTGTGTGAAGAGTGTGGGAATTCTTTGATTTTAAATTTCATTTGTATGACTTTAAAAAGATTTTTTTACTTGAAACTGGTGTCCTAGACTCTAATGCAAATATATGAATTTGAAAACTTGCCTTGAAAAACTTGAAAAATCCAAGGGTTTTTGTGAGGATGTCAAATATAATTGAGTTTAATGGATTTTCTACAAACTCTCTAACTTCAGATCTAACTCAAAGCCAATCTCTTATTAGCACGCTAGCTCCTCAACCGCCAACACCATTACTCTTCTCTTCTTTCCAATGATTTCCTTCTTTCCTTCTTAAATTCATCCACTTGATGTTGGTATTTTACGAATCTTCTTTTTCTTCTTTAAGACTCTTCTTTTCCTATTTTTATTCTCTTACTGATAACCTGCTCCTGCAGCCCTTTGTTCTTACATCTCTTTGAAATCAAACACAGAAATTTTTCACGGTTAAAAGCCGAAGATCAATCCCGACTACTCACCGGAACCATGGAGGGATCAAGCAACAGCGATGGATTTCAACAAATAATTCTCAAAGTGGCTCTCAAAGCGGTACCTGTCCTCACCGACAAAAACTACTCAATCTGGAAAGATAAAATGACTATTCTCCTAGAACTAAAAGGTGTTAAGGAAGCTCTTGAGGATGATTCCAAAACTCTCAAAACTACGGACAACATGTAAATCAGGGTCATCTTACTCTTGCAAATAGATTCTATTACCCATAATAATGTTGTTAATTCTACAAATATCTTGTCTGCCAAGCTTCTCTGGCTAACCATCAAGGAACAATTTGCCTCCTCTCAAACCGCCAATCGGGCCAGAATCTTCAACGAATTTCTTTATCACCAATTCAAAACCAATTCGATTAATCTTTTTATCACCAAAACAAAAATTTCCATGAAGAAAATGATTGATGTAGGAATCGACCTTCCTGACGATATTCTAGCCTATCTCATCCTTTTTAAATTCCCTTCTGCTCTTCAATCTCTACGCCAACAAATAATGCATTCCGATAAAAATGTCTCCGTCAAACTTGTTCTGAATCATTTAACCCAACTCAACAATGAAACCAGATCAAAAGCCAAAGACTCCAAAACCTCTCTTGACACCGCTTTAGTTGTCTCTCAAAACGCCAAAAAGCCAGTGCCTTGAGAGCTCCGCTGCAAGAAAGGTCACCATAATCCCTTATCTCCCAATCACACCGAGGATAAGTGTTGGCACAAACACGAACACCTGGCTCCTGACTGGTGGAAAGAAGCTCAAGCCAATTGGCAAGCACAATTCAATTCCAATGCCAAAGGAAAAGAAGTTGCCCATTATCATGCTTTACTCACTACCTGGATTGAAGAAATCAACTCTCACAACCAGATTATTCTAGATTCCGGGGCATCCTGCCACATGTTTAACTCCGCAAGCTTTTTCATCAATCTCACTCAATGTTCTGAAGAAGAATCCATTAGTACTGGAAAGGAAGGTGCAAAGCTCCCTATTAGAGGAAAAGGTACAGTCCAACTGTCTTGGAAGGACACCACCGTCACGTTATCCAATTGCTTCTTCGTTCCCGATCTTGTGGTCAACCTCATCAGTCCTGGGGAACTTATAGTCTTGAAGAAATGCTCTTTAATCTCAAATGGAAGTCAATTTAGACTGTTATCCAATTCGCGTCCCGTCTTTTCTGGTTTTATTCAAGGTAATCTCTTTGTTCTCAATAATCCTTCCAAGGTTGGATTTAATCAGAAACTCTGCCACATCTCTCAAATTGACTGGAACGCCAATAAACTTAAAAGTGTCCATCTCGCTTTTGGACATGCCAGTCCATATCGGCTTAAAAATCTCTTTCCCAATCTCGGCTCAAATCTCATATCAGATTTTCAATGCAAAGACTGCTTGTTTTCCAAAATCACCAAAAGTTCTTTCAAAAACACATCCATGTCGGCCAAACAACCCTTCGAACAACTCCATGTCGATCTCCTTGGTCCCATCACCCCCTCTTCCAGAAACGGCATGAACTATTTAATGACCATTGTTGATAACTACTCTGGTTACATTTCCGCAATTCCTCTACAACAAAAATCCAATGCCGCGCTTCAACTTAAAAATATCTTAAATTTTGAAAAACAAAAACGAAGTTCCTTTCCCGCCACCATCTGCTCCGATGGTGGAGGAGAGTTTATCTCTGCTGACCTAAAAGAGTACTTTCAATCCAACTCAATACAACATCTTGTCACGGAACCATACCATCATGAACACAATGGCAAGGTCAAACGAGCCAACAGAACTCTGACCGAATCCATACAATCTATCCTTTGAAGTTCAAAACTACCTCTTGGACTCTGGGCCAAAATTTCCAAGTCTGCCTGTCTGGTTCTCAACCAAATTCCTAAAACCCCGAATTCTCCTTCTCCTTATCAAATGTTTGTCAACAAAACTCTTCCTCTTGATTACTTTCATCCGATTGGCTCCAAGGCCGTCTATCTCAATACCAAAGTTGCTCAAGGCAAGAAATTCAAAGAACGTGGACTCGCCGGGATTCTTGTGGGCTATAACCCTCACTTCCTTTCCTATTGCATTCTCTGTCCTGACAATTCTATCATTTCTTCTAAGCACGTGAAAATACTCAAAAACTCTTCTTCTTCCCAGATAATTCCATCCTCTTCAATCACCGAATCCGATTCCAATCCTGTTCTCAACTTGGACATCAATCTTCCTCTTTCTTTTTCTTTTTCTGAATCCTCCTCTTCTTCCCAGTTTCACAATGATCCGGTCGATGCCAATCAAAACGATCCCTCTCCTTCTCCTGAATCTTCCTTAGATCTTCAATCCGATACCTCCTCTAATTCACCTGACATCCTTGCTGCTCAGTTAAAACCGAGTTACTCTTTACGGGATTGCTCTTCCATCAATCCACCTCAAAGATACGGTTATTGTCATTACTTTGTGCCTAAGAATTACGAACAAGCAAAGAAATGTTTCGACTCCCCAAATTGGGAAGCCTAAATGGAAGTCAAACTCAATGGTATTGAAGACCTTAAGGTATGGGATGACTACGATGGTCCTGAACCTGTCAATCCGTTGAATACAACCTGGGTCTATTGTCTTAAAGACAATTGCCATGGGGACCCTCTCATCTATAAAAGCAGGCTTTGCGTCCAGGGATTCAATCAAATATATGGGCTAGACTATCTCAATACCTTTTCTCCCACGGGAAAAGCCGCCTCACTTCGCATTGCACTTCTCTTTGGACTCTACCACTCTCTACCTATTACTCAACTGGATGTCAAAAGTGCATTCCTGCACGCTCCACTGACCAATAATTTAATTATAAAACGTCCCAAAGGTTCGAAACGAACTGCTAAATATCTTACTCTCAACAAATATCTGTACGGACTCAAGCAGGCCCCAGCAAATTGGTTCAACACACTCACCTCTTGGATTTGCGACCAAGGTTTTCACGAATCAATGTCAGATCCGTGTCTTTACATTCATCCCACAACCAACTCAGTCCTTTTCTTCCACGTTGATGATCTCATCCTTGTGGGTACGGGCAATGATTTCCTAACAAACTTTCTCAATTTCTTTCCAAACTCTAGCCATCACGAACCCAACACTATATTGGGCATGAAGTTCAAAAGACTCAAAGACTCTATCCTGTTGTCTCAACCCAAACACATTGAACACGGTCTTGAAGAATTGAAAATGACAGATTGCAAACCTTCCTTGGTTCTGCTCACTTTCAATAGTAATCTTGCTCCTGCCTCCAAAGAAGAACATCAAGAATTCCTCTCTCTTAATATTAATTATCGATCGGCTCTTTTCTTAATGAATTATATTGCGTGCTTAACTTGTCTGGATCTAAGCTACGCCATTTCTAGTCTTGCTAGATTCTGCAAAAGACCCGGCATTCAACACTGGAGAGAAGTAAAGCGTTGCTGGAAATACTTGAACGCAACCAAAAATCTTAAATTATCACTTTCGGTTCGCAACACCAAGACTCAAATTCATTGCTATAGCGACGCAACCTGGGGGGATGATCTCGAAACCAGAAGGTCTCAATCTGGACACTTATCCCTACTTTTTGGTTCTCTCATTTCCTGGAGAAGTTACCGCCAAAGGAATGTCACTCATTCTACGACTGAAGCAGAACTCAATCCCCTTGTCAACTCTTTTCTTGAAGCAATTTGGATGAAGGACCTAGTATCCAAACTCTGGAAGAAAGATATAGAACCCAGCAAACACTACGTGGATAACAAAGGTCTCATTGACAAACTCAAAAAGTTCGGTTGTAACTCTAAAGCTTGACACATCGACATCAAGACGAAAGCCATTCGAGAAGAGTTGAAACGAGGCAGCTTAATCATAGATCTCATTCCATCTGAGAAGATGAATGCAGACAGGCTCACCAAGGCTTTGCCTCCAAATCTTCTGGCCAACCTTTCTGCTCTTATCAATCCTGACTTCACTCGCGTCTCCAGCCCTACCAGACACAGGGGGTGTTAAATATTTCTTTGCTCTCTTCATCTCAACTCTTATTCTTTTTATTTCTCTTTCTTTTACTTTCAATTTCTTTTACTTTAAACTTTTTCTTCTTTATTTTCTTTCTGCCTTGTGTGTTCTTTTCTTCATTCTTATTTCTGTTTTCTTTTCTTTATGTTTACAACTTCTTCATCCTCTAACTGTCCGGTACTCAGATTCTTTCATCTCCTCCTATCACTCATCTGTCACCATTCACTTTCACGCGCGCACTTTCACGCGCGTACTCTCAAACTCATAACCTAACCTCTGTACAAGGGGAGATCTGATGGGAGGAAGCTCTAACCAATAACTCGACCACCTTCTTGGAACTCAACGAATCCTCTTACTCAACACTCCGCAAATCTCGAAGTCTTCTATTCTTAATCACCAATCTTCTTCATTATCTCTCATCTATCTTTCTTTCATCTCTTTCTTTTTCTTCATTTACTCTTTTCTTCCAATCTCTTGATCTCAACCTCAAATCTCACCACCAGGATCATCTTATCTCAAGTATGTCTGTCACGGCTGGTTTTCTACAAACTCTCTAACTTCAGATCTAACTTGAAGCCAATCTCTTATTAGCACGCTAGCTCCTCAACCGCCAACACCATTACTCTTCTCTTCTTTCCAATGATTTCCTTCTTTCCTTCTTAAATTCATCCGCTTGATGTTGGTATTTTACAAATCTTCTTTTTCTTCTTTAAGACTCTTCTTTTCCTATTTTTATTCTCTTACTGATAACCTGCTCCTGCAGCCCTTTGTTCTTACATCTCTTTGAAATCAAACACAGAAATTTGTCAAATTAGTGCAGGCACATTAGTTTCTGGTAGAGGAGGACATGTTGTACAATTGGCAGAGGAAGGAAAATAAGGTGTGGTGGGTGCTGGATAGGAAGGGTAGTGGGATTGGGTATTTATTGTCTTATCAAAGATGCATCTTAGGCAGAGTGCACTGATTAATAAATGGAATTCAAAAACACAGTACCTTTAATGCTTACCTTTACATCATCAGAAAGAGAACTGACCTGTTGTGTTTGGCTTGTGGGCAGAAAGAGAAAGTGGTGCATTTTATGGAGCATTGTGAAAAATATTGAGTGTTACAATGTGATCTTTCTTAGGGTTTTTGAAGGAATGAAAGCAAGTTCAATTCAAATTGTTTGATCCAGTCACTCTCAAATAAAAGGACTGAGGAAGCCATGGCTGCGGCCTTTGTTAAAAGAACTGGTAGATTTGAGACGACAGAAGATTAAAATTAAAGTACCGCTTCTTGTTGTTTTACCAGCGTTCTTCGGCCTGCGAAGGCGTAAAAGTGCGTTGTGTTTTCTTAAGCACTTCATATCGAAGGCAATATCACACTTGAAAAAAAAAGCGGGGTGTAGAAAATTATGAGATGTACTGGTTATGCCAATTTGTAGCCAAGTGGCCAGTGCGCTGTTTTCTTTTCGCTCATCACGTACGACTGTGAAAGGCGCGCGACAAATCGCTCGCTAGCTATTTACATATTTTTTTGCTAGCTAGTCGCTACCTCGAGCCGATCCCTCCAAATTGCAGATTAAAATAACAAAATGACCGGCAAGCCGCGTCAAGTGAGACATCCCCGTTAATGACAGATTTGATATAACTATAATCAGCTTCAATCAGCAACGGTAAGGCTTTCATGGTGAATTGTTGTGGGCCTTGGTTTGCCTGTTTCCGCCTGATGCCTCCACGTTTCCGCCTGATGCCTCCACAAACATATACATACGTGCTTTCAGTCTGGGGTAAGCTTCGGATCTAGTGATCATCCAGAAGCAGCTCATTGGCGACTTTTGGAACGACACACGTTACGGTCCGCCAACCCACAAGTCCACCGACCCCAATGCCGTCTATCGAGCGCACTCCTCGGCTTAGGGCGCTTGTTCACTCTCTCCAGTCTATCCCAGGCCACATCTGTCCCCTGGACCTGCCCAAGATAGTGATCTTGGGAGTGGGTCTAAAATCTTTCGCTATCCGGCTCGATTGCTGTCTTCCGTCTGATTACCCCGCGTCTACGCTGCTGACGGCGTGCTTTCGAACGCAATTTGATAGAGTTCGTTTTTGAAGGAGACAGCGCTGGTAGAATGCCTGGCTGGAGTAAGTTTCGACCGATCCACCTCTTCAAGGAAACCCTCCCTCGTCGGCCTCTTATTTTGAGAATCTTGACTGATAGTACCTCATGTTGAGTACCCAGGTCAAACTACCTCATGAATTCCACGGCGGTCAAAGAGCTCCTGTTGAATTCCATCTCACGAATGTAGTTGAGGGAAGATGGGCCTGTCGAATCAAAATCAGACGTGCTGACCCAGAGAGAGGTTGCGAGCAGGATCAGCATGCGAACGACATCACATTTGGGGACCCGCTTACCGACCCGAGCAAGGTTGAACTAGTGCTGCGTGAGGCGCATCGTTACCTACTCAATGACGATCCATTAGTGCAATGGCCGAACAACTTTGAGAAAGCCCCTAACTTGAATGAGGAGCCCAGCCAAAGGGGACCTTTCTGTAGCAATAGTACAATCAGCGTTGAAATTCAAGGCCACTCTGTTATGAATTCGATACTGGTTACTCTGCCGGTGAGGGAGCTTGTTTCTCTGTCTTGGTGCTCTTAGCTTAGAATGCGCCCCCCGGAACATTTACTGAAAGCTTTTGATTTCATGTTTTGACAAGAATTTCGCCTCGATTCGTTCTAGCCGCTCACTCAAAAGTCTTGCCCTTCAATATTTCTCATCCAATTGTATGATCTTACTGTTAACCAAAGGTTCAGGTACTTTTGATGTCTCGATGTTTTGTTAAGCCATAAGATGTGCCTTTAGACTCAAATATTCATCTTTCTAGACCATCTTCAAGTTCACCCGGCTTTTCTTTTGGCACGACAAGCCGACCCTCTGGGAAATAGAACTTTCGGTCAGTCGCTTACTAGGTTTCAAAAAATTTCGAGAGGCTGACGTCCCCCTCCCCCCCCTTTTTTTCCATGGGAAAGGCCTTTTCCCTGCTGAAATATCTCCACGTGCATCTCTGGGTCAAACGAAGAATATCGAAACCACTACCCGATCTGGATGGAGGATTCCCTTCGGGCACCGGTTGTTCAGCGACTTTTTTTCTGAACCCACATCAAAAGCGTCTCTTTTGCCTTCAAGGAAAGGGAGCATGAAACTGTTCCGTACGCCGAATATTACTTCCAATTGGAGAGTTCAGAGATGGCAGGGACAAAATTTTCCTCAACCGACCTTTGACATGACGTGTGATCTGTCGGGCGTCAAGAGAGTTTTGGAGAATATGTACTTGGAATTACTTGAGGCTTCGTGGGTGACTTCACATTTAGCTTCTCTTTTGAGTCAACGACAAGGCTGACTTTTGTGTTACTACCTCGGGAGTC
Organism: Puccinia polysora; assembly: GCA_025617555.3. NCBI lineage: Eukaryota > Fungi > Basidiomycota > Pucciniomycetes > Pucciniales > Pucciniaceae > Puccinia > Puccinia polysora. The sequence goes on from CM062613.1 coordinate 65,822,554, forward strand.
TCTCAGTGCTCCCGGAGTTTTAAACATGATGTTGCAAACTTATTCAGAGACTCTCTCAATTTTCCCGCCAATCAATGAGACTCACGACGGGACATCCGATGATGTTTTCGTCAACATATACACTGCTTGCGCCACCAAAATAAACGGCTTGTTGATTGCGACAAGTAACCGGCAAGCGCTTTGGAATAAGATTGAAGAGGTTTATGTACAATTGAAGCGGAGGGCTTTTGTAGATCTTCCGCTTCTCATTCCTCTATCGCATCGAGACGATGATGTCGGAGGGCTTGATCAGATATCCACATTAGCGGACAGAAATCTTTATCCAGATGGGTACCAACTGAAAAGCTGTCATGAGACGTACATATCTGCCCACAGGCCTAAGGTCTACCTGAGTGAGGTTCGAAGTACTTTGAAAAGGTAAAAATGCCTCTTCCAATCCGATGAGTTCTCGGCGAGCTTACCTATACTTTCACGTTTCACATCTTCTTTGCGCTCCAGGATTCAGCCTCAATTGGTAAAAGGCGCGATTCCTTTTGGCATTAGGACCCCGTTGATGACGTTGCCGGTTGAGAAATGGACAAGTTATGCATCTGATGCGATGTTGTCAGTGATCTGTCTATTGAAGAATGCAATTGATCTAATCATCGTTGAGCAATGTGCTCGAACCCCCTACTTTCAAAGTTGTATTGAGTAAGCAATCCTGACTCATCCTTCATGAAGTGAGTGGACCTAATAAATACTAACGTACCCAGGCTTCAGAAAACTAGTTTATTCCCAAGTGAATCAGGTATTTTTTGATGCACAAAACACTATCTGCAAACAGCTGGAATCCGAGCTAGTTCTTTCTACCCAATCCCTCCCGCAACTAATGAATACGCGATCAAGATTGTTGCAAGATTACCATCTCACCCGCGATCTGGTCTACGAAGGCGGGAAATCTAACCGCACGCCTGTCACGAGACACTTCGGAATGCCGCAACAAAACCACCGTCGCATGTGGCTGTCGGCGGAGAATAGAGCCTCGCTCCATGGAAGGCCAAAACCTGCGACAAGTGAATGGGAGTTAGAAATCAATGCGAGCGCTGAGGGAGCCGCCTACTGCCACTTGGCACTTGACGTGAGCAATCGTTTCCGTGTTGCTGCGATGCTTATTCGAATCAAGGCTAAAATTTATAACGGTCCTCAACACGAAAGAACTTTTTGGCCAAGACATCAGTCATCATTCATCAAACTCTATTAGAAAGAGTCCATATACATGATCTAAATCATGTGTTCAACTTGTCGGAACCAAAACTACAGGTACTGGCAGTAAGCTGTGGGTACAACCATGGGACGGAGAGCTCTCGGAGCTCAACTTGCTTTTCAGGTGAGAGGCCAATGCCGGTAGAAGTGACCCAATTGATAGAGGAGCTTGAAGCAGTAATACAATGTAATGCAGAGGAAATAAATCATGATGACCCTTTCAGGAAGTGAAAAATGGTTGCTATCGTTTCGGGCCCCCCAGGGTGAGTGTGGGGCATTGGCCCCGGCCGATTCCATCCTTTCCTGGAGTATGGAATCGTTTTCTGTTTTAGTTTTGTTAGCTCGTTATTTTTTTGGTCTATGGTCTTCTTTTTATTTTCTTTCCTCTTCCTTTCTTTTTCTTTCCTTTCTTTTCTTTCTTTATTTTTTTTTTGTAGGGGGGGGGGGGGGAGGCCACATGGATTGAATGTTTTTTGTAGCGTTTTGCCTGGGTAAATTACCATTCTAGTCGGACAAGGAAGATAAAATGTATGGAGAGTTAAACCAAAATGCAATCAACCTGCAAAACCATTTCAGGAAGACCCAAGACAAACAGTTGAGATTGGTACTCAGGAGATATGAACCAACCAAGACATAAGAGCACATGATGGAAGAAAATGTGGATCATGGGTGAAAGACTGTAATGATATGGCCCAAGTCTTGTTCATTGCAGGAAACAATAGTAGTAAAACCAAAAAACCTAAGTGGGGAGAGAGCCTTGAGAGCATTAAGAATGGCATAAGAAGGTACAAGTGGAAAGAAAAGATCTAGATAACCATAAAAAAATGAATCCACTGGTTGAACTGCTCAGTGATTGGTAAAGCTCCTCCCTGGATTGGATGCAAGATGTTAGCTTGAGTTGGGTAGATCAGGGATTGGATTGACCAAGGCTTGGAGACTTGATGGCAAAGGGTGAGCAGTTGGCTTGAGATTTGAAAAAGAGAAGGATGCAGGGGGATGATGGGAAGGCCAAGGTAGAGATTGATAGAGAGCCAGGATGGAACACCAGGGGGAAAAAAAACCTGAGTGAGCCAAAAAAAAAAACTCTAGGAGTCACAAAGGTAAATCTTGAGAGAAAAAGCCAGCAGTGCTTGGGGGATTTACAGTTCTAACATGGGTCCATCATGGCAGCATATGCTCCTGATTGCTTTTGCAGATAGATACCCAGCAGTCCATAACTGATTTCTGACTACCTTCAAAGCACTCCCCCTCAAATCTGATGCACATAGATGTAGGTACATACGCAAGAATTAGAAGCCAACACCTTGGTGATTCTGAATGGATTTGTGGGATATTGGGAATCAACTCTTCAGAGGGAACCTGAAGGACTCCCATGAGTGAGTTTTACACTAGATCACTTTGATACAGGTACCCAACCTCAGTGTACTGTATTTTGAAATTAGCAGTTGAAGCTCTTCACTCATAGATTTGGTGCCCAAATCTTGGTTGTTGATACAACTGTTCCCAGTCAACACGTCCGCAAAACAAGTGGACTAAGTCCAGCAGACTTGTTGACTGGGCCTTATGGCCTTGTTTTGGTCAAAAAGGACATGATGATTTCAAGCATATCATGCCTGTTGACCAGGGTGGGAAGGCCAGTGGTCAACAGGATTGGCCACAAGGTCTGCCGCAATGTCAATCTGTTGAGTTAAAAGGATGAAACTAAAGGTATTATTTCAGAAAGAATGATGGAGAAAAGGTAAGATCACAATCAGAGAATATTGATTGAGCAAAATACCCAAAGGACTCATTGACCACGTATTTGGATAGGAGAGTAAGGAAAGAAGTCAGGAAGGCAGGAAGATAGATGTAAGGGGGAGATAGAGTGAGCACAGATGTGAAGGATAGATAGCAGCAATGTAAGCAACAAATTAGTTGAGTATGTTGAGAGAGTTGGTAGTGGTCAAGTATGGTGAAAGGATTGATGGTGGTCAAGTTTGATGAGATATCTGGAGGCAGTCAAGTGTGGTGAAGGGGTTGGTAATGGTTGAGTGTAATGGGAGGTTCTGTGGTGAGGATTTAAGTTGAGGAGCCCAAAGAGGGGACTGAGGTTGTAGTGAGGAGTCTTCTTGATTGAGAGTGTTTACACACAAGCAGGACTGTCACAGGAGAGATCACAGGAGAACATGCGCCCGCCTAACATGGTCAAAGAGGCAAAGCAACTTTGCATGGTTGAGAATAGGAAGAAGAAATGAAACAAAGATAAAAGTAAGAATGGAGGAAAGAAAATGAGAAAGGGAGGAAATAAAGAGCATAATAAAGAGAAGATCTGTCAACAAAGAAATTTCAACAGCCCCTCTTGCTCTCAAGCTTCAGATTGAGGGCAGAGAAGATTGACAGCTTTGCAAGAGCGGATGACAGTGGTATGACCTACAGCCTTCGTGAGAAAGTCATCTATCATGCTGAGTGACGGAGTGAACTGAAGAGAGATAGTACCTGCAGCAATGGCTTCACGTATGAAATGGAATTTAAGAGACCTGTGTTTGGTCCAAAAACCAGAGTGATTTAGTTTGTTATTGGCCAGGTCAATTGCCCTTTGTTGTTGTTAAGGAGAGTGGAACTAGTATTGTTATGGTTGAATAATTTAGAGAGGAGAGTCCGCAGACAGGTGATTTCTGTCAGCATGCTACTATTGCAGATCAAGCTGCAAAAGTAACATAAATAACATAAAAATAATAATAATAAAATTAATCTAAGAAGGAGAAGAAAACCATAAATATTATTGCAAAAATGGATTCTCCACCCAAAATTAGGTAGGGTCACTCACTGACCCCACCCTTGAAATCCAACTCCTTATATTTTTAAATAATTAAGGAAAAGAAAGACCAAAATACCACGGCACCACTATTGAACTTTTTTGCCAATTAAATATTTCACATGTATTTTCACATATATGTTTCACACCTAAAATTCAGTCAGAATTGAGGTGTTGTGTATATTTTAGGAGTTACAGACAGAAATGTGTTCTGTCACAATTCCCACATGCAGCCGCGGCAGCCAATGAACCCGCGCACGGCTGAGCTACAGCTCTGTCACTCTTTCAAAGCTGTGTATGCAGCCCTGGGCCTCTGACAAGTACGCAGCCGTGGGACTATGGGTTGACAAAGTGACAGGAGGCCTGAGAAACCTAGGTACTGCGTAAACATGCTACAACCTACACGGGAACATTCTACATATGTAATAAAAATTCCTGTGCATATTAGATAGTCTAAAAATACCTAAAATTATATAAAAATACTTAAATAACCTTTATACGTATTTTTTATTGAATATAATTCAAAGTACCAAAAATGTCAATAATAAGATAATGGCTACTTCTAAAAATATATTAAAATACTTTAATATACTATTATGAGAACTTCTAGACATCAAAATTTTTGTGACATAATAAAAAAAATTATGATGTAAAAATATTACATGAATACCCATGACTTAAATTTTTAAGTAATTATTTTAGTAAATCAACTGATATTAGAAAATAAGGAGTAAAATCAATATAATGACTTTACTCCAATAATTCAATACATAATGAGAACTCACCTGACATCAGAATATCTGTAGGAATGTCTATAAAATAATTATTAACTTACTGGGAACATTTACTAAGGATAATTAATTAAATAATAAATAAAAATGACAGATTAGTGTTATTCACCCGTCCAAACATCAATTATAAAGTAGAATAATTCCCATAACCTGTGGAATTAGATGCTACCTGTGTTACAGCACCAAGAAAACGTGACAGGCTACCACTGGTTACCCTGCTAACCTCAGTGTCCGTTCCTTTGAGCCCCTGTACCCCTCAGAAGGATAATATGGGGACTTCAAAAGCTATAAATGAAGAGCTCTTTAGAGGATATTGATAACCAGAGACCCAGTTATATTTACATCCAGACACCGTTCCAAGGTAATCAAATACTTATAAGAGATAAGTAAGTGATTTATGGCTTTAGTCTGATTAATAATATCCGTCCTCAACCCTCTTTTATCAATTTAAACTGCTGAACAACCTTATAACCCCAGTACACAGGTTGAACCCATCAGTGCACATCCCAAAAAGATACCCAAAGGATTTAATAATATACCAGTGAGTCTTATTATCCCTTTTCTGTAGTGGCAGCTTTTTTACAAAGCCCTGCCACTCCACTGTGTATTTTATATACATATTATCTTTGGGAAAAATATCCTTTAAACTAAAGGTCCCAAAGTAACCAGGCCTACGTGTTTTCATACTGAATTCCCTGAAGAGAGGTGTTAAAGATCCCCAATATAATTATGGCCCTTCTATAAAAATATTTAATGATCAATTTATCTATATTGATTTATAATCATAAACCCTATCCAAACCAATTAACCTTGCAATAAGCTTTATCCAATTATTTTACGGATTTTTTCTGCATTTATTAAATAATATATTTATTATTTATTCTATCACATCTGGTAGCTAAAGGACAGCAAGGGTCTTGGCATCCAGGAGGCTGACAATTTCTTTGGTGGAATTGGTTAAAGACTTGTACTTGGCTTCAGTGGTTGAGAGAGAGACGGTCAGTTGTTTCTTTGAGGGCCAGGAGATAAGGTGATAGTTCCAGAATAAACAATTTTGGGAGTAAGAACAACAAGAGAAGGGAAAGTTAGCCCAGTATGAATTGGCATATGCAACAACTGGGGAGACTGGCAAGAGAGATTTGGGAAAGGTGAGGGAGTAGTCAATGGAACCTTTGAGATATTGGAACACTTATTTTGCAGCTTCATAGTGCTTGGGGCTTGGGTTCTTGAGAAATTGAGATAGGGAGCTTACAGCAAATGTGATGTTGGGGCGCTTAGTGCAGATTATGAAGTTCAGTGCGCCTGGGATTAAGCGGTAGTTGACATTTAAGCTCTTGAAGGCATCAATCTCAGATTTTGATGCTGGGACCAGAGAGGACTTGGGATTAACGGGGGTTTTTGAGGGGTGGTCTTTGGATAGGCCAAATTCTTTCAGGATTTTCTCAAAAAAGTGATGTTGGTTGAGGGAGACACAGTTGGGAGTGATGGAGACTTTCATCCCCAGAAGTAGGTTAGCCTTGCACATGTCTTTGCATGGAAATTGGCTGGAGAGAAGATTGACAAAGGCTTTGGGTTGCTTGCTGAAGACAGCTATGTTGTCCACCTACACAAATAGCCAAGTGTTGGTATTCTAGAATACACACGGCTTGGACGCACAGCATTTGAAGCCCACAGATAGTAGCCAATATGAAAGCGTAGCATGCCAAGCTTGAGGAGCCTGCTTCAGGCCGTAGAGAGCCTTGACTAGGCGGAGAATTTTCCCTTCAGGTAGTGGAAGTCCAGGGGGAGGATTGATGTAAATTAGATCATGAAGCGGAGCATTTAGGAAGGCTGATTTAATTTCAACCTGGTGAAATAGGAGATTGTTTTGTATGGAATAGGAGATAAGCAATCAAAGAGAGTTCAAGCACCCAGTTGGAGCATAAGTGGAATGGAAGTTTATCCCCTTGTGAAGAGTTGAATAATGACTATATTGCCATGAGGGATGAAAAGGTAATGGAAGGCTATGGAGGAGCCTGATGAGGAGGAATAATAAGGCTACCAAGAGCCAATAGAGAGGGGATAATTCTTGTATAGTCAAGAGGAACTGATCTGATGAGGAGGAAGGGGCACTCTGGTATTGTTGACTGGCAATCAGATGGTTTCTCATTCATGGTCCAAGGGAAGGACCAGTATTTATGGACAACTAGAGAGCCCCCAAAAGGGGCCTAAGACAGCAGGTTAGTGACAACTAGAGAGCCCCAGAGGGGGCCTGAGACATGAGTAGTTATATAATGGAGAAAGTAAGTTGGAGATAAAGGTAACTAAATTTGTTAGTTACAGAATATGAACAGAAAAAGACAACACACCACCTTAACTGACAAATTTAGGAACCAATTTTAGAACAATCAACATTTCAGAGATTCATGAGAATATGAGAAAAGAACATGAGAATGAGAGATATGGGATTTGAGAAAGGATGACAAGACACCACCTTGTCAGCATATGAGATGGGGAATGAAAGCCTATTTTAAGAGGAGCAACTAGGACCTCAGGCATAGTTGCCTAGCATGATGGAGAGGATGATATGATGATAATGATGATAGATGAGGGTAATGGTAATGGTAAAGCTGATGATGATAGATGAGGGTAATGGTGATGGAATGGTGATGGTGATGGTGATGGTTATGGTTATGGTGATGGTGATGAAATGGATTGGTAGCAGTTGTTGAATAATGGTGGGTGATGATTTTCTTGAATTATAATTAGTGTGATTCTAGTAATGAAAGAGGGTGGATAATAGAAAGGTATATACAGATAGTATTGAACAAAAGAATGGGAGGATTCCAACACCTTGATTTGTCGGAATCCCTGTATGCAAAGACAAGCTTTGTACTCCACTTCTTGATTTTTTTTCATTTTTCTTAAATTTGAACACCCATGTGCAATTGAGAGGTTTGACACCCTTGGAGTGTCAACCATGAGTCAGACTTGATGTTTGTCCATGTTTTTTAAACTCTTTGTTGATTGCCTCTATCCATTTGAGAAAATTGGGAGATCAAAGAGCTTCACCGTAGGTGGTCAGTACATGTTCAAGGGAGGTGTAATAGACATGAGAGGAGGGAGCCTAGTCAGGTTGAGATTCTGTTGGAAGAATTAGAAAGACAAGAGGACAACAACTATGATGTATGATGTTTGCTAGATCAATTTCTTTGAGAAATTGCAGGGTCTTATGGACGGTAGATTTGGGAGAGAGAGATGCAGAAGGAATATCAGCAGGGGATGATTCAGGAGAGGGTAGAACAGCGGGTTCAGTGGGAGAGAACAGAGAGGGAAGGGAGGAAGAAGAGGATATTGAGGAGAAAAAGGAGTCACAGGGAGAGAAGGAAGATGCGGGGACTCAAGGCCAGGAAAGGAGTGTTCAACAAAACAAATGTGTTTCACGGAGTAGACTTTCTTAGAGGCAGTGTCAAGGAACTTGAAGGTGAAGAAGTCATTCAAGTAACCTAACAGAAGGCAGGGAGACCCTCTTTTGATGAAATTAGAGGTTTGAAAGGATTTGGGGAGAAGATAATAGCCAAGGCATCCAAATGGCTTGAGCCAAATGTAGTCAAAATCCTTCTTGTTCCATATCTTAAAGGGAGTGACAAAGCCATTTGACCTGTATGGGAGGCAGTTGATGAGGTTGGAGGAAGTTTTAATTTCTTTGGGCCAGTAGCTGAGAGGAATTCTGGATTGTACTAGGAGGCATCATGCCTTGTCAATCAATGTACAATTGCTTCTTTTGGAGACACCATTGTTTTGAGGTGTGTATTGTGGAGAAAAATTGTGAACAATTCCCTTTTCATGCCGGAGGTTTTGGAAATCTTTGTTTTGGAACTCTGTCCCGTTGTCCAATATGGTCCTCTTAAGCTGCACTTGGAGTTGGTTTTCTGCCTCTGTTACTAGGTCCTTGAAGGCCCCAAAGGTGCTGCCCTTAGACTTAAGAAAATTCACCAGTTTGTACAAGGAGTATTGATCTGTGACGGAGAGGAAGTAGCAAGTTCCTTTTTGGGAGGGCATAGCAATGGGACCAACAAAGCTCAGATGGAGAGTTTTGAGCGGTTGGGAGACAGGCCAGAAGCTGCTGAGGAACAGTAGCCGAGTCATTTTACACTTCAAGCATACATCACAATTAGAGCAGGGAGAAGAGTTTGGAAAGAGTTTTGCTTGATATTGATAGCTTGGATGACCAAGGCGTAGTGCCAGAGAGACAATTTGTCTTTGTTGTGAGTGATCAGACAATTGGGAGGAGATTTTGGCATTGGTAACTTCCAGAAGATTGTTGGAAAATGTTCCAACAAGAGTGAGTGGGGAGTTTTTATGTTGAAAAGAAGCAGAGAATTGGTCAAAGCCAACGCAACAGATTGTTACACCGGAGCTTAGAATTTTGGGGAGTGAAAGGAGACATCTGGAGATGGAGGTAATGAGAAGAACATTGTCCAAGACAGTTTTGGATGCGTTATTGAGGGTTAGAAGGGCCTTTCCTATGCCTTCCGCTTTCAAACCTTGATCTGGATTTCCAGTGCCATTCAAGATGTTGGCAGGTTTGATGTTGTAGAGACAACTCAAATTGTTAACTATATGGTGAGACGCTCCAGAGCCCAAGACTATGTTGTTTTGGACATTTGATGATGATAGGTAAAGTTTGGCCAGAAAGTGAGCAAAAGGTTCCACGGAGGGGGGCAGGTTGAATTGCAAGGAGGCTGGGACAGTTTTGGAGGTTTGTTGCAGGTTGACTTGGGGTTTTTTATTGTAGAACTGATCACGCAGGTGGGGATACAGTCTAAAGCATTGGTTTTCCGGATGGTTTGCAAGGGGATTGTGGTACCCTGGTCTACAGGGGTACTTGGGAAGTGTAGGTCCAGGGAAGTTGCAAGTGGATTGAGGGATTTTCTGTGTACCGGGAGCTTTGAGCAGAGAAGTTCTGGAAGAAGGCATGGAGGAGGTAGTGCCTTTTCTAGATTTTTTGAGATGGACAATTTCATGCAGTTTGTTGAGGACTAGGGATGTCTTGGACGCAATATCATTGTTGAGAAGGATGGTGTCCACTAAGTGCCAGAGATTGGGTGGAAGCTTGGCCAGTATGGAGTAACTCATGATGTTGTTGGGAATGCTGAGATTTACAATGGCTAGTTTGTTTGCAATTTTCTTGCATTCTGTGAGGTAGTTGTCCAAGTCACCAGGGTACTCAAGCCGCATGAACCGGACCCACACCC